>NC_024130.1:9821594-9842206 GCF_000346735.1 Prunus mume
CGATTTTACCTCTTGAAAATCCTATTTCAATAAGACGTCGGTTTTTAAATTAAGTACGTCGTGTTTTATGAACAGCCATTTGAAACTCCATTTTTTAGTTGTCTAATGTGTTATTTCACGGCGGTTTTATAAAACCGTCGTCTTTTAAAAAACAACGACGGTTTTCACTTAGACCGTCGTGTTTTTCTGGTCGTCTTTTTCACTTTTTGTAGTAGTGATTGATAATCAAATAAATTGATTTGCAAAGAAAACTGATTGATCTCCAATCAATATGTCACAAAGAGATCAATTTAGAAGGAATGGTATAATGACAAAGATGACTCTTAATCAGAAAAGAAAACACAAATAGTTTTAAATGCGAAATACTCTAAAGCAATTTTGAATTGAAAAAAACTTCCTTTAAATGAAAAGTCTTCCCAACCAAACTTTGATTGCTTTAAAATCAGAGTTCCAAACAAATCCTTGATTTGAAAACAATTCTAAAATTAGCACAATAAAAATGCATGATTGAATGATGACATTACCTCAAAACACGTTGATTGAAATAGTTACTTTCTGTAGGGGCTTTTTTCTTCCGGCAGCTACAAACGGGCTGGGTTGCCGTAAAGGGCAGATGAATGAAATTGCCCCTTGAGCCTGAGTTCGAAGATGAAGCCCCAAGAATTATTCGAAAGGACAGAGATGCTTTAGGAAACACCTTGGTTACCTTCACCAATGAAAATAACGGCAGCTTACAGATGATTTCTTGATCCTTACAGCGTACGACACACCAGTTGGCAAATTTGTTCACTAAGCCCCTTGGGAAGGACAAGTTTTCAACTTTGATACGCAAGTTGGGTGTTCTTGACATTCACTCTCCAACTTGAGGGGGAGTGTTAGACGATGTAATCCTAGCTGTAGCTGTATTCCTAACTTGTAGGGATAAAAGTCTTGTAGAGCAAGGAATGTAATTGTATATATATTTCTCATTCACATATCAATAAAACATTCTTACCCAATATATTTTTCTACATGGTATCAGAGCAGGGTCTCAAAACCCTAGCTTCCCCTTATTTTGTTTTCGGCTAACTCCTCCTGCCGTTCCTTTTTTCATCATGGGAGACTCAGATTCCAGTCCTTTTTCCCTTCACCACTCTGATCATCCTAACCTTGTTCTTGTCTCCACCAAATTAAATGGAGACAATTATACCACCTGGGCACGCGGCATGGAGATCTCTTTGAGCACCAAGAACAAACTTGGCTTTATTCATGGTACCATTGGGGAACCGTCCTCCTCCACGGACCCTGATAAACACGCTGCCTGGCGCCGCTGCAACGATATGATTCTTTCTTGGCTTCTCCATTCTTTGGAGCCTGACCTTGCCGAGTCCGTCCTTTTTTCCACCACTGCCAAAGCTGTTTGGGACGACCTCCGTGAACGATTTTCCCAAAGCAACGCTCCTCGCATCTTTCAACTCAACCGTGCAATTGCCACCATCTCCCAAGGGACTTCTTCTGTTTCTGCCTATTTCACTCGTCTCAAAGGCCTTTGGGACGAACTTGCCTCGTACAATGAACCCTGCACTTGTTCTTCAGGCACCAAGAACGACATACAGCAGCTTATGCAGTTTCTCATGGGGCTTAACGAGTCTTTTTCTGCCGTTCGTGATCAAATCCTCTTGATAAGCCCCCTGCCCACCGTTCGCCATGCCTGTTCCTCCGTGTCTCAGGCCGAGAAGCAACGTTCGATGGGTTCTCCCCATTCCGTCGACCAATCTGCTGCAGCCATGGCGGTCCGTGGATCGTCCCGTGCTTTCTCCGACCGTTCTCCTCTTCACTGCACCTATTGCAACTACTATTTTCACACCCGTGACAATTGCCACAAGCTTCATGGTTACCCCGTTGGCCACCCTCTCCATGGCCAGCCGTGGAGGCCACCCCGTCGCTCTACCTCTGCTGGTTCTTCACGCAACAATGGTGCTGGTTTTTCACGCAGCAATGGTGTTGCCCCTTCTGCTCGTAACCTCCATGCTGCTCATCCTTGGCCCACTACCAGCCCTCCTTCAGTTCACCACGTGCAAGGGCAGCCCACGCTGCATGATGTCCAGATTGCTATGCCCCATCTCTCAGCCGACCAACACTCCCGAGTTCTTGCTGCCCTCAGTGACGGTGCCTAGCCTCCTTCCTCTCCTCAGGCTCATGCTGTTTTTGGTGAGGATTTTACCAAAGGTTTGTTTCCCGTAGCTTCTCGTCTTGGTCAATGGATCCTTGACAGTGGCGCTACGGATCATATTACCTCTTCCGCCTCGTGTTTGGTTAATACTTCTGCTTCGCATTTGCCACCTGTTTCTTTGCCCAGTGGTGCTACCGCCCCTCTTACTTCCATTGGCACTCTTCATTTAAATTCCTCTGTTTTTTTGAAGGATGTTTTATGCGTCCCTACTTTTAAAGTGGACCTTTTATCGGTTGGTAAGCTTACAGATGGATTATCGTGTTCCGTAACATTCTTTCCCTCTTGGTGTGTTTTGCAGGACTTGGTTTCGAAGGCGACGATTGGTGTGGGTAAGCGACGTGGTGACCTATATTATCTTGTGGCTCTTGCCTCCTCCATCCCATCCAGTTATCCCATCTGCAATGTCATCACGATCCCATCTTCCCTGTGGCATAGGCGCCTTGGTCATCCTTCCCCTCCTCGTTTGCAAGCTTTAGCTTCTAGTTTTTTACATTGTTCTTTTGATTCTAGTCATGTGTGTGATGTTTGTCCTTTGGCAAAACAAACTCGTCAACCTTTTGGTTTAAGTTCAATTTCAACAACCTTTCCTTTTGCTTTAATTCATTGTGATATTTGGGGCCCGAATCGTCAAACTTCCCTTTCTGGAGCTCATTATTTTTTAACCATTGTGGATGATTTTTCTCGTTTTACATGGGTTTTCCTCATGAAACATAAATCTGATACTCAACAATTACTCAAGGATTTTTTTGCTTATGTCAGTACCCAATTCCATGCTAAAATTCGTTGCATTCGCACTGACAATGGCCGCGAATTTCTTTCTCTTCGTCCATTTTTTTCGGATCATGGGGTTTTACTTCAAACTTCTTGTGTCTATACCCCTCAACAAAATGGCGTTGTTGAACGCAAACATAGACACCTCTTAGAAACCGCACGTGCACTTCGCTTCCAGTCCAATCTTCCCCTCAAATTTTGGGGTGAATGTATCCTTACCGCTGCTTATTTAATAAATCGTCTTCCAACCCGTCTTCTCCATAATCACACACCGTTTGCAGTCCTTCATAACAAAGTCCCCACCTATGATCACTTCCGCGTTTTTGGTTGTTTACCCTATGCCACCTCTGTCCTTCCACCCACTAAATTTTCCCCTAGGGCTCACCGTTGCATCTTCCTTGGTTACCCTCCCGGCCAAAAGGTCTACAAACTATATGACCTAGACACTCACCTCCTCTTCACAAGTCGGGACGTAATCTTCCATGAAGATTCCTTCCCTTATACTCTTCCCCCCACCTCTACCCTATCCCCCACGCCTCCCTTGCCTCTCCCTTCCTCTCTGGACTTTCCTTATCCCCCATCCCCTGTCCCTACACCACAACCCCTTACTGCCCCTCTTGCCGACCCATCCACCTCTCCCTCCACGGCTCCTCCTCCTCCTCTTAATGACACCTTCCCTGACCACTCTGCTCCCTCTCCCGATATCCCATCTAGTTCACCCCCGGACCCCAACCCCTCCTCGCTCCCACCTCCTTCTCAACCTTTCCCCACCCCCCGCATTTCTTCCCGCACTCGTACATCCTCATCCTATTTAAAGGACTACGTTTGCTCGCAGGTGATTCTGCCGCCACCCCAATCCTCGACTTCGCCGCCCAGTTCTCCACCTGGTACGCGTTATCCACTTTGTAATTTTATTTCTTATCACCGTTACTCACCCAAACATCTTTCCTATACATATTCTGTCAGTCGGCATGTGGAGCCCTCCTCATTTGCCGAGGCTGCCAGTGATCCTAATTGGCGTCGTGCCATGCATGAGGAGCTTCAGGCATTACATGCCAATGGTACTTGGACTCTGACTACCCTGCCCCCTGGCAAAGCTCCCATTGATTGTAAATGGGTGTACAAATTGAAGTATAATTCTGATGGTTCTATTGAGCGTTACAAAGCTCGCTTGGTTGCTAAAGGTTACACACAGGCTGCAGGTATTGATTATCATGACACTTTTTCCCCTACTGCTAAGATGATTACTGTGCATTGTCTTCTTGCTCTTGCTGCTAGTCAGTCTTGGTCTCTTCATCAGCTCGATGTTAATAATGCCTTTTTGCACGGTGATTTACATGAGGAAATTTATATGTCTCCTCCTCCTGGTCTTCGGCGATAGGGGGAGAATCTTGTGTGTCGCCTTCATAAATCTCTATATGGTCTCAAGCAGGCTTCTCGCCAATGGTTTGCTAAATTCACTACTGCCATTCTTTCCGCTGGATTCCAACAATCAAAAGCTGACTATTCATTGTTCACCAGAAAGTCCGGTACTTCTTTCACAGCCTTACTCATTTATGTGGACGATATTGTGATTACAGGGAATGACGTCAGGGCCATTGATTCTCTGAAGTCTTTTCTCCGTGACCACTTTCGGATAAAAGACCTTGGGGAACTAAAATATTTTTTTGGGTATCGAGGTTTCTCACTCTCAATGTGGAATTTATATTTAACAGCGAAAGTATGCATTGGAGATTCTCAAGGATTATGGTTTTCTGGGTGCACGGCCCATTGCTTTTCCCATGGATGACACAAAATTATCTGATCGAGGAGAACTTCTCAAGGATCCTGAAAAGTATCGGCGCTTAGTAGGACGGTTGATTTATCTCACCATAACTCGGCCAGATATCACAGATTCCGTGCATGTTTTGAGTCGGTTTATGCATGAGCCCCGTGTTCCTCATATGGATGCTGCGCTTCGTGTTGTTCGTTATTTGAAATCAACTCCAGGTCAAGGCTTATTATTTCGTTCTGACAACCAGACTAAGTTAGCTGCATTTTGCGACTCTGACTGGGCCGGTTGTCCTATCACTCGTCGTTCGACTACTGGGTATTGTGTATTCTTGGGAAATTCTCTGATTTCGTGGCGAACAAAGCGACAGAAAACTGTGTCGCTTTCTTCAGCTGAGGCAGAATATAGGGCAATGGCAGGTGCTTGTTGTGAGTTAGTTTGGCTTCGTTTTTTGTTGAAGGATTTGAATATTCCTTTGGAAGGTCCTTCTGTTTTATTTTGTGATAATCAAGCTGCATTGCATATAGCCGCGAATCCTGTTTTTCATGAGCGAACTCGTCACATTGAGATGGATTGTCATTTTATACGCGATAAGATTGCAGATGGAACCGTAGCGACAGAATATGTGCGTACGACACACCAGTTGGCAAATTTGTTCACTAAGCCCCTTGGGAAGGACAAGTTTTCAACTTTGATACGCAAGTTGGGTGTTCTTGACATTCACTCTCCAACTTGAGGGGGAGTGTTAGACGATGTAATCCTAGGGAAAGAGAGAAAAAGATGGCTTGAGTGCTTTTTCCGGCAGCTTGACAGACTCTGTCAAGTGTCAAAACAGCTTGCCAAGAGAGAAAACTAAGGGAAAAGGATGGGCTGAGCATGAAATTGCTGGGTTTTGGGAGTAAGAGAGGAAGCTTGCTCTCTGAAATGTGGTTCCCTCTTGTTAGGTAGAAGATGCCCTATTTATAGCCGCTGGAAGCTAACATTTTCAAAGAAACTCTAATGGTTTCTATCTAATTTGGCCAAGCTTTTTCCTTCCTTTCTCCTCCCCTTCTTTGACTTATCTTATTCTAGCAAAATCTTCTCTATCCAATCTCACAAAATCAGGGATTTTTGGGAGCTCAATGCTCTTTCCCGCAGCTGCCTCTATTTCCAGCCATCTCCTTCTTTTCTTTTCTTCCTTCTTCCATGGCCAAGTCTGATTAGGGAAGGAATTGGGGTATATATGCTGGTTCGAAGGGTGCTTCTCTTCTTGGCATCTTGCACGCTAATATCCCTTGGTTATTTGGATGTTTTGTGCTTGGAACTTGTTCCTTTCCAGCAACTCTGTATATGTGGACATCTCCTTCGTGGCTTCTGTTTTTTCTAGCAAGGAGCTGAGGCTTTGGCTTCTTCTCTTTTCTAATTGTATGGGCCTTTTGGTTTGTCAAAATAAATGGGCTAACCTCAACAAGTGTTGGCCTATGTTTTTTGAGGTGTTGGGCTAATTTGGTTAAGCTAATAGGTTATTTTCTCCTTTGTGCTCACCCACATGTTTGAGCCTAAGAAATGGGCTTGAGTCTGAGGCTCCTAAGCAACCTGAGACTTCCATTTCTCTGCACATCAATGGGCCTCATGTCAATTTGTTACCATCCATACCACAACCCACTCAAGCAAGCCCCGGGTATTCTAGTGGCTTGGAGCCCACTTAAGCTTGTGGCGTGATTAGGTGCGGAATAATAATTCCTTGTTTGGAGTGGCGTGTCACTTGACGTGCTTCAATTTTATCATCTTTGAAGAGGGACATGGCACTTAGTTTAGCATGGGCTTGTATTTTATAATAATATCTCAGTCCTTGGCATGACAAATTATTTATTTAGCATGGCATTTGGACTATGACTTGTATATGACGAGCCTTCGTGTACTATGATATGTGACTTTTCTTAATACAATATCATATTGGGCCGGAAACTTATTTGGGCATAACCATGGACTTTTTTGGACCTCAACACTTTCAATTCATGGAGTCATAAGCTGTATCAATCATGCGAGAGTCAATCTTGCCTTCGAATTTTATCACAGCACATTTACCACATATACTAGCCTATACTAAAGTCTAAAGAATGCCAATCACAAAATTTCATACTAACACAAGTTAAGTAGTAATGGAAAATTACATAACAAACAATATCTTTAAATTTGATCAACATAGTTTGCAATTCTCCACCACCGTATTGAATCTGATTTGCAACCCACGTGATAGAACATGAAGCCGACAAATGGTGGGATGATTATATTTGTAGGATTCAAAAGCCGGCTGGGGAAAACTTACATACCAAACTCGACTGTATGAGTGAATTTTATTAATAAACACAAAAAGATACACCTAGTTAGAGGGGACATAATGAGCCTTACCCTCAACTGCATCTCTTTTCATAAATAAAAGTTCAACAAATACAAAAGTTAAAACTAAAACCAAAAGTAAATGCAATGCAATACAAAACAACACTATTTAAATCTAAAATCTAACCCGGCGAGGCTTGGAACTCTTAAATTCCTCAATTATCGATGCATTATCGATATTATTGGCAAATTCTCTTTCAATGTGGAGGATCGTACAATCAGCAGGGAATTCATCAGTTATGGTGCTTCGAAGTCGATTCTTACTAATTCTCATACATAAGAAAGCTTGCTCTGTTGTTGCTGTAGAAACAGGAAGAATCAACACCAATCGTATCAACTTGTCAATGAAAATGAAGTTCTCTGCCGAACTTATTTCCACTAGTTGTTGACATAACTGAGGAAGTAGTGGTTTCCTTAAAGCAAGGAAGGCGATGTGATGCCCGGCATTCAGCACATGGCAGCACAGGGAGCAGGAGGTCCAGGACCGGCTCCAGAAGGATGAACCTGATACAGGAATCTGTGTTACGACAAGAGGTCACAACACAAAGGAGCCAAGATACCCAAAATAATATGACAGCCATGATGCAATGGCAGGTCAACAGGCAATTCAGGAAGGATTGGGAGGCTGCCAGGGCCAGAATTCCCAATCCCGATGAGGTGGTCCAGCAACTAAAAATCTCTGAATATACATATATAAGAGGGATTTGATCTTCAGTTTTTTCAGAATCAACTTGATGTCATGAACCCTTCAATCACTTCTTCTATGACAGTCGCCATTGCTGACTTTCATCCCAGAAATGTCACGTGGGATTGTTCCTATTTCTGGGCTCCCTCTTCCTATTATATTGGGCCTGTGAGGCCCAAATCAGCTTTGTTTGCTCTGATGAGCCTTGGGCTGGTCTCTTCTGGTTTTTTGGGCTTCCATCTTTCTTTGATTTTTTGCAGCTTTATTCTGGGCCTAATTTTCGCTGGGCTGGGTGTGTCAATTTTTGGCCCAAACAACGATGTATATCATTTTGAAAATACATGAGCTATGTTTCTAAAGCTTTCAACTCATGCGGAAGGAAATCAATAAGAATAGAATTTCTCCGCAAGTTGACATATATGCTAAATAATGAATGACTTGAAGGAATTACAAGGAAATCAACAGGATAGATTATATGCTCTTCGCACATTATCTTGTTCATTCACCAAATATTTACATATTAGACGACGTAATCCTGGATCACACTCAAGATAATTGATATTAAAATCATGATCATCATTGACTCTTTAAGATTCAACTCTTTCAACTGGAGGCTCGACAATGGGAGACTCAAGAAGATTTTGCTCATCACATATTGGAGTAGATAAAGAAGTGCTAGAAGGCAATGTACCAGATGATGGCCCATTATTTTTTTTGTTAAAAAAAATAACAAATTCTTTGTTCTTTGGGGATTCCGATTATGATCCGACATAATAAAAGATAGCCTATGAATAAATATGTAGAAAGAATTTTAATCAAACATACCAACAAAAAATCAAACAAATTCTCATAATAGCATCTCAACAATACCAAACCCAAAATTATAATTCATATGTAATTAAACCCTAGAATACAGAATTGTAATAAAATTCCAAAATCAAGGCCCTAGAATAATTCATCCCTAATCAAAGTCCTAATTAATTTCAACAAAATCCCAAAATTAAAAGTCATTCCTAATTAAACCTATAATACTCAGTTTTAAATTAAAACTATAATTAAAGATATAAAGAAAAGGAGAGAATGAGAATAATACTTTTTTTTAGAAAGAGAATTCATTCATAGAACCAAAGACGTACAAAGAGCGACATGATATAATCACCTTGTTAAAACCTTCATAGGACAACCTCATGGGACAAACCCCAGGGGAGGAAAGAGTATCACATATGTCATAGGCTAACAAAAGAGTCTGATTCAGGTACAATAAAAGAACAAATAAAAAATGAAAACTAACACAAAGACCATTGACGAGAACCGCAACTAGAGACCAACACAGTAAACTCACATGAGAGGATCACAGAAACCCCAAATGGTAAACCCACAAGAGCGGACCGCAGAACATCCCAATTGTCAAAAGAGGCGTTCTATGAGCAAAATTAGTCTTTTGACATCGACACAAACTTCAAGGCATACCATAGCAGAAACCAAGAGAGAACACGGAGGAGGAACACAGAAACAACAGTAAAAGGACTCCTGAGAAGCACTCCACTTCAACTCAGAACTTGACAAAGAAAACCTTCTATGACTAAGCATAGTTCTTCGGTTAGCAAAGAGTAGAGAAGAGCACCACATCCTAAGAACTACCACCAGTGTCACTGTTGCCACCGTCATTAAAAACAGAGACAAAACATCAGCCACCAGATATCACATCTCTCTTGAGGAGAGACAGAATCCAAGGCCACTACTGTCCCCGCCACTGAGATAAAGACAAACAACCAAACAAAACAAACAGACAAACAAACCTAGATCCAAATAGATCTAAACTATCTAGGGAGGGGAATGGGAGGAGAAGAGGGGATAAGAGGAAGGGAAAAGATGGGAGAAAAAGAAGGGGAGATGAGGAGAGGAAGGGGAAAATGGGTGAAGGGGAGGAGGGGGAGTGGCCATCTCCTCGCTTAGCTTCCTTGCAGTTGGTTGTCAACAAGAAGGAAGGGGACCAGGGTGGGGCTATAGTTTTTCTTAAAAGAAAAAAAATGAGAGCGAATGAGAATAATACTTGTTGTTGACAAAAAGAGAGGAGAAGATGTTGCTAAGTTGCCCACCCAAGATAATAGAAGATGTAGTCATTAGAGAGAGAATTTGACTATTAAAAAAAAAAAAAAAAGACAGAAACAAGTTGATGTAGCAAAGAGAGAGAGAGAGAGAGAGAGAGAAATGAGAAGTCTAACGGCCAAAAGAGAATGAGAGAGAAGATACGGAACCACTTGGATTGCAGGTGGGTGACTTTTACAAATATTTCGCAGACATTCCTGCAACCCTAAACCTACCATATGTCAGTCACTCCCTAGTAAAGTTTGCTTTATACTGTTCTCAATCTTTTTGCTGATTTTTTATTTCATGAATTAATCCAGTTGTTGACTATTAAAAAACAATTCGGTACCGAATGTTTTGACTAGTGTTCTCTATAGTTGAAACGTAGTTTTAAATGTAAATATGTAGAGAAAGAGCTTCCTTTTTTTATTTTTATAAACTTCTATTTCTGCATCTTGATACCAGCTTCATTATTCCCAAGCAAAATCCTATATAATTTGTTATTACAAATCAGCAGCCCTTCAATTACATAATTCTCGCGACAAAATCCCGCTTGTTGGCGCTTCATTTTACAGTACAAAGGCAGTTCCAATGCCATGTATATATATAACTTACCGGCCCTGCACTCTCATCCTTGAATTTTCCTAGACTATCCACAAAGAAATAACTTAATTTAAACCATCGCTCATCCGAAAAGAATGACCTATAAACAATCTAAAACAGCTATAACTCCCGGATGAAAACAAATGATAATTTCATCTTTCCTTGATAGAAGGGATGTTGATGAATGAATTCTTGAAACAATGTGTACGGCTATGAGTTAGGGACAAAGGTGCCAACATAACCAAATCCCGCAATGAAGAATGCAACAGATTGGATGAACAGGTAGATAAAGTAGCCGTTCTTTACAAAGGCAAGGTCATAGCAGCCGCAGAAGAAGACGTAGAATCCAACAATGAGCTCAAGCATATGTAGTCTGTTTATTAGTAATCAAAAGAAAAGAAAAGAAAATGTAAACTTCATATTCTTACATTTGACAAGATTTTGTGGCATCAAATGCTATCATAACAAATTGAAAAGTAGTTCATTTTAAAGGAGTTCTATCAACAGAACAGAAACCAAATGCATAGAAATATACCTTTCTCCAATTCTTAATCGAGGTTTCCTGGGATCTTTCTTGAGAGAATCTCCCAGTTTCTCAGTGACGACCCACTCATTTACTCTCCCTGCTTCAAAAAGACCTATAAATGTTGCCTTAGTCCGGTGCAGAGACATGACATTCTCAAAGAGGATCCAGAAAATCAATAGGTGGAGTGATCTGTAAATATGACCTCGAAAGCATTAGCAATGAATAAGCAAATACAAAGGAAAACATTTGCATATCTGTCAATGGAGAGCCAGAAGTTCTGCAGGTTTGCTAAAGTTTATAACAGGATGAAACAACGTTACCTACAGTAAACCCAAACCCCAAGAAAACAGTGTTGGTTGAAAAGCTAAATAGCTTGCTATTAATAATGCGACGTACCACAAGAGAAAAAAGAAAACTGGATCACTTAAAAAGGAAAAGAACAAAGGGGAGAGTAGGAGACCTAGGAGTTCCAACAGCATTGAGGAGAGTAATGGTAGAAGGAATGTAAACAGCACCCCACATGGGAACATGAACTTCAGGAACCAAAACTGTTGCTGGTAAAATGACAGAGTAGAAGACAAATGTGACGATATGTGCTACAATTTTGCGAACAAAGAAAAAACTGTAGATCACATGAAACTTCTTCAATGGGGACACCTTCTGCAATATATTATAAAGTAACAGTGAGTATGAAGTAATAAACTTAGGCAAAAACTAAAACAGATATGGTAGGGAAATACCTTGTTTCTCACAATCTCCATTACCATCTTTCTAAAGAGATTAGCAGGGCCACAAGACCATCGATGCTGCTGAGAACGGTAGGCTTTGAAAGTACTCGGCAATTCATTTTTCACCTAAAATGTAGACAATTATTAATATGGGATCAAATGTGAAATGGTCATATTGAAAATATCACACAAAGAGGAAAAGACCAATGAAAAGTTGACAACCTTTTGCTCTCTACTCAGATTGGTTAGTAAACAAGTTTCCATTGTTTTCCCAACATGTTTTCATATTACATCTACAGTACGTGCACTATACATGCATGCATGCCTTTTTCTTCCCAGAAACAAAGAAAGCATCATATGGGATTTGTCCATGTCAATGGAATTGTACTAAAACAGCATAATTTTATTTCTGAGGTAATTTATGAAACCTCAATAACAGAGGATGTCTAATTCTAGCTCGTTGTAAGCGTAGGTAGCTAACCTCTTTTGAGATTTCTTGATATTTTGCAAGACTACAACCATTTTAACAAAGTTCATTACCTTAAGGTCAGAAAGATATACAAATTTCCAGCCTCTGAGACTAGCTCGGACTGCTAAATCCATATCCTCCACTGTTGTGCAGTCCTTCCATCCTCCAGCCTCATTGAGCGCTGCAATTCTCCACACACCCGCCGTGCCTGCATCACATTCCCAGTGTCATATCATTAATTAGGGATACTTGAAACTTTTCTACATAGCTCCCTTAGTAATTTTCAAAAAATAAAATAAAATTTACCGTTGAAACCAAAGAAGGCATAAGTTGCAGACCCCACTTCTTGCTCCACCGTGAAATGGTAATCCAGTGACATCTCTTGCATCCTTGTCATCAAGCACTCATCTGAATTTACTGCAATGCCACCAAGAAGCTATCATCATCCCTTACCTTTACCCTTGCGTGTCTACACCTCTATTTTCCTTTATTGGATAACCAGTAAAGACTTATCCTCTCTCTCACAAGTTATTTCACAAAACAATTAAAAATCTAAACAAATACAATTAAAAATACATACGATTAATCGGGATTTGGTTCCTTACGCATCAAAGTAGGAAAAAAAAATTATGATGCTATGCTCACAGCTAACTAACATAAGTGGAATAAAACTTGTTCTGTGTCTAAGCACTATCTCTATATTTCTATATCTTTTTTAAAGAAAAGAAGCATTGTCAAAGAGACCCAGAAACTTAAATCCAAAAACCAATAAATTCATAGCAAGCATTGTCACCAAAACCAAACCTAAGCACTAACGAGCTTAATTTAATTAAATACAATAAAAACAAGAATAATCATAAGACTACCAAATTTCCAGCGAGCTTGGACAAGAGCAATATCAGAGTTGTGGACCAGAAATGGAATGGTGCGGTAGAGAAAATCAGGCTCAGGTTGGAAGTCAGCATCAAAGATGGCAACATAGTCACACAGTTTGACATAACTGTGCTTCATGCCTTCTTTGAGAGACCCTGCTTTGAACCCATTTCTGTCGTCTCTGATCTCGTACTTTATGTTTATTCCTTTGCTTGCCCATCTTTGGCATTCTAGCACCACCAAATCCTGTAATTTTTTTAAGGCCAAAAAACCCACATCAGAAATTGAAAGGTTTGTTGAGTGAATTGGGAAAGTTTTGGTCTCTATGTGTTTTGATGCGGAAATTGCTGCTTTGGACTCTTTTCCCGAAAGGTCAAAAGTTGCATGGCTGAGTTTGGATTGGTAAACATTAGTGAATGGATTTTGATTGGTTAAAATTTATCTATGAGGTTGACCAAGATGACTTTTTTTATTCTCTTTGATAGACTATTATTTTCTCTTTGATAGACTAATCATTGAAACACTTTTACAAGATTTGAACCAGAGACACTAAAAAACTTAAACAATATACAAAATAATACGAAATATTCTCTTGTGAAACAGTATGATGAAATTACTAATAACATGTTTGTTTAAATACCGATTACAAATTTACACTTTATCAGAGCAATATGACATATCGGTCTACCAACTTTGGTTAAAGAATATGCAAAAGGAAAAAAAAAATCATTAAATTAAATAAATGAGTACCTTAATGGTTGGATCTGTTGAATCATCAAGAACTTGAATTATGATCCTATCCGAAGGCCAGGAAAGCCCACATGCAGCTCCAATAGAAAGCTGATAAACCTGCGTCAAGCAGCACAATGCACTTCCAAAAAAACTCCAAATACAAATAAACTATCTTTTCAAAAGAAAAAAGAAACAAGTACCTCTCTTTCATTGTACATAGGAATTTGCACAAGAACCATAGGGTAAGCTGAGTTCCCAAGCTCAACATCATCCTTAATGGCCTCCCATTTCCAATGCTTCACAGGCCTTCTAAACAGCTTAATCAATATTATCATTATGCCCATGTACACCTTCTCCACAACAAGCATCAGAGACATGCCCAAGCACACAACCACCAAAAACTTCAGCAATGGCACAATCAGTGTGGCTTTGGCTTGCTGCAAAACCAACCCAAATTGCCCTCCTTGCAATGTGTCCATTGTAAAGAGAAAGCAATGAAAAAACTGATGGGACTAGAAGTGCTTTTTTTGGGTTTGGGATTAGAACTGCTTATTGGTTATATATAGTAAAGGTGTTTCTCTGGCTTTGCGAAAAGAACAAGCTTCTTTTTTGCTCTGTTTAGCTTTTGGTTGTATTGGTGTGTTTGCAGTGATTTTGGATTCTGAGTTACTTCAAGCAAATGCTGGAGAGCTGGATGTACTTGTCAGTGAATTTGGATCCGAGCACACTCTCTGGCTTTATGATCACGGATGAAAGCTTGAGGAACTAAATTTGGACTTCACTCAAAAAATCACCAAGAAAAACACAAAAACAAGCCAAGCCTGATGTGTGAGAGAGAGAGAATCAAATATAATTAAGTGTGTCTCTCTTTCTCTTCAGTAATGGCTGTCCTGCTCTGCTATTTATGAAAACAGAGAAGGCTTACTGCTTAAGGCCGCAAATTGTGTGTGACATGCAGTGTATGTATATATGTATATAAATAGGCTTTTTATCCCAAAACATCCCTGACATTTGTGAAACTATCAGATTGCATCCTTAAAGTTTTTTTGTATCACTCGTGGTCCATAACGTTAATATGAGTGCTCTTAAATAGTCCCTCCGTCAAAAAAATCATTAAATCCCCATGTTATGAGGGATATAATCGTCAGATCAACTCCCTTTTACCTCCTCACACTTCAAATATATTTCCTAGAGTCGTCGTCAACATCATCATACTCATTTCTAAGCTTTTTCTAAGAAATGAGATTTTTCAGTGGTGGAAAATTGGGCGGTAAAGCTTATCTGCAGAAGTGATTGAGAGAAGATGGATTAGCAAATGAAAACTATCGAGAAGATTGATGAGCAAATGAAAACTACCGAAAAGGGGGAAAGGCTCCAAAGTATAAAGGTAAGAATCTACTGAAGAATTTAAATTTGGTTTGTTTCATGCGGTTGGGGTATGTATTATTATAGAAAGGCTTTGAAATAGCTAGTGTTGGTTTGTCTTATGTATGTTATTAGGGCTTGAAATAGGTAATGAAGGTAAAAAAAACGTACTTCAATTGTTGGGATTGATTAAGTGTTTGTTCTGGCAAATCCTAACAAGCTTACTCTTGATATTCACCATGGAGGTACACTAATGCAAGTTGCTGACGGAAGAGGGTGATGAAAGAAGATGGAGGGAAATGGTTCCAAATTGGTGGCAAATGGGTCTGAGGCGTTGAAGAGGTCAAAAAGGGATTGATCTGACGATTATATCCCTTATAAAATAGGGATTTAATGATTTTTTTTATGGATGGACTATTTAAGATCACTCATATTAATGTTAAGGACCACGAGTGATACAAAAAAACTTTAAGAATGCAATCTGATAGTTTCACAAACTTCATGGATGTTTTGTAATAAAAAGCCATATATATAAGGAAAAATAAAAATAATAGCTATATGAAAAAAAAAGACAGGTCAAAATGATAAAGACAGTGGGCCGGAAACAATGTCATATTACGGCAGCGTTTGCATTACAATTTACAACTATTGTGAAGAAAAGTAGAGTTGTTTATTAACATAAGTTGAGCCTATATAAATTCCTTTTGGCGCTCCCAAATGCTCATTAACTGGAATTGGCTAGTTTAGCTATCATTTTCTTGGAAGGTAAAACGTTAGCTATACCTTGAATCAGGGCCGGTCTTGAGATTTTGAAGGCCTTGTGCGAACCTTAAACTGGGGCCTCACATAAGTTAACACAAACCTACACCATTATGTAATGTCATACAATAAATGTTTTTTTTTCTTAAAGTGACCAAAGTACCCCTACTCCCAAGGGCAAAATTAAAATTTTACAAAAGAATTAAATTTGATTAGATCGATTAAATTGGGTCAAGGATGTTACACCTTTTGAATAATCATCATGATTGTGATAATGAGTCTTTGTCATCATAGATCATATTCAAATATTAAATATTTTTTAACACCTAATTTATTTTGTATCAATATTCCAAGAACATCATTAATTGGATGCAATTTTTTTGGTTGAGTTAGTTGGATGCATTATTTTTGCAAAATTGAATATCTAAGCATATATAAAAACAATCGTGTACCACTTTACTAACCACATTTTTAATCGAGGTGAGCCGTCACACCCAGATCACCTCCGACGTAGCACGATATTGTCTGCTTTGGGCCCCTCTTGCCCTCAAGGTTTTGTTTCTAAGAACTCACGAGCAATTTCCCGGTAGGTCACCCATCTTAGAATTGCTCTAGCCCAAACTCGCCTAACTTCAGAGTTCCCCTGACACTAAAGCTAGTGAGCTCCCAAAAGGTTTCGTGCTAGATTGAGGTGTGCATGCACATATAAGGCACATCATTGCTTTTCCGTTGGTCCACGTGGGATGTTACAATCCACCTCCCTTAGGGGCCTGACATTCTCGTCAGCACACTCGCACCATACGACAGAGTGGCTCTGATACCATTATGTCACACCCTGGATCGGCTCTGCTATAGCATGATATTGTCCGCTTTGGGCCCCCTCTTGCCCTCACGATTTTGTTTCTAGAAACTCATGAGAAACTTCTCAGTGGGTCACCCATTTTGGAATTGCTCTAGCCCAAACTAGCTTAACTTTGGAGTTCCCCTAACTCCGAAGCCAGTGAACTCTCAAAATAGCCTCGTGCTAGATGGAGGTGGGCATTCACATATAAGGCACATCACCCTTTTTCCATTGGTCGATCGGAATGTTACATGAGCCCTATTTATGGAAGTCTTATCTCTATAGGCACTTGAAGAAAAAAAAAATATCTACATAAGTAATTGAAGAGCTAGCGTCAAGTCAATGGGGGGGGGGGACGTACGCACGTGACACGCAATGTCTGCACATGGGAACATAGATATTATTGGGGCAATTAGAATATTCTTGCTGAAGAATATATATATAGTGGCATGCATGCAATTGAGAGATTCAGTGTCATCATTTGAGGAATGAGGTGCTTAGTCATTGGATCTATTTCAATGAAATCATGTGGTTGAGATTGATTTAAGTGTTTAAACTTGTTTCTGTCTAATGACTTGCCAAAAACCCACATGTACGTACGCTTTACTGCGTCAACGCGTTATAATATGGATGGGTGATATGGTTAATATTTCTCACTTTTATGATATAATATCTATAAATATCCACTTATATATATATATATATTCTAACAAACGAGTTATATCATGTGACATACTCTCATACTACGTACAATATAATTACTCGCACGTAAAACATCTACAATGGGGTCCCTAAACCACCTCCTTAGACAAATTTTAGGGAGGAACTAGAAAAATGCAAGTCCCACTATGCTCCTTATTCACCTTTTTAAATAAAGAGACCTCTAGGAACTCCTAAATCTGAGGAGAGAAAAAGAACTCCTAGTGGCTCCTTATAATTTGATGTTGTTTCGTTTTATGCATCGTTTAAACTTTTATTTAATACAAAACTATTTTTTTTTTCATAGAGATGATAACCAATCATATTGAATAAAAAAGAACTATAGTATTTATGACTTTCTAACTTAGGGAGTATGATTGGAGTTCAAATTTTATAGAGTTCCTAAAATAACTTTTGTGTGTTTTTAGCTAAATTTTAACTAAAGAATAGGGAGCATGACCTTTGCCTACATAATTACTAACTAACTCCTTGTAATCGGGTATTTATTATTTCAGTATGTGGTTGTGAAAGTAGCGGGGATATTGAATGTTGGTGTTGACATCAGACAAGCTGCTTTAAACAGTGGTTGTAGCATTATGTGATTGACAGATCATAGAGCAGTTTTCATCTTTCAACGAAAACAATCAGTTTCAAAAAAACAAACCAAAATTTCAATTACCCTTATTGTCATTATGGTGGTTTTGCTGCTAGCTACGTCTCATTTGCATATGACTCTGTTCTTTAAAGAAATTTTACTGGTCATGTACATTTTCAACTATAATTTTTATACTACTTTTTTCAATTTGATCTTTTTTATTTTATTTTTGAGGGTGCCTCAAGATTGTCTTTTACGTGAATCAAACTCGGGTGCACTGTGCAAAAATCCTCAAGATTGCCTCAAGATTTTCTTAAAGTAAAAATCATCATCAATTAGCATACAAATTACAAATTTAATCATCTTTCATTATATAACCAATCAACATGATGATGAAGCAAGTCATTTAGTATATATATAAATTAAAATTTAGATACATACTTGATTTGAATTCAGATTTAAATTTGACTATTTGCTTTCGAGTGACATTTATGAATTTTTTTGGTCGATTTTTTGCGTTGAAATCCTTGAAATTGAAAAAACAATTATCAAATGATTAATAAAGAGAGCCAAAGAAAGATGATTATTAATGACAGAAAATAACGTGTTTGCATTCTTTTTTTATTATGATTATTAAGTTTTGTTATAAAAAAAAACCCAAAAAAGAACTAAAACTATGATCTACACAAGCGGGTTTTGAAGTCACGCCCTAAATAGAAGTTGAGGCCCTGCAAACCAGCACAACTAGAAAAGTCTTTGTGTCAAAAATTTGCTCACTCGATATATATATATATATATATATATTATATATATATATATATATATATTATACACATAAAAACAATCGGGGGCCTTCAAAAATCAGGGGACCTATGCGGTGGCACCACTTGCACACCCTCAGGGCCACCCCTACATTTGATGTGGTTTTACACCACTTGAACCTTAATTTGCTGCCTTGGGAATTAATGGGTGGGCACTTTGGATTTGAAGCCTTGGTGTTTTACTCTCTCAAACTTGTCCCGAGTATGTGGACCTTCTTGGATTTCCAGCCAACAACATTAGCTTTGTAAAATCCCTTCTTGCTGGCATTGAGGTGAGTCCTTGATTTCAAAGATTTGTTAGCTTACCGCATGCCAAGGGAAGAAGAAATCCTCTTGCTATTGTTGCTTTGCTTTTTTGGACGTTCATGCGGTGGTTTTCACCGCATCCCTCTTCTATTTTTCTTCTATTTTAAAGCTGGCTTTGTTTTCTTTAGATGTGCAAGACATCAATTTCCAACGATGATGACTTGCTTTGTCGTGAGCTTCATACAAAAGGCTTGACCATTTGGTTTGCCATCTGATGTGGACCAAATCTCTTTGGGTTCTTCAAGTTGTCATAATGCTTGAAAGCCATTTAAAGATATTTGGTTAATAACCGAATCCTGCAGAAAAGTGACGAGCATCATTTTTCCTTGCTGCTGGTAGCAACAGTAATTTGAACAAGTTGGACCCTTCGAGCTTTGGTTTGAGAGGTTGGTCTTTGCACAGATCAGCATGTTGAACTCTTTAGCGGTCAATAATTCAAATCGAAATCTCAGAGCTTTTTTAATGCTTGTTTGAGAATTTCTATCAAAGACAGGTTTCTCACCCATAAAGTTTTATCATCCCAAATAAATTTTAGGGTTTCTCACCCAATAATTAATGGATTTCTTATCCAATGATTTTTTTGGGGTGCAAACCTAATCCTTGATTGAGAGTGAAACACCCAGACTTTATTTTTAGGGTGCAATCCCCAAATTTGTTTTTAGGGTGCAAACCTGTATTTGTTTTCAGGGTTTAAAACCCAAGCTTTGTTTCCGGGGTGCAAAACCCGATGATTTGATTTCAAGATTTAATACCAAATGACAGACTTTGCATCCAAATAATTTCGGGGTTTCTTACCCAATAATGGATTTCATATCCAATGATTTTTTAGGGTTACTTACCAATAGATTTGCATCCAAATAATTTCGGGGTTTCTCACCCATGGATTTCTCATCCCAAACAAATTTCAAGGTTTCTCACCCAATAATGAATTTCATATCCAATGATTTTTCAAGGTTGCTCACCCACTGAATTTGATTTATGAGTTTGACCCCAAAACGGATTCATCATCCATAGAATTTGGTTCATGGATTTTACACTACTACAAAAAGTGAAAAAGACGACCAGAAAAACACGACGGTCTAAGTGAAAACCGTCGTTGTTTTTTAAAAGACGACGGTTTTATAAAACCGCCGTGTAATAACACATTAGACAACTAAAAAATGGAGTTTCAAATGGCTGTTCATAAAACACGACGTACTTAATTTAAAAACCGACGTCTTATTGAAATAGGATTTTCAAGAGGTAAAATCGTGCCAACAAATAACGGCGGAAGTTATGAACCGACCGACGTAGAAAGTAAAGACGACGGTTTCAAAAAAAGCCGTCGTTTTTACCCGGAAATTAACACGACCAAGTTTTCGTATAAGGCGCCGTATAATTACAAATAAA
>NC_024130.1:9865834-9886226 GCF_000346735.1 Prunus mume
AAAGCAGTTAGCCCCAAGTCCCCCTGGCCTTCACGGTCCTTATAGTCAAATTAATATAAGACATGCAACAAGAATACAAGGGGAAGGTGTAGTTTCAAAGTCAATATAATATTTAGTCTCAAAGACTCTGAACCATGGTCTGACAAATTCTTCACCCAAATTTGCCATAATCTGCCAATTACCAGCATTTCCAATGTCAATTATTTGAAACTCGGCAGATCCAGATAGTATGGAAAAGGGTTTTCATCGCAGATCAAGACAGTACTGAAAAGGGCTTTTACCTGGGCTTGTCTTTCCTTCTCCATCTCAAGGTTTTGTCGCAGCTCCCTGGTTTTTGCACGCTCAAGTTCTAGCAATCTCTGTCTTTCGATATCCTTTTCAACTTCAGCTGCTCTCTCCCTGGTATATTAGTCCATATGTTAGTTGTAGACCAACAAATATCTAATCAGTACAATATAAAATAAGATGAGCCACTAAGGAAGCAACACCTATCAAGTTCTTGAAGTAGCTCAGCTTCTCGTAAAGCTGCCTCTTCAAAAGATTTCTGGCGGGCACGTCTCATAAGAAGTTTTTTCTGCCTGCGGGCGACTATGTCTTCATGGAGCTTGGACTTTTCTCTGATAGCAAAGGAAGATCACAAAAACTGAATTTGAAGTCTACAAAAATACCAAGCTAAAAGAAACTGGAAACCTTCCCAAAAAATAGGCACAAAAGTTGAAGAATTTAACATGTATAATATTATTTATACAAATTTATAAATAAACCCAATCCTAGACATGTATTTATAAAAAAACCCAAGCACTATTTAAACATATAAACACACCCAAAACCCATCATTACACACACTCAAAACCCATTTATAAACACACCCAAAAAGTTGACTTTGGGGTTGATTTTGGGTGTGTTTCTATGTTTAAATAGTGCTTGGGTTTTTTTATAATTTCAACTCCCATTTTGGGTGTTTTAGTGAAACTCCCTATTATTTATTTTGTCCAGCTGATGCATGTAAGATTTGATTATTTTAAAATTGGGTGCTCATCAGCCATCAAAGATTAGGTGCCTTCAAAATAAGATCCTATGGCAAATTGGACTCAGAACATCTTAACAATCAACATTTGAGCTAGTGCATCCTTTAGTAAGATAAGAACCTCATTCTTTTCAACATAAAAACGCCTGGGAGAAGTACTACTTGACAGTGCGACACAATTTATTGCAATTCAATATAAGTAAGGATGCAAGCTTAACAATAAAAATTGTAAAATAGCCTGATTACTGACTGCTGATATTCTGAAGCTCATCTAGTGTTGTCTAGCAGTTAGTTTTATTACAAGTTAATACCAATTAAAACTAGGGATGGAAAAATTTAACACTAGAGGTAAAACTGCAGACTTCCTGGAATGAGCAAAGTTGTCTGTGTTACCAGCCTATAGCAATTTCAAAGTAAAAAAAAACAAAAATTTTAATAAGAACTCGAAAGTAATATTCAGAGGTATTTATAGATGTGAAAGAGGGTGTCACCAGTACATGTGTGGTAAGTGGTAAAAATATTTTTACAAGGAATGAATAACCATTAATATTTTTATCACTTACAAGGCATGGATGCAATCCTTTATTTGCTTAAGGCGTGCATCATCTTCCACAGGAGCTGAAAACAAAGTGCTAAGTTTACCATTTCCACAAACAAATTTTAACATGACCATTCTCCCACGGCCAATAGCTGTAATGGGAATTATAAGGAAAGAAAACTTTACAGCTTGGAGAAAGAATCTGATGTCCATCCTTGGTTGGTGATTCATGTAATGCATGTTCTTTCTGAAGGATGTCCCATTCTAATTCAGCCTCCTCTAGTTCCTATGACATATTCAGTTAATACAAAGACATGTATAAGTTGGGAATGTAACGAAAAACAACAATTGTAATTCAGGCTTACCATAACCTCTTGGTCAATTTTGTTTGAGAAAATATCAAAGTACGACTTTGCAGAAGTTAAACTGGCAAGGACCTGTTACAAATCAATAATTATATATTAGCTTCTAGGAGATGGAAAGGCAGTATAAGTCAACAACTAATCTAGGAAACCCATGGAAAAAGCAAGGGATATAAAAAAAAAAAAAATTAGTAGATGGACGTGAGGTAGATCAATTTCATCTCTTATCCTAATCCCTCCTTTTGTAACATTTATAGGACACAGACGAATAGTTATCCTGTTTTTCTTATTTTGGGAACATAAGAATTCATCTGTTTCAAGTGTCTACAGCAATATCAAAGTAATAGAAAGTTCTAAGATGTTTTTTTTTAATCTTTCAATATGTTAAGTAAACATTGGATGGATGCCTGTTTAGATAGCATTTGAGATGTATAGATACCATGACAGTTACGACTGTAAGTATCAAATTAGGCTTTTTAAAGCTCCAATAATTTTATAAATAAATAAGACCTAAAATTGATTAAAAAGCAAAATATTCATAGCAGAAAATTGAGAAACAATCTGTTAAACAACACATGCTACAAGATCAAATATGCCACCAACACATACAAATATTGTATTGACGTCAGAATGCAACCCTTTTTATAACAGAAGCAATGACCTCTAGCAAGCAATCCTAGCTTGATTCGGAAAATATAAATAAACAATATAACTTTTTGGTTACAATGTATAATGTGAGTCCAAGTTAATTTATCTGAATTTGTGCTACATGCAGTTCAATAACAACTTTATGACCATCTAAGAAGAAATTTACCCCAGAGGATTGTAAATGTGTGGTGTTCACTTCGTATAAAATTATACATGATTGAACTTACTTCCTCTACCTTAAATTTGTTGGATGGCGTGATCAAGCAAAGATTTTTCAATGCAAACAAAATTACAATAACATCAATAATATCACTCTCTGCAATCAAATTAAATTTTATCACATCATCTCTAAAATGTTCCTCACCTGAAGAACGGACTCACGAGTACTTTCAAAATCTGGGTCAGATCGTTTTGAAGCGCTTGAAGTTAGCACTTCTCTCAGGACCTTACATGTAAAATGTGGTTCAATTAATAAGTAAGATAATTTCAAATTGCTGATTAAAACAATTAAAAAGAAAGAAAACCAGTTCCAAGGAAAATGTTTGGCATATACTCCAATATCTTTGACATATTATGCTATGACAACAATAAACAATAATTTTCCTGTTACCTACCTCTTTAGCTTCATCCCCTTCACTTTTCAATCTACACAAGACTTGGCAAGCCCTTTTCTCGACATCCCCAGACCTTCCATCTAGAAAAGGAACAATGGGAAAAATTAAAAATTAAAAAAAACAAAAAAGGAAAGACAAAACATTCACTCCCAACATCTCCAGAATAATTCAATAAAATTAGAGAAATATAACAAGTGGATACCAGGCTTTGACGATGCCAGAGTCTCAATATTCTTCCAAACATTCTGAGGAATCAGAGAGATATCTTCATCCGGGCAGTGTAGACAAGCACCAGCAATCAGTGCTAATGAAAGCCTCAGCAAGTGGCCCTCACAATTTGGACGGGCAAGCTCTCCCAAGCCAAGAACACTATCAGCTGCGGCGAGAAAAGACTGCAGCAGACGTCGCTCAGCAAATGGGATACAATCTACAAGAAGTCTCATTGCCCGAGTCCTCACAAGTAATGATGCATCAGATGAAGCAAGGACAACCACCAGATTCCATGTACTTGAAACCAAATGAGAAATAATCGACTCAGGAACAGATGTAACAAATCCAGGTGAAACTAAATTTTTGTAGAACATGGAAGATTGAAGGGCAGTTCCTCCACTCAAATCTTGGCCAACAAGTTTTCCTAAGTGCTTAAGGGCTATAGATCGTTGCTCAGGTTCAGGATGACCCAGCATTGTACAGAACAAATTAGCAAGAGGAACCTCACATTCCTTGAGGGAATGGACACCCTTGGTAAGCAAAATCAATAGCCATTTATCACTTTGCAAGCGCCAAGCAATTTTTGGTGCATTGCAAGAACTACTTTTTATTACAGAGCAGATGGAGCCAATCACACTATTAAGGCCAAACTTATGGGGCACAGCAAGTACACAATCAAGCACAACAGAGGCAACTTCCCAGCATCTGTTTTCTTGAAGGGTCAGAATGGTCTCAGAAATTACTTCTAAACCAGTCCTCCAATGATCAGGGAACTGGTCAACTGACGTAGATGGGAAAGAAATTTCAGCGTCATTTTCTAGAGCATCATTAACTCTTTGTGCAATTGATGCCAAGAATCTTGAGTACATAAAACACTCTGTTGATGTAATAGTCATCTTCTTAGATAGTTGATGATGAAGATTCCAACATAGCTCAGTCGTCGAGTAAAGCTTACCAATAAGAACCTCCAAGTGTTTTGAGAATTCTTCTATTTCCTCAGGAAATAAATGATAAACCTTTTTATTCACAATATCAGCACCAACATTGTTACCTTCTAACTTCTCGGAGGCCTTATCTTGACTTGAACTACGGTAGACATCACTGAGGAACCATGAATGTGACTCCAGTCCACTTTCATGTTGTCCCTCAGTGGGCAGCTCCAGTGGGATGGCACCAAAGAACTGCAAAGTCTGAACTAACAGAAGTTTGCAACTCTCCATAACACTCTGGAATGCACAAAGGTAATTGTGGAAAGAAGAAGTTGGCTCAAAGGCAGTAAAATCGGCCCAAAAAATTAAGGACTGCAGCATTTCCCTCCTCCTCTGAGGAGATAAATCAGGAAAGACAGACGCCAAAATGAAAATTGTCAATCCTCTGTTGTATACTTTTTCAGTAGAATTATCTTGGTTAGCACCCTGTCTGATGTTAGTGAAAAGCTCATCAAAGCATAATGACTCAAAATTAACACATGAATCATCTACCAATGACCTTTCCTCATCAGACACCTTACACAAAGAATATGAAATGATTGGTTTCAACAAAGACAATACAGAATCAAGAAATGACACATCGCAGTAAGATGCCCTACAAAGACATGCCAGCACTTGCACCAGTCTAGGTATCTCGGGCACCATTGCTTCCATGTGCTCAGTTACAATGGCTTCAAGTGTATAGAGGATGATTGCTTTGGCATTCTTTGAAACATAGCCTTTCAAATGGTCAGAACTATTTCGAGCAGAAAGCTGCTCTGTATGTAGAAATGGCCATGAACACAAATCAGAGAACCAACACAAAATATCGGGCACCATACTGGAAGGAAGAGACCTCAACTGCAACCCAACAGCCTCCAAAATGGTTTCTCCAAAAGCTTCAAATTGCTTTTTCATATTAGGAAAGAACTTAAAGAGATCAGGGTAAATGACACGAAAAGATTGGTCCTGATGCTGCTGATTAGCTACTTCAAATCCTTTAATGGATGCAGAAACAATTTCGCCCCCTGATTCTTCATATTTTCGACTGACAACATTATCTACAACAGAAAGTTCGTCTGCAAATGTAGACAATAGAGATGTCAGCTGTGGCAGATCAGAAGCAAGTAAAAGCTGGTCCTTCATGTACTGTCTTGCATTACGAGATACTGCCATCCAACCAAGAAATCGAACAAGAGGGGATGTGCATCTAGAAAAAGTTGAAATCCTCTGCATCCAGGCTGAAGGTGGAATCAGATTTCCATAACGGAAACCATTTTTATTGATTGCAAAGCCTGTTTCCTCATCACCACCGCTTGAAGAAATTACCAATCTTTGAAGCAGTATCCACCGTCGTTGTATCCCATGTATTGTTTCTGGCTCCAACTGCAGATTGTTTTCTTTGAACTGATAATACAGGGATGTTAGCATCCCATTTAAGTACTCAGCAGATCCTAATGCAATGTCAATCACATGTTCTGGAGCACAGTATAGCTTAGTCGCTGAATTCAACAAGAATATCATACACTGCATAAGAATTTCATGCATCGAGTGCTGCTCCCTTCGCAATCGTTGAATCAGAAAGCAGCACAACAAAGCTTGATTTTGTCGAACCAAGGTGATGGCATCTGCAGATTGTACATCAAGCGGAGACAACCGAATGACTTGTTCATCAAATCCTACGGTGTAGTACGGACTAAGTCCTCCATCTGAAACCTTTTCTCGATACTCTCTGTCTAACTCCGCAGCCTCTAGCAGAATTTGAAGAACAATTTTGTCTCTTTTCCTTTCAAGAAGAGATATTGTTTCTAGATCATTCTTAGAATTTCCAGAGACCATTCGCGTCCCAATTTCATTATTTTGTGGAGTCCTAATCCCACTGACGTTTGTCTCCTTCATTAACTTTGGATTTCCTCTAAAAGACATCATAAAAAATGGATTGACATAGCACTCTGCAGCCAAGAGCAAAGCATCTATAGCAGCATCATGACTCTCAATGGTAATCTCATTCTGTGAATGCAAATCTAAGGCCAATCGCCGAAATTCAGAAGCCCTGAGCTCGCAGTCTTGATAGGTTATAAGTTGGAAATAATCTGCTTGCAAGTTGAAATATTCCGCAGAGAAACCAGCATCTAGTTTTAAGTCAATTTGAAACCTGTGTGGAAAATGTTTCCCGACCAGATGTTTTGGTTCAGAGCCAGAATCCCCATGGTTAGAGACAGAGCTGTTCTCGTTGGGACAACTGGATATACTTGTCAATACAATGTTATGCAGTTCTGGAGGTGCAAAAAGAAGACTGGCGTCTTCCGAAATGTCAATTTTTACGGCTGTATCAGAAACATCTATCTTCCCATCAAATTCATCCTGGCTGTTTGATTTTGAAGCTACCCCTTGGTGAGAAGCTGAAGAATGAGATAAACCAGATAAAGATTCAGGTTCCAGTGGTCTAGGGACTGAAGATGTTCGAAGGTCAATTCCAGGAGGTAGCTGCATGTGAGGTTCCAATATTGAGAGTAGCACACTGCATCAAGAATTGTATATCCATCAACAATCCAATATAGCCAACAAAAATTGTCATAGGCGAAAACACAAAATGTTAATTTGAAATATAAAAATCAATAAACAAAGTGGTATGCAGGAAACAACAGGATAACATTCACTTGTGCATTGTGAACTGTGAACTGTGAACTGTGGTAACAGTAAATAGAAGATTATTCATGCATTGTGAACTGTGGTAACAATAAATAGAAGATTATTCATCTTTTCTTCAGAGCCATATGGAATTTCATATACATTTGAGCAACATGAATTTGAATAAAGTAAGAGTTGAGCAGGCAAAGCCAACAAGTCAAAATAGCATTTATAATCAATTTTTTATACAAATATCCCCCACTCCCTTTTAAAACTAGTTATTAAAAATTTTCCTTAAGACAGGCATGTATTACCTAGGAGCAACTGATCCACGCCTCCATTCAGATTCCAGTGAAGGAAGAACTGCAGGTTTCTGCACTGCAGTGCGAATTACATTGAGGGCAATAACACAATTCTCTTCCTGCTTTTCTGGATGTGCAGAAGACAGATCTCCAAAGGCTATTATTCCCTTCAATCTTCCTACAGCAGGATCAAGGAAAGGCTCTAGCATCTCCACAAGAAAGAGTATCCTATGCTTAACTTCCTGAAAAAAGAAAAAAGTACACAAAAAAGAAGTTATTTTTTTTATTAAAAAAAAAAATTGAAACATAGCCGTTATAGAAAGATTCTTTTAACTCAATAAATAAAAGTAAGCTTATGTAGCGGTTATAAATCTCAAGAATACCAAAAGGGATAATTGACAATGACATTACAAAAAGCTAACACTCTAACTATCCAAACAGAAACATTTGAGCCCTCTACCTATCCAAGACACTAACATATAAACCAAAACAATGAAGCAGATAAACTTTTAAATTACCATTCATGATGACAAGAAAACTAAACTGAATGCAATACCTTATACTTTCCTAGCATATCATCCATGTGACCAGAGAGAGCCAGAACAATGTATTTTAAGGCAGCACGAGAACGAAGCAGGGAGTGGCGAGCACCCTAAAACAAGAGCAATGACAGAGTTTTTACATAATGAAAACAAAAGCTAGCTGTCAGAAAATGCATAACATTCAAAGTTCATGTAAACCTAGTACTCTATCCTGGATAAAGTTTTATTATTTATTTGAACCCAAAAAATATCTCATGTGCAAAAACAAGAAACTTTAACAGCTGACCCAGTTGTCACTTCATCAAAGTTTGATCGTATGCATATATGACTCAACCTATCTTCCTTACCTTTGACAATCTGAGATGATACATAAGAGCATTATAACATTAATATTTCTTGTTCATATAATTGAAAAGCATACCTGAATTACACCCAAAAGATCCTCTAGAAGCTCTACAGCCAGATCAACCTGTATTCAAACCAAAAAGAGGAAGTTCGAATAGAAGTGTAAACACACGGGAGAACTAAACCACACTATGAGAAAGTTACAGCAAAAGAAATCTGCCTCAGACAAACCTTTGCAATCACTTGACTTAGCCAAGGTGCTAGCACGCCACAACAGAGATCAATCAAAACACATGCAGCCTTAGCCTGCAAGACAAAACAGGTAAACACAGTTTGTTCCCAAGTGAGAACAATATGATTCTTGAAAAATAAAGCTTCGAGCAATAGAGTATGGGTTTGTGCTTATTAGAAGTTAAATTTATGGAATATATACTGCTATGAGTGTAATTATCCACAAAATATCAAACATTCTCACAAGTAAATTTAACTTATTCCATTTATATGCCTTGAACCAACCAATGTCATCCTTTTCTACATCAACAGAATATTATTTTTCATCCAATTGGTCATATTCTTAAATGCAAAGAATGTTTCTCTCATTTTCACATATAAAAATTTAAAAAAAAAAAGTATTAGAAATAGAGATGAATAGGCGAGGATAGCATTCTAAGCAGGCTAATAAAAATGAGCAAAGTCACTAACATGTGATGGTGAATATGATGATAAATAGCCAGCACAAGCATGAAGAAGCGGACGGTATAATGGTGAACACGATGTTGCTACTATCTGCAGTAATAACACCATGATCAGAATAATATGATCTACTGGTCAAAATACAATATCAAATTTACCAAGCCAAAACGAATCATTTTCATTAACATTAAGCACAACCTGGGAGAGGGCTTGTTGAACAATTGGTTGTTTCCATTGAGAGAAACTATCATCAACAATGTCAGACGGACGGCTAACAGAGGGACGAAGTGCTATAAAACCCAAAGAAGAACATGTGAAACAAATTGATCAACCAGAAATCACCCCAGAATTCTCAGTAAAATTCAAAAATCAGATCAACGAAATCCAAATTTCTAATTTAATGCAAAAAAAGTTTTAGAAAACCATTATGTTTAATACTAGAAAACTTAAAATTTGAAAGCAAACAAAGAAAAAAACAGTCCCCAGAAGAAGTGGAAACAAACTAGACCAAGTCAATTGGTCAACGAACCTAAGCTTAAACATAAAAAACAAAGTAGAAAATAATTACCACTTCAGACCAAGAAGAAAACATTAAAAAATAAACACATATATATGTCTGTATTATTGTCTGATTAAGTATAAAACTACTTATTGCAAAGCAACATTCAGAAGGCACACATTAGGGTTTAACCAGAAAGACAGAATTCTGGTTTCCAAAACTTTTAAGAATGACTGTGGAACTTCAAATTATTAGGACATCTATATGACATGACAATAACTAGGAAGAGCGATTAGGTGGTACAATCAACCTGGCAGTAATGCTTGAACTAGCGGTAACGCAGACCAGAAGTCAGACGTCCTATCTGCTAATTTGCTGCAGAGCTGAGGCTGAGAAACATCACAGGTTAAATAAATTGTAAGTGGATGGATAAGAATAGCAGTGAACAAAAAACAGACATCAGAATAACAGAGGATATTTATTGAGTTTAATATCACTATTGCTGTAATCAACCTGTGATGCACAAGCATAAAGAACATGTAAAATCCCTTCCTCCACTGCTCCTATATCCAAGATGTTAAGATAGCTTGAGTCCCAGTGATCACCAGGCAACTGGAACTCTTCTCCAAACAAGTTTGAGTAATCAACTAAAGGAGCTGGATTAGTTATTTCTGATTTTACTGCTTCATCTCCATATGTCACTTCACCAGGAGGTGTTGATCCTTCATGTGCCACAGGCTCTATAAGCTTATGCAGAACTCTAGCAGCCTGAGATCAAAAGCATACAAGTGTCCAATCATGTAGTAAAATTAAAACCTTGCCAAATGACCATCAAAAGGAAAAAGTGAGGAGACCCATTAATTACCATTCTGCAAACAATTCCTAAATCAGAATCTTTATATGCCTTCCTCAACAGCACAAAAATTGCATCTGCACGGAATACTATAGAACTGGATGTTGACAGGACGAAAGGTGAAGTGCCGCGTGATCTTCGAGGCTGCATACAATAGAAGGAGCAAGCTATAAATCATCTAAGACCATAAATAATGAAAAGTTCATTTAATATCAATCCTCTATACAGGCCACCGTTCTACAGTCCCGAGAGGGGAACATTGGAATAAAGTTATGCATGTGAAGTCAAAGGCAAAAAGAAAAGAAGACAATGATGAAGAAAAAAAAAGAGCACAAAAGAGACCTCAAAGTTAGAAGACACAGTTAAGGCTGATGACAGCTGACTATGTTTAGAAACTTCAGAGTCTGAGATATTGCCTGAAGACTTTGCAGCTGTCCTGCAGTATCAATACAAGACAACATTATAGTAAGTACATTGGCATAGCTGAGTGACCTAAATGTGTAATAAGAGTGCAAAAAGATGAGAGATCTACACAAGCAATGATGACTGAAATGCCAAAAATTATAGAACAAAGTCAAATTTACGGCTAACAGCAAACTTAACAAAATGTTTCAAATGTGTCATTCCCAAAAATGATCGTTGTCCATATAGACATCTGGTGTGCAAATGTTTAATGCAGCTTTTAGATGACTTAATTAGCAAGGACTTCGATTGTTGAACCATTGGAAATCAATTATTTGATGGGAACATGCTTTACTAAACATTGGAACAGGAAAAAGGAGAAAAGTGCTTCGTTATTGCACCTTAACACTGGCCTGTAATTCTTGGGCTTGAAAGAAATACATGAATTTCCAATGATTTTAGCTCATTTTTAGAGTTAAGTACAGGATAAGGTTTATGACCTCTACATTAACTAACGGACCAAGCAGAAGGCAGCCCCCAATCTCATAAAGCTAGATTGGCATTTAACCTGCCAAAGACCCCCATTCAGGTAACGCTAGAGTAGCATTTAGCCTGCCGAACTAATATATGTACAACATATTCGAAAAGATGCCAATATGCGCTTTTTCAGGGAACTCTTTCAAATCAGTGTCAGACCTTCAAAGCCAAGACTTCGCATAATTAACAAACTCCAATCCTTCAATTCACTTTATCAACCAAAACTAACCAAACAAAAGCGCTTGAACTACTAGTACTAGACTTTATTTTAGTACAATTACAGCACCCAACAAAATTTCTTTGATTACCAGTCAAACCTCCAAACAACAATCTTCTAATTACATCAACTGATATCCTTACCCTACAGGGTCTAAACTTCCTACACTTCTTTCCCATATAATCCCTGCATATTTGGCCCCCAAAAATAAAAATATCCCTGCACATCTGCCTAAAATAACCTTTTCACAGATTGCCACTTAAAACCCTACATCCTACAACCAACCCTCAAACGTGTCATCAATTATTTTTCCCTTAAGAACCTTTTAACACCCTCTGTCACCTCAATTTTGCATCAAGGTGAAAGAGGAAATCAAGGTAGATGTATATATTCCATAAAACATGATAAAGGAGCAGTAACAGATAATACAATCAGGAAAGATAGAAACAGGATTAAAAGGTTTGAAACTGAAAAAAAAATTGTTCTTTAAATCAATTCTCATTCCAAAAGTCAAATATGAAGCTCTTATAAGCTCAAAATAGAATAAAACCAAGGTACTCCGGAATATTTCTATAGTTATCGTTAAATTACGAAAAGAGAATACTCTAGATAGCAAGCATATAAGAAATTCTTTACCATAGAATACTCTAAATAATCACTTTGTGCTCTCAAAAATTAAGCAATAGAGTTGCAAAGGCATGAAGATAAAGTATATACATCATCTGTAACAACATGCGAGCAAAGACCATTGCAAGCTGGATTTGGGAGATAGCATGCATGAAAGATATTAAGCAGGTACATACCTTTCATTCCCAAGATTAAGTATGGGATAAAAAGGACCGGCAAGCATAGCAAGAAAACGTAAATTAGGTTGCAGCATCCAAGAAGCTGTTAAGGTCTGCCTGCACTGTTTGCAAGAAAGGGGTGCATAGAAAATGCCATCAGTGTAATAGAAAATAGAAGAAAATCAGATAAGGGTAAGAGACAAAGAGAAATAGGGGACTAAAGCAGAAAGAAAAGAAATTATATACAAATCTGAGACAAATGAATATACCTCAAGTTGGGGAAGGAAAACAAGCAACCGACTTGTCATGTCTTTAAGCAACTACAAACTAGTAGGCATCAGAGGGCAGAGAGATATAAAAATACAAAAACAGGGTACACAGTAAACATTATAGATAGCACAATTGGAACCACCTGAAGATGCAAATCATGGGCATCTTGTTTGTGAGATATAATGGATGGCAACAAGTGGTTAACAACTGGTTGAAACTCTGGTTCCAGGCCAGTCACTGAAACGCCGATAAGCTGAAACGGTAGAAATATAAGAAACCTTAGTGCCAATAAATCTGAGACCAGATGTGATTCATTAATCACATGATGGGATCGTTATTAGGCAGGACATAATCGAAGAGAAATAATATATTTATATATCTATATACACGTATATATATTCATAACTGCAGAAAAGTTAGGATTTTCAAACGATTGGGAATGGACTTGTTATTTCATTGGAGAGGTAGCTATAACAAAAGGACAAATGGTGTGGCATGGGGGGCAAAAATTCAAAGCTTGATAAATAAAATTTATCACAAGCAAGCACATATGGATTTATTCATATTTCATATGCTAAGGCAGATCAAATCAATAATGTCGCAGATATAATTCCCATATCATACCTGTATGAAGAAAATAGCTATGGGATTTCCCCTCAAACAAGATATTCGCACATAGCGACAGGGAGTATAGTTCATGGGATAGATCATGTCACGTCGCGGTGCTTCACAACGTGGGCGAACTTTTACAAATGTCTCTGGCTGTTCAAAAAACGAAATAAAGTAAAAACCCCAGAGCAAACAACTTGGTAGAAAATTCATCTAAAACATGCAGAACTGAAGCTTGAAGCTATATCAGCAGTTCACATTACCCTTAAATCATATACAATCAATTATGTTAAGATACCACAAATGCTAAAGTGGATTCGAAGCAAACAACTTTCATGAGACGAGTTAGACAAAGAAATGAAATTTCCCATACTCAAAACAAAAACAAACAAACAAAAAAGCAGTTGACTAACCTTGTAGCGTAAGCCAACTGAAATTTCCCATTCGAGCACAGACTTGTTGTAAATTCGTATGTGCGATAACAAGCAAGGTTCCTACCAAACCCAGAAGACAAAATTTAAACTAAATCAAAATTAAGTGAATCATAAAATAGGCTGGATTAGAGTTAGGGTTAGAGTAGAAAGCGAGGGACGGAGAGGAGGTACGTTGAGCTCGAGAAGAATCCACTCCTTGGTGTTGGTAGCGGTGGACCAGTGGGAGCGGAGGTCGGCGTCGAGCACGTGACCCGCCTTCTGGGACGGCGACTCACGTGACATTGCCTTCACTTTGTATTCCAGAGGTTTCACCCTCGCCTCAAAGTCTATATCCATCTCTTTCTCTTTCACTGTGTTTCTAGTTTTGAAGAACTGACGAGGGGCTACTGAGTCTGAAGGAGCTATATAGAAGAAGAGTGTTTTCTTTGTTCTGAAATCGTGGTTGGGAAGCTCCTGCGGATGGTCGTCGTCGTTCGCGTTCTCGTCCTCGTGGAGGAGAAATGAGTTGGTGTTGCTATTTTTCTCTTGTTTTCTTTTCTTTTAATATTTTTGTATTAGGATGAGACGGGGCTTCTTCAATTCAGATTTCAATGATTCTGAAGGAAGGTTCAGCTGTATTCAGCTGAGTTGGATTCTAAACCCTCCTATCAGAATTTTTAAGTAATCTAAAACATTTAAGGCCCGTTTGGTAACGTTTTAAGAGGTTGTTTTCATTTTCAGAGAATAAAAATGAAGCAAAAACATCGGTGGCCCAAAAACAGAAAACACTGAGATTGTTTTCATAAAATGAAAACAAGTTCATGTGTATTTGTAGAAAACAGAAAAAAGTTGTTTTCATTCTCGCGGGAAACGTTTTCACAAAAATAACTCACATATTATTTCAAATTGTACTACCAGACACGTTTTCATTATTTTTGTTTTCTGAAGATGTTTTCTAATTAATCTATCAGATGCATTTTCATCTACTGAAAATACAAATTCGTTTTCTTGTTTTCATTCTCTGAAAATATTTTAAGAAAACATTCTTCGAAAACGTTACCGAACGGGTTTAGTGTTTTCAATTTAGATTTCTATAATATTTTTAAAGACTTTAAAAATCCGGGTGTATTCAATTTAGTTTAATGAATTTTTAAGAAGTTTATAAAAGTTTGGGTGTATTCAATTTAGACTTGTTTGAACTTCTAAAATGTTCATCTAAATATGAGTGTATTCAATTAGGACTTGGAAAAAATCCAAATAAATTTATCTGTATTCAAAAGGAGATAGATTTAGAAGGATTTAATTGAGTGTTGGAGTTTGGAGAACTTCTAGGATTTTGGTATAAATAATAAAGGTCAACATAAGTCCAACCTCCACCCCAAGGATCTGAGAGAGGATGGTGCTATTCCCTTGCCATATGATGACACAAATCCCATTGAAAAATTATTAGTTCCCACAAGAAGTTGAATGTTTTTCCGAATATTAATGCCTAGCCAAATCTTTGACAATAGAGGCCAGAATTGAAGTGCTTTTCCTTTTTCATGTTGGGCAAAGACAAACTTTGATCCCAATGCATCCTTATATACAGAGAATAGTGTTGGAAAGAAAGAGTGACTAAAGTCTATACAAATATATCTGAATCTATAATAAAAGTTCATACAAAAGTATGGAAGTCTATAATAACAGTCCATAGAAGTTTATTAAAAATCCGAGTAAACCCTATAGGAGTTATTAATTCCAGGAAATCTGTCACTTAAAAAAAAATCTTTCAAAATCGTGTACAATCCTAATTCAATACACCCCCTTATTCAATATAGATTTTTACTTTTTTTGAGAAAAAACTATAATAATTAAGCACACTTGATTGGAAATCATACAAAGAATTCACTTGATATGGAGAGAATCATGTGCAAAGCACAAAATGACTAAAATCCCCAATTAGCAACTATGACCACACTTACTCGAACTTACAATAAATCAAGTCGCACATCTATATAAACAAAAGTTCTGTACCCAAGGCGGGAAAGTGACGGGCCATTCAATGGTTAGCCGAATGGGCCTTCCATGAAGACTGATCTTGCGCCGCACAAGAAAGGCAAAGTCTCAATCAGTCGCCAAAAACAACCCCAGCCACCCAAATTTGAAGGATTGCAAGCTCAATTGGTATGATTGGTTCAACATTTTGAAACCAAAGCTCAAATTTCTGGAAGCGAGTTGGAATATATGACACATTCGTCTTATGTGCGCGTGGTGACTTCCCTTGTGATCGAGAGCACATCATTATGGGTCTATGTTTTTGGTCTAAATATACCAATTACATGAGACTTCATTTTGGAATGATGACTCTCACCTTGCTGGAATTGGCCAAGATCACCAACCTCCGCTCACATGGAGAATACTATTCAGCAGCAAGCCTCCTGATGGGCAGTCCTCTAGAGCCCCGATGCCTTCCAATAATGGAGTATCCTTTATAGAGCATGTGGTGCTCCTCTTGATGTGGATATGCAAATTCCTAGCATGTCCGAGATCCAACACAATCACTTAAGAACTTGGCGGAAGTTCTTGCAAATGGTCATCGGGTGACCATGGTTCCTATCTTCCTAGACTATCGTTATAGAGGCCTTCACCAGATGCTCACGCTCACACCCATATGGATCTTTTAGTTGTCACTTCAGCTTTACTTTCCGGAGTTAGGACCGACGATCCCAGGATCTGCAACAAGTCGTTCATGGGCTCATCGTTGCTCTGCCTTCCACTACAAAAGCATCATAAAGAAGACTACTTTCACTTCCTCTACGAATGTCAAGAGATGAGGAGTAACCACTTGTTGATTTGCTTGGACCATCGCTTTCTAAAGTATCTGGCTTTGGACCTTGCCTTTCTCCCACATACTGGAAATGAAAGACGAGATGCACCAACTCGAGTATCCTCATCAGTAGAGATCTTCCCTATGGCCTAATAGTGGCCAAAGTGCAAAACTACCTGTGCGACTATGAGCTTTATTATCATGTCGTCATTGGCTATCAGTTAGATTTTGTTCAGAGTATTCCAGTCACCTTAATGGAATTCCTTAACTTGTTTTCTTCGTGAAGGATGGCATCCAATGAGGCAAGTGACGTAACCTCTTTAACGAGCTATAATAACAAGTTGGTTGAGTCATTCATGGTTCCAACTAGGGACCCATAGTTTAGCTTTGCCAATATGTTTCTTGCTTGGTGAGAGAAAGTGTTGGCTAGTTGGTTATCTTAGCTGTGCTCGGATATTGAGGAGAGGATCTTTGAGGATTGACCATCTTCTTACAACAATAATAAAAGTAAAGTGGAAAAAAAAAAAAAAAAAAGGGGAAAAAAAAAAAAAAAAAAGGAAAAAAAAAAAAAAAAAAGGAAAAAAAAAAAAAAAAAGCCTCAAGCTAAAGGTAAAAGTCCGACCCTTGTTGTCTCATTCTTTATTTTGTAATTGTTTTTACTAACATTTCAGAATTTGTAGCCATTGTCGCCGAGAAGAGGAGCTCTGCCAACCCTGTCGACTTTAGCTCTAATAGAGGAGAGAAGAGGTCACAGTCTTCCACACCCAAGGTAAGTCATCCTTCATACTAAATGATTTTCTAGCAATCTACATTTATCATACTATGGATTCTTTGGGAAACACTTTTGAAAGTCTAACTCTGATTTTTCAGAAGGTGCTTCCACACAAGGTGTTAATCCTCCACCTAAGTTCCTCCGGGCTAGAAAGGTTCTGCAGAACCTCCTACCCCCAGATGTGTCTGCCCTCTCTTGAATATTTGTCCCCATGCCTCTTACTCATACATCAAATATTTCAAAAGACTCATTTAAGAGCACTTCCAGCAGTGAGAATGTTGCCATGGCAAGGAGGCTATGGCTAACACTATTCACGAGAATAGTGTCTGCCCTTGCAAAAAGTAAGTTGCACTTCCAGCAGTTGCCATAGCAAGGGGGGTATTATTCAATTTTTTATTTTTTTCACAAATTTGTTTACCTAAACAATTAATTTGGACAATATTTTCGGATGAGATTTTCTGATAAAATATTCGGATAAGATTTTCAGATAAGATTTTCGGTTTCAAATTTCAGATAAATTTCAAAATTTCAAAATCATATAAATTTCATCTGAATTTCAAATTTCAGATAAATTTCATTTGAATTTCAATTTCAGATAAATTTCATCTGAATTTCAATTTCAGATAAATTTCATCCGCGTTTCAAATTTCGGATAAGATTTTCACCCTGTAAAATTGCGCCACGTGTCATATGAATTTCAAATTTCAGATAAATTTCATTTGAATTTCAACTTTTCATTTGAATTTCAAATTTCAGATACATTTCATTTGAATTTCACATTTCAGATACATTTCATTTGAATTTCGAATAAGATTTTCACCCTATCAACTTGTGCCACATGTCATGTCTATTGACCTAAATTTTTCTATAAAACAAAGGCTCAGCTCACAAACCTCTCACACTACATCTTCTCAAAAATTTCATTTCTCAGATTTTAGATTTCATATTTCATCTTCCATTCACAATGTCAGACATGGAGGAGGTCTTGGAGAGGCAAGAGCGAGAAATAAGAGAAAGAAGGCGTAGACGAGCTGCAAGCAAAAGAGCGCAGAGAGATCTAGATCAGCAACTTGTCATGGTTGTGGCCATGCTTGATGAAGAAAACCAGAACAGCCGTGGTTCACATGAAGGCCGTGCCCCAAATGTTGACAAACATATGCATTCTCGGGGTAAGCATCTTATGAAAGATTATTTTATCCCAACATCTCTGTACTCTGATGTTCATTTTCGAGGGAGGTATAGAATGCAACAACATTTGTTCAATAAAATCATGCATGATATTTGCAATTATGATGAATACTTTGTTCAAAAGAGAAATTGTGCTGGTGTTTTGGGACTGCTTCCCGAGCAAAAGTTCACAGCTGTTATACGTATATTGGCGTATGGTGCATCTGCTAATCAGGTGGATGAGATTGCCCGGATGGGGAAGTCCACTGCCTTGGAGAGTTTGGTTAGATTTTGTGATGCAGTCGAAACTCTGTACACCAGGGACTACCTGCGCCGACCCACGCCCAGGGACCTGCAACGACTTCTGCAGAAAGCCGAACGGAGAGGATTTCCAGGTTGGTAGCATCGACGCACTGGCAATGGAAGAATTGCCCAACTGCTTGGCAGGGTGAGTACGAAAATCGGAAACGCCAAAAAAGCATCATCCTTGAAGCCGTTGCAGGTTTCGATACATGGGTTTGGCACGCCTTTTTCATAGTTGCTGGATCTCAAAATGATTTGAATGTCCTGAGTCAATCCCCGATGTTCAATGATGTTTTGACATGAGAAGCCCCAAAAATCACATATGAAGTCAATAATACCGTCTACCAAACTGGGTATTATCTAGTTGACGGGATCTACCCGAGGTGGACAACATTCGTGAAATCACTTCCGCATCCCCGAACCCAGAAGAAAAAATTATTTGCTACATATCAAGAGGGCTATAGAAAGGATGTGGAGATGTGTTTTGGTATCCTCCAAGCTCGGTGGGCGATCATTAGGGGTGCGGCGCGTATGTTTGATGAGGAGGTGTTGAGGAGCATCATGATGACATGCATCATCCTTCATAACATGATTGTGGAGGATGAGTATGATTACGAAGCTGAAGATGTGCACAAACCGGATCCCATGAACACGGCCTTGACCCAAATTTATGAAAAACCAATAGGGCCAAATGGAGGACCAGTGGAGCATGAACCGTTGGTTAGAGATGGTCTTTTCATGAACCGTATGATTGATCGATATACGGAGATGCAATCTTCGTATATTCATAAACGCCGTCAAGTTGACTTAATGGAGCATTTATGGGCGGTGAAAGGCAATTACGGTGAATGAAGTGAAGTGAAGAACATTATTAAGATTTTAATGTTTATGTTTTATGTTTAGTTATGTTTGGTTTTTTTATACTTTGGTTGTGATTTGTTTGTGATTTGTTTGTTTTTATATTTTTTGTTTTGGTTGTGGTTAGTTTTTTTATGTATTGAATGTTTTGAATAAAAAGGAATTTTATTTAATAGTTTCTTTGGTAACTCAAAGAAAACCAATACTACTAATAAAATAAAATACACGAATTTCAACTAATTTTTTTAAAAAACATTAAAATACAATGAAATGAAAAGGCAAGCAAACTAACTTAAGGGTTTTCATCATTTAACCAATCCGTATTGCTAGGTCCATCATCACGAAAAAGTCTTCATCTCATAATAGCCTTCCGTTCTAGCTTCAAATATTGTTTTGTTTCAGGAGACATGTGGCTTGTATCCATGGCCATGGTTTCCCGATCCTTCTTTTCTTCGTTTTCTTTGCATTGATACTCTCTTTCTTTGCGTACATACTCCCTTTCTTTAGCAAATTCTATTGCCATTGCCCTATCATCTTCTTGGACTTTCTTGTCTATTTCAATTATCAAGGGGCTTTGCCTTGCAATGTCCTCCAAAAATTTAGAGGTATTACTCATAGAATTAATTCCTCTCTTGCCTTTGTCGCCTTCCTCCCAATAGGTCTCGACTCCTTTTGAATGGGTGAGTCTTCACTCATAGGGGATTCTATAGGCAAATCCGAAGCTTGTGAATCATGAAGTGGCGTCTCGTTTAACACCACCGTTGGAGCCGTTGGAATAATGCTAAATCTCTTACAATGCTTCACCACCTCCCAACATTGGATATGGTTGAAATTTTTTTTCCCTTGTCCAGTAGCACCATACCACAATTGAGCTTGCACAATCTATATAAATAAAAAATTGAATAAGCAAGGAACTTAAAAAAAATATTGGTAATGCAAAAAAGATAAACATATGAATGAAAATCCAACAAATATGAACAAAATATAGAGAATGCAAGAAACATTCAAATAAATATTAGAA
>NC_024130.1:9894273-9909408 GCF_000346735.1 Prunus mume
AGGCCCGGTGTTGAGGTCGCACGTGTCTTTGGATTAGCCGGCGTGTTGACAGGCCCCATACGAGGCCGGGTGCGTCTCATCGTATGAGGGGTGATATTGTGATTGTGTTTGGTGTGTTGTGATGGATAAATCCTAGAATATTATTTGTGTGGCGGTAATGGTTTATTCCATATTATGAGCCAGGATAGATACGAAAGAGCTACGTGTGGCTTGATCCCTTAGTAGGGTACGTAGGCAGCCTGAAGTTACTAGGTGCAGCCACAGATTAGACCCCACTTAGGTGGTCTTATTGAGATTGGTTCGGACCCTTATTGTTGGTCCTGAAACTTGGTTGAATTGAGACTCGTCCCGTGGACTGAGCAAGTGAAGGTGTGAATAACTAGATTTGGAAGTGGTTATATGCATGTTTGATGGATTAAGTTATTTTAAAAACTCTGTGGGCAGTTTTGCTAGAATCATTTGAAGGCCGGAGGCCATTTGTGTAAATTGCATGAGACTATTGTGCATGCTGCCGGTTGGGTTATAAAATGCGTTTTATGCAGGAGGAAATTTTGGGGAAATGTTCAATTTACAGGGGAGACTCTGCCGAAATTTCGGCAGAAAGTCTCGTGCCCTTAGTCCTCTCTGGTAAACGAGGACATAGATGTAAGGAGTGAACCCGACGTGGGTGTGATGCCGGGGTCTCCGCAGGGTTCGTCTCGGGTTCTGGGAAATTCGGGACGGGTCCTTTCCGCAAACCCAATGCTTTGATTTCAAGGTTTATTACCCAAAGATGGATTGAACCTCCAAGAAATTTTGATTCAAGGGTTTCTCACCCAATAATGGATTTCATATCGAATGATTTTTCATGTTATTCACCCATGGATTTGCATCCAAATGATTTCGGGGTTACTCACTCATGGATTTGTATCCAAGAAATTTCAGGGTTTCTCATTCAATGATTTTTCGGGTTACTCACCCATGGATTTGTATTTAAGAAATTTCAGGGTTTCTCACCCAATAATGAAGAACCTCAAGAGAGGAGCCTTAATTGCCTCTGTCATTTTTTCTTCAGCAAGGCTGTGCTCCATTCTTCCCCAGGCCTTGCAGCATCTTCTTCTTTCTTTTTCTTTTTTTGTATCCCTGTACAGCCTGCCGGCTGCCCCCCTCATCCTGTCCTCCTCATTGCTTTTTATAGGCTTCCTTTGGATCAGAACAAATTAGAGGACTTCCAATTCTTTTATCCCTGAAGATCAGCAGAGCCCCACAAAAATTGGAACCGCCAACCTCTTGAGATTGGCTGGTCAAACTCCCATTTGTTCTGAACTCCTTTCTTGCACCTAATTACCAAGCTTCCAGGAAAATGAGGGGACTTGCACGTGGGATCAAGCCACTTTTGAATTATTTTATCCTTTGGCTTTGAAACTTGAAAAGGCTATTGGATAATTGGCTTTACTTTTTTTTTTGAAACACTTATCATCTATATTAGATAAGCCTGCTGGACGTGAGCTTAGGCAAATGCAATCCAAAAAAAAAAATTTGTGAATTTTTTTGGTTTAACAGCTCTTGTTTAGCATTCGTTAATACATACACAAGTATACATTGAGCAAATTGCTTAGAAATTAGTTTGTTTCTAGCCATGAAACAACCTTAGTTAGCATTACAAAACCACCATTTGTGTAGTATATTTGATTTGTTCGTTTCCATTGTACTTTTGAAGAATGCATTTCTTTACCCCGTTCCTGTTAAGGGAGAACAAAGAAAATAAAAAAAGAGCAAGAGCTGAAGAAACCCCACTAACAAGGAATAAACCACTAAAGTTGTCAAGGTTAATGATGAGTCGATTTTATATTATATATTTAACCCTATTCTTAGTATATTTTGGTTAATATTGTGGAAGAATTTTGATACTTTGAATTATATTTCCAATATAGGGTTTTCGACTTCCTCTGGAGCAAAACATAATCAAATGGACGAATTTTGGAGTAATTCCAGTTGGAGGACGTTCGTGAGTCACTTAGCTTGATCGTGTCAGAATTTCAGACTTTTCCACCAAGCGATGATTTCCTGGCAAATAAATAAAGGAACAGTGCGCCGTGCTGGAACAGTGACGTTTTGGGCTTTTATTGCGTTTTTGGAGCCCAAGATGACCTCAGATGGGTTAGTGGCCTTCTGGAGAAGTGTTCGGAATATTTTTATCTTTAAAACGAGCTATCTTGGGATTGATCTCGTTTAAAAAAAGGATTTTTGGTTATTTATTTAAGAACTAACTTTTGGAAAGTTGAGAAAGGATTTGGATAATGGATTTGTAGAAAAAGAGGAATTTTATAATAAGTTAAAGAAAATGGTTTTCAAACCCACCATAAGAGTACTCCCCGCCCCCTAGTTGCCTTCGGAATAGTCTAGTAATTTATGATAACACCTCACAAGTCTCGAGGACTCCTGAACTGTGTGGTGTGAGGATTTGCATTCAGGTTAATTATATCTTCCTAAGTCGTGTGAGGGGAATTGATGGATATGCGTTTTAGGTTGACCACTCGATTTTGCAAGGATATGTGTTCCCGGGTTGACAACGTGTCCCCCGAGTTCTGCGAAGATATGCGTTCTCAGGCTAACCACGTGTCCCCCGAGTTCTGCAATGATGTAACATATATGGTAGTTGTTTTGACGGAATATTATTAGAATTGACGAATTATGATTTGGGGGTACGGCTAGGTGGAGAGTATTTGAGTTTTAAGATGTTTTAAACTAAAATTGATGATTTTGTCTTGGTATTTATTGGTGAAGGTTTTAATACATGTTTTCAGATTTATGAGACGATGATTGCGAGTTTTCTAAGTTTTAAGGATTTTATACAATTCACAACTACTTTCTTAAGAGATAAGTTTGTTTCAGCGAATTAATTAGAGTTTGAAGCTTTTGGTTTTTGGAAAGTGTGAAGGAATATTTAGTTCATGCTTGCATATGGGTTTCACTTTGTTTCTTGTATAAAGAACTACGTGTGGCTTGATCCCTCAGTAAGGGTACGTAGCCAACTTAGGCTAACCTAGGTGCAACCGCAAGTTTATGATTGGTTTGTTATGATCAGTTTTGTAAAGTTGAATTTGTTGAACGCTTGGGAAATTATAGAGTACTGGTATGAGGATCAGTAGTTGTGTCTTCATGAAACCAGTCCCTTTCCATTGCTAAAAGCATTCTTCCTTCTCTCAGTGTTCAATTCGAGTTGACATGTCTTGAGCCAATTCCGAGCCTTCGGGTAAAACATGAAAACAAAAAAGATGAATCAGTTATAAAGGCTTATTTGATTCATTTAATCAACTGCTTGCATATACAATGTTTTAAATCGCTATTGTGCAACGTGTCGCATATGTATATCTATTTATTTATTTATATATGAATGCATATGCAACGTTTAGAAAGGTTACTCACAAAACAAAGCCAAAACCATTGGTATATAGGCTTGGGTTTAATCATAGAGTAACTAGCAGAATACTTTGCTAGGAAGGACTTTATGTAAGGAATTTCGTCAATGACAGCAGTAGCACCACCATTCTTACTTCCTCTTGATAAAGCATCATTAAATTCTTCAACCGAATTGTACGTTCTACAACCTTTGGATTTCACATAGTTCTCTATAGTTCCTGGGGCCAATACACCATGGAAACCTATGTAGTTTGCTTCTGGGTTATATTGAATCTGTTTAACTGTCATCATTGATGCTAAAGTAGCAGTGTATGGTTATGTTGTATTACTACAAACTTTGCCAAATTGTTTAACAACTTCTCCCCTGCAACATGTACAACAACATTTCAGCATTTCGACATATGTCAATATGTAAAAGATATTTAAAATCAAGCAAAAGAAAAAGAAAAGTATCATTGCTCATTCATTGCTCATTTCTCTTACATTAATTATGAATCAGAAATTGATGAGATTTATTATTTATCATAAACAGATGCTCATCTTTAGAAATCTATTGGAAATTGACATTATATGAGCAATCAAGATTTGAGTTATCAACAACTTTATAATAAACAAGATCTGATAAAAAATATAAAAAATTGAGTTAAACATTGTCTTGGCAGGGAAACTAGTACAAATAAAAAGGCTTGAGACAGAGCACTTACTGTGAGCAAACACAATGGTTGAGAAGGAGAACCATAATACTGTACCGATTTGCTGTGATGGAGAGCCCTGGAATTCTTGGTTGATAGGATGCTCAATTACCCACACGACGAAACCTGTTAGGATAAAGAAACCAGCACTTGTTATCCAAAGACTGGCGCCTGAAAGAGGTTTCAAGAAAATCCACATGTTTTCCTCTTGATTTGGTACTAACATCCCCACACCCAAGTCAGTAAATGGTATTGTAAAATCAACTTTTAAAGATCTGGTAGGTGTGATTGTTGTATCTCCAATAACAGCATCAAAATTCTAGTTTATTCATGCATGCCCGATATGCGATATGGAAAACCAATAGTTAGAAATTGGTATTAACTTTGAGAAGTACTAGTAGACAGATTGGACCATTAATCATATAATATATATTGAGCTTTAAAAAGCTTTGAACTTCTTAGTTGCAGCACATAATGAGTTCAGCTCAAAGCCTTTGCAAGAACGCATACTATTAATATGATCGATTTGTTAACTAGTGAATCTATACCGATCAGGAAAGTTTTTGCTAGAATGTGCGGTCCACGTTCACAATTTGGAAACATAAGCATTCATTTGGCAATGCAAGAGAACATTACACTGATATTTATATACACGAGCTAGCATTTAATCTATTGTATTTCTGAATCAACATACCTTGAGATAGACCTGGTGAATAAGGTCATCATAAGTTGACTTATATATGGAATAAACTTGTAGGCTACTTTATATGGCAAACCGCTTATTGCAGCTTTGAAAACATCTATACAGAAACCAGTGACAGTTGGTCTCTTGGTTAGATAGTCATAGTGCACGTCCACAAGATCCTTGAACCCTGAGGTGGCTGGAACTCCAACTCTTAGTGCTTTTATTTCATCCGATTGTAACTTTGAACCTCTAACAATGGTTGTTGATTCTCCAGGCCATATGAGAGTTTTCAAATCCTTGGTTGAAAGTAAGTTTCATCCATTATCAGGAGAGTATTTCTCTGCAGAAGTCCAAAATCTAACCCCCTCTCTGCCTTTTTCCTATCACATTTACCATCTCAAAGGCACATGAATTCAATTTCCCATTTATATATTGAGTTTCACCGCTTAAATCTTTAAACCTACTTTCCAATATCTGTCTAAGAAGCATAACTCCATGTTTTGAGGATCGAATATTGTTCAAATCATCCACTAGGTCCAATTCAATGTTTTCCTGGCTTGTTTGCGAAATCCTTGCCCTCTCTACTGCTTCTGCTAGCACCCAAGTTGCATCGTATGCCCAGATTTCTTCTGCAGTTAACTCTCTTATTTCAATATTGGGATCCTCCATGTAAAATTTCCTCCTCAATCTTGTAGTAAGATTTTGGAGGCTGGCTGATGCTGGAATATAAGACTTCAAACCCAACACTCCTTGCATTGATGACTCAATCACAGATAAATCCTTGGAATGCAAGAAATTCATGTTACTTGATGTCAGAATCTATGCATACCCTTCACTCATCATTCATACCTTTTTCGCATTTAAAAAAAGGCGAGGCATAAGATAATGGGACGTATATGCACCAAAAGTACTGTAGTCTTCAATGTCTTGAGCTTTTGGAGTTCTTCAATTATTTGTTCATTCGTTGACGAAGAGGTAATGCAACTTTTATATGCAATATTCACATTTGCTTCCTGAAAGGAATTAATCAAAGATGGAAAGATGTCTCTCCCACAATCTATGTAGTTTTCATATAGAAGGATAACATCCCTCCATTTGAAAGTTTCAATAAGGGCACTGATAGCCTTAACTTGATGAAAAGTTTCTTCCTGTGTGATCTCCATAAAGAAGGGGTATTTGCCAAGAGGAAGAGGAGGACTAGGTTCAGAAAGAAACATTAATTACAGGGACTTTCGCTTCTTCTCCTAATTCTGCCAATGATAGAGATTAGTAAGTATTATTATTATTTTATTCGAAAAGTTATGAGGATTCATATATCATCCAAGAGTCAGATTTTATTATAGAAATCCATTATCGGAGTCACATTTAAATTAAAAACTGTTGTTTTGATTTCCTTCTTTGCAGTTATATTTCCAGGGAGGAGCCAAATGTGAAGTGAGTAATAATTGTTTGAAGGGTTATATATATTAGGGAGTTTCACTAAAACACCCAAAATGAGGGCTGAAATTATAAAAAAACCCAACACCCAAAACACTTTATAAACACACCCAAAACCCATCATTACAAACACTCAAAATCCATTGATAAACACGCCCAAAGCATATACAATTGTTGATTTTGAGTGTGTTTCTATGTTTAAATAGTGTTTGAATTTTTTTTTATAAATACATGTGTCTAGGATTGGGTTTATTTATAAATTTTTATATATATTAATACTCCAGATACTACGATTTTATTTTTTTATTTTTTAATTCTTATGCATATTAGGTTGGGTAATTTCGCATATGAACTAGTGCACTTGATAAAAGGTCATGGAATATGTCAGGTTCTTCCTCTGAGAGGGAACCTCATATCGACTGGTGCACTTGATTCTCAAGACAGCAACTTAATGAACTTTGGGTAATTTCGCATTTTTCCCTTTTATGAACTTCGGGTAATTTCGCATTTTTGAGTTTATTTTGTATATATCCACAACTATGATTTCAAATTTATGTTCTCTCTAAATCAAAAAGCTATCTTATGGCTTCATGAGACCATTTGGATGTAGTTCTTTACCAATTGGTATTCCATAGGAAGCAACAGGCATATAAAGCCCTTTTTGGTCTTGTCTATTCTCTTGATCACCAAGGATTAAAGGATTAAATTGTATCCGTGATTTTTACATTATTTTCCTACCAAGGATTATTGTGCCATTCACAGCCGTGTGGATAATAATCAACGCAAAAATTGACAAATCCAAAATATCATACTTAGTATTGTTGACTTCTCTAGAGATACGGGAATAGTCGCTTGTCTTATTCTTCCCCCAAAAGGAGGATTAAATAGTGAACAGCCAATTACAAGTATGGAAAGGAAATAAAGGCTAAAAGTCAACTACTATGAAGAAGCCTCTAACTATGCTAATCTGCTATTAAGTACAATTAAGTATATACAAGTCAACACTCCCCCTCAAGCTGGAGAATAGATACTTGAATTCCCAGCTTGGCTAAAGAAGATTCAAACACCTTGCTAGAAACTCCCTTAGTAAGAATATCAGCAAGTTGATCATTGGTTTTCACGTAAGGCGTGCAAATCAATCCTTGTGATAATTTCTCCTTGATGAAGTGTCTGTCAATCTCAATATGTTCGATTCTGTCATGTTGTACAGGGTTGTGAGCAATACTAATGGCTGCTTTATTGTCACAAAATAATCTCATAGGACCCTGAATAGTAATCCTCAAATCTCGAAATAAAATTTTCAACCATAATAATTCGCACACACCATGGGCCATAGCCCTAAACTCAGCCTCAACACTAGATCTAGCAACAACTGATTGTTTTTACTACGCCAAATGACTAGATTGCCACCCACAAACGTGCAATATCCTGTGGTTGATCTCCGATCTGAAATTGAATTTGCCCAATTTGCATATGTATAAGCCTCTATAGCAAAGTTATCATGCTTTGAAAATAAAAGGCCTTTACCAGGTGCTGATTTCAAGTATCCAAGTATCCTTTCAACTGCCTGCATGTGGACCTCACGTGGCTCGTGCATGAATTGACTGACGACACTCACTGCATAAGCTATATCTGGTCTTGTATGAGCCAAATATATCAACTTCCCTACCAATCTTTGATATCTCCCCCTATCAACAGGTGTATCATTAGTTTGCTCTCCCAATTTATGATTTTGTCCAATTGGAGTGTCCACAGGCTTGCATGCTAACATTCCAGTTTCAGTCAGAAGATCAAGCACATATTTTCTTTGTGAGACAAAGATTCCTTCTTTTGAATGTGCCACTTCAATGCCTAAAAAATATCGTAGTATCCCCAAGTCTTTGATATCAAATTCCTTGGCCAAATGTATTTTCAGCTTACTGATCTCCTCTATATCGTCCCCTATCATAATGATATCATCTACATAAACAATAACAATAGTAATCCTACCACATCCCGAGAATGTCGTAGGAACAATGTATGATCTACTTGACTAGGACGATATCCATACTTTTGCATAGCTTGACAGAATCTACCAAACCATGCCCTAAGAGACTGTTTCAGGTCATACAATGATTTTCTCAGTCTGCATACTTTTCCTTGAGAGATCTCATCTATACCTGGAGGCATGTCCATGTATATTTCCTCCTCTAAGTCTCCATGGAGGAAAGCATTCTTCACATCAAATTGTTGAAGAGTCCACCCCAAGTTAGCTGCTAAAGATAAGAGGACTCGAATTGTGTTCATCTTTGCAACTGGAGCAAATGTGTCTTGGTAATCTATCTCATAGGTCTGAGTATACCCTTTTGCCACCAACCTTGCCTTGTATCTGTCAACAGAGCCATCTGCCTTATGTTTTATTATGAACACCCATTTGCAACCAACAACTTTCTTCCCCCTTGGCAACTTCACCAACTCACAAGTAGAGCTCTTTCGTAAAGCTCTCAATTCCTCATCCATCACCTCCTTCCACCTTGGATTGTCTAGTGCATCCTGCAATGTTTGAGGAACAGATACAGAAGACAACTGATAGGCAAATGATTTAAAACATGGGGAGGGACAATGAGAAGACATGAAATTTGAAATAGGATATTTGTACTTTGATGGGCAAGAACGAAGTGGTCTCCTTAAGGAAATAGGTAATTCATTATCAATTAGAGGAACAGAGTTTATAGGGTTATTTTCAAGTAAAGAACAAGAAGGTTCAACAAACTCTACCTCTGAATTACCTGTCTCTGGGTTAGCAGATTGATCATTTCTCTGAAAGGGCACCTTATCTCTTTTTGTATACACCAAATCATATGGTGACATACAATGACCAACAGGTGGGAGAATCAAGGAATAGCCTTCTCTTCCATTATCATTTTTTTCACTTTCATTTTTTTCAATTTTTTCCAACTCAAACATTGGCACACTATAAGACTTATCTTCAGTACTTATATGCTCCCCCTGAAGAGAAGTCTCAGAACTAAGATTAGAGAAAGAAGCATGTTCCTCATGAAAAGTAACATCCCTAGTAACAAAGAATTTTTTGGATGGAGGATGATAACATTTGTACCCCTTCTGAGTGGCAGAGTAGCCAAGAAAAATACATTTGAGGGAATGAGGGTCAAGCTTACCACTATGATGAAGATGCACAAAACTAATGCAACCAAACACTCAAGGAGGAAGATGATTAACAGTAGAAGGAGAATATGCAGTAGTGAACACCTGAAGGGGAGTTTGAAATTTGAGAACTTGCGAAGGCATCCTATTGATCAAATAAGCAGCGATAAGGACAGCCTCCCCCCAATAAGACTTTGGTACAAACATGGAAAGAAGCAGGGAACAAGCAACTTTTAGAAGATGGCGATTTTTCCATTCAGCTACTCCATTCTGCTGAGGGGTATAACTAGAAGATCTTTGATGAATAATGCCATGATTTGAAAAATAGGCTTTGAGACCAGAATTGATGTACTCACCCCCATTATCTGAGCGGAAGACTTTAATCTTAGAATTGTATTGTGTATGGATCATTTGGTGAAAGGACTAAAAAATAGAGAAAACCTCACTTTTGTCAGTCATCAAATAAACCCAAGTAAGTCGGGAATAATCGTCAATGAATGTGACAAACCATTTGGAATTGAATAAATTTGACACACGAGAAGGACTTCAAACATCACTATGGACAAGAGCAAAAGGTGCAGAACCTTTATTAATACTTAATGGGTAAGAAACACGGTGGTGCTTAGCAAGTTCTCATATTTCACACTTAAATTGAGAAAGATCAACCAAAGATAATAAAGAAGGAAAAAAAATTTGTAAATAGATAAATGATGGGTGTCCCAGTCGTTTATGCCATAACCAAATGTCCTTGGGTGAGTCAGTAGTAGACTGAAGTGCATGAACTGTGGGAGAACTAGTATAGCCAGCTGGGTCATCCAAGAGATAGAGGCCCCCTTTCTCACTACCACGACCAATCGTTGCCCCAGTCCGTTGATATTGAATTACACAATGAGTGTCATAAAAGGTGACAAAGCAATTTAGAGATTTAGTAACCTGACTTATTAACAATAAATGGTTAGACAATCCAGGAACATGGAGAACATTTGAGAGGGACAGAGAATTCGAAAGAAAAACAAAGCCTTCACCAACCACAAGAGTGGGTGAACCATTGGCAGTGGTAACATAAGTCTTACTATGGGATGAATAACGAGAGAAGAAATCAAGTTTAGAAGTCATGTGATCAGTTGCCCCTGTATCTATAATCCAAGAGTCCAAGAAAGACTTACCAGATGCACTAAGACAACAACCAAAGTTACCTGAGAAGGTGGCTAAGGAACCAAAAGCCCCTTTAGATCCTTTATCAGAGAGCAAGCGAGCACACTCTTCAACGATTTGTTCCATTTGAGCAGAAGAGAGCTGAGAGGTAGGTTGGTCATTCTGATCACTAAAAGATGTGTGATAGGCTCTGGAGCTGGAACAGCCCCATTTTCCACCTCCTCCCTTGCTGCCTTCAGCTTTTTCACCCTTCTTGCCTGGCCACCAAGGTGGATAACCATTGAGCTTGAAACATTGCTCTCTCACATGCTTAGTCTAATGACAATAATCACATTTCAAAGCATCCTTATCATCAGATTTTGAACTCTTAGCAACATTACCAAATGAGACAACAGCTGAAGAACTAGATTGATGTACTAGTGGTGCCCAAGCCGAATGGTTTGCTATAGAAATCAAGGCAGACCCTTCTAAAAAGGGTGGCATAACCATAGCAGATCGGCGGAGAGCTTGGGCACGCACATATGCATAGGCTTCACGCAAAGAGGGAAAAAGATCCTTTCCAAGCACCTGTGTTCTCACTTGATCCAAATATGGATTAAGACCAACCAAGAATTCAAATGTACTTTCCTTCTCGATCCGTTTTTTCAACGCAGCAATATCATTAGAACACTTCATGTCGCACGGCTGATAATAATCAAGTTCCTGCCATAAAGCTTGGAGTGAATTAAATGTCTCCAACGTCTTACCTTGCTTAGTAGTGGCTTGGATTCGACATTTCAATTCATAAATCTGGGCATCACAACCTCCCTCAGAATAGGTTTGAGAAACCGCCTCCCATATGGCATGAGTGGAGTCGAGACGCATATAGCCAAGACTAATATCCAGGGTCATAGCCTGGAAAAGCCATTATCTAAGCATAGTATCTTCTTCAACCCATGTTATGAACTTTGGGTCAGTATTATCTGGTTGCTTCTTCTCTCCAGTCAAATATCCAATCCGACCTTTACCGGTAATATATAATCTCACAAAATGAGACCAAGCCAGATAATTGGTGCCATCAAGCTTAGTTGGCAACAACTACTGGACATTCCTCAAATCATGATGATGATTGGAATTGGCTGGAAGAGATACAAGAGGCTGAGAATTAGAAGAATCTGTTATATCTCCCATTAGACTAGGAAATCCATAAAATAGAAGTCGTAGTGTCTGTAGAAGTGGGCAGGTTTTGGGTATTTAGGGATTTAGGTCTGGGTATTAGGGATTTCTGGCTAATTTGGAGTAACCTGTAAGAAGGTTTCAAAATTCCTCTCTAGAGAGCTCTGATACCATGTTGACTTCTCTAGAGATATAGGAATAGTCGCTTGTCTTATTCTTCTCCCAAAAGGAGGATTAAATAGTGAACAGCCAATTACAAGTATGGAAAGGAAATAAAGGCTAAAAGTCAACTCCTATGAAGAAGCCTCTAACTATGCTAATCTGCAATTATGTACAATTAAGTATATACAAGTCAACAAGTATTTCATTCTTTTTCACACATACAACCAAATTGGAAAGCACATACATGACTTTAGCTCCGTGATTTCCACTTCGTGTTTTCCACTCCTTGTTTTCTGACTCTCCAACTCGAGTTACACATCCATTTGTTCTACTCCATATATTCGATCAAAAGCTTTATATATGGTCAAAAACTTTTTCTTTCAGATATAAGCTTTTTCTTTCTATTTAATCTGCTAACTTGTTTTTTAGTGAGGTAATATTTTAATTATTATATTTTCATAATGGTTGCTTGCTTGCTTAATGAAAAAAAAACTTCATTATTTACCGAGGCATTCAGAAGAAGTTAATTATGCTTTGGAACTTTTATTATATTATTATTCTGTTTATAAAAAAACACCCATTTTATCATGGCCTATTAAAAAAAAGAAAAAGAAAAAACCCTGTCTACTAATGATTTTATGCGTTGAGCCATGAGCCAGTTTTTCAGACAAAAAAAGAAGCCATGAGCCAGTTTGAGCATAATGGAAATGCCAAAAGGGACTTCTCTTCCACAAACCAGCAGAGAAAGAAGCAAACCGGAGTTTGATACAACACCTAAAAGCCTCTCTTTCCCACACCTTGAACATCTTCTACCCATTGGGTTCCTCGCGCGCGCGCTGGGCAGCAAGCAAGCTTGCTTGCTATGGGCTATGGCTGCTCCCTCTTTGGGGCATTTCATCAAACACCTTCTGGGCATTTGTAGGGGTCAAGTTCTTGGGTTCCTATGGCAGATTCCAGGCTTGCGGGGGTCAATTGACTCCCCCTATGTGGATCCGCCACTCTTGATGAGTGCGATACAGAGAGGCAGGATATAATTTCTCTATTACGTCTTTATAAGGAACGAGACTGTTTTAGAGTGCCAATAACGACTCCCTAAAATAATGGAACACTTGCCCAAATGTGCATTAAGCAAACTGCATGTTACTCCCACTACAACTTTAGCATTATGACACTACGATTTCTGGCACATAGCTATACATGCAGTGTTATACTCGAATCCTCCAAAGGAAGGAGCGAAATCAATTTATATAATTAGTAAAGGACATCATGTACAATAGACTAATTTATTCAGTTCCCACTGGAAGCTAAATTGGACAGGAATACATCCTTAAACGCTGCAGTTGTCGTCCAATCAATTGCAGTTGCTTTCTAATCAGATTTCTAAATGTTGTGGAGAAAATTAAGAACAAGGAGAGAGCAAAAGCTGAAGAAATCCCAGTAACGAGGAATAAACCACGAAAGCTATAGAGGTCAAGAGTACTGGGACCTGTGGTAGTAGCTTCCTCAGACATAAGAGTTGTTTTTCTAAGAGACCAGGTCTTTTCCATCTCTATAAGCTTTCCTTCTTCTCTCATATGTTCTATTTGCCTTGACACGTCGTGAACCAATTTCGAACCTTTAGGGAAAACCTGAATATGAAAGATGTATGAATAACAAATTAATGTATAAGCTTACAAAAGTATAACTTTTTTTCTTGTTTCCTTTATTTATTAAAATTGATAGTTATTCAAGACTACTCCTAGGACATCGGTCTATCTTTCAGGTTTATGAACAATTACAGTGTTTGCCTTTCCTATACATAACCTAATTATGATGATATATGATTTCAATTTATATCACTTTTTGCAGGAACCATCTTAAGCTTAAACCCTAAAATTTTAGGGTTCGGAACATTAAACCACATTGCAGAGTGACGTGTTTCTTATTGTAACTTTAACCGAAACAAATAAACAAAGGGGTCCCCTATAAGCTCCCTCTATGTTCCAGAATGCATGCAACTTTTAGTGGAGAGATTACTCACAAAGGCAAAACCATTGGTGGTAGATCTGGTTTTAATCATGGAGTAGTCTGCAGAATACTTTGCAAGGAAGATGTTGATGTATGGAACCTCATCAATTATCGCCGAAACGCCACCATGCTTGCTTCCTTTTGATAAAGCATCAGCATATTCTTCAACTGAACGGTATGGCTTAATCCCTTTGAAATTCAAGTTCACTATCACTCCTAAGGAACCTGACTGGTAACCTATATAGCTCCCTCTTGAGTTCAACTGTATTTGTTTAACAGTCATCATTGATGCTAAAGTTGCAGTGTAACTGGAAGTCAATATAAGCACAACAAAAACCCATATGATCACTACAAACTTGGCCAAGTTGTTTACCAACCTCTCCCCTGCAACAAAGAACAAAGATCTTAAAAAATATTGAGTTGATGAGCATTGCTTTAGCAGGAAAATCTGTATAATAGTGATTGGAAGAAGTGAGATAGAGTACTTACTATGAGCAAAAACAAGGGTTGAGAAGGAGAACCAGAATATCGTTCCGATTTGCTGCCATCGTGTGCCTTGGAATTCTTGGTTGACAGGACGCTCAATTAACCATACGATGAAACCCGTTAGGATGAAGAAACCCGCACTTGTTATCCAAAGACCTGTTGAGAGAGGTTTCAAGAAAATCCACATGTTGTCCTTCTCATTTGGTACTAGCATTCCCACACCGAAGTCAGTGTATGGTATTGTGAAATCAACATATTGAGACCTGTTCGATGTGATCGTCGTATCTCCCACAACAGCATCATAATTCTAGTGTGTCGTGCCCCCAATAGGTGACAAAGAAACCCAGGAACTAAGTTAAAAATTTGTATAATAGACTGAGAAGTAATAGAGAAAACAAAAATTATGTATTGGGACTAATCAACCATACCTTGAGATAGACTTGGTAAACAAGATCATTGTAAGCCCCAGCCATAACTCCATTTGCATTCTCAAATGGAAAAAATTCGTAATGTACTTTATACGGCAGAGCTTTAATTGCAGTTTCGAATACATCTATAGAGAAGCCAGTTACATATGTTCTATTGGTTTGAAGATCATGCTCCACACCCACAAGTTCCTTGAACCCTACTTTCACTGGAACACCAATTCTCAGTTTTATTTCACTACTCAATTGCCTCTTGGATCCCCCAGGCCAACTGATTGTTTCCAAATTGTCAGTGAAGAGTAAATTTCTCCTATTACTAAGCGGCATGCATGACTCTTTTGTGGTTTTTTCTTCGTTGCAAGGCCAAAATCCAACCGTTCTCTCC
>NC_024130.1:9918083-9931863 GCF_000346735.1 Prunus mume
TTTCATTCTCCTGAATATAATAAACTAACATGGAAAAAAAAATTCAATTAAATACAATTTGGATAAATAGACACGGCTCCAATATTGCCCATATAATCGCTTCCCCAATCTGAAAATAAACAAGAATAAAGATACAAATAATTTGCACTCTTTCATATTTCCTCGCTAAATAATCTACTGACAAGAATTTTTGGATAAATAAAAGAATTCTAGTCCCTATTGGCTTTCTTTCATTGATTGCTACTTTTCGCAATTAAATACTTAAATATATGCAATTGATGTTCACATATTACATAATTTTCATTTGGACTCTTCAAAAACACTTATAATCAGATTTGGGGCCTCTAAATGCCAAACTATTGAAATTATTCTGCTCTAAAATTATATTCTTCAACTTGGTACATATATAAAATATATAATTTAGGGCCCTATAAATGCGAGGCCCGTGCCCATCGCCCTCCTTGCCCACCCTCAGGGCGGCACTGGCAATCACCTAAGCAAAAACAAAAACAAAAACCCAAAAACCAATTGAATTATAGGGAGTCTCTAACTATATGATATCCAACATATTAATTTTAATAGATCACTCAAATGTCCACTGGTTCTCCTTAAGAATCTCCTCTTGTCCATTTTGCACCATCTAGTCAAAATGTTCTTCAAAACCATCTGTCCATTTCACTGACGCATAGAGACCATCAAATGGAGAAGTTAAATAGATTTGTCATGTACTCATCTGTCCATTTCACGATGTAAACAATTGTGTGGTGAAAACATGCAAGCATGTTGATGACATTAGATTTTATGTCTGCAAGTGGAAAACAGTATTTGATGCACTACATCGATTCAAGTGTTGTGAATGACCAATGATTGGTTTGTCTTGAGCTCCTGAATTATTATTTGTGTATTGAATTTATTCGCCATCCAAAAATTTCAATATGGAGAGGTAAATTTCCAGCTTTAAAAACAAAACAAATCTCAATTTATTATTTTGAGTTAAACTCTATTGCAATCCATAGACTAACTTTGCCAATTTGCAAACTTGGGAAGAACCAATTAGAAAAGTCATTAAGTTCTTAACATAATTGGTTAATTAAGATCGTCATTAACTTTGTTCCTGCATATTTTTTGGTCCTACGTCTTCTTTAGTTGCATACTAAACTTAGACAGAACCAAAACCAGCCACCAATTCGAAGAATCCAAATTCCAGAACCAAAGAAAGAAAAAAAATCCAAAACCAAAGAAAGAAAAGAGAATAGTGCCTAACTCAAAATAACCAAAATCCCCAAAAGCAAGACTTGTCTCGTGAATTCAATTCCCATTGCCTAAATATATATATAAGCTAACATGTTGAATGTAAAATTAATAGAATGGCCCTTGTATGAATGCAAATGATTTTGTGTGAGTTCAGTTTAGTTATTCTACGATTAATTTCCAAGAGATGTAATTTATTATGAATTTATCGACAAGAAAGAAGTTTTATAACACACAAAATAGGAGACATAACTCTATCATTAGAAATATTTGACAAACAAGGTTTTGTAGAAATCTTGGTTACATCTAACAAAAAAAATTATCTAAAAAAACAATTGAATTATAGAAGAAAAATAATAGACAAAAAATCAAATTATGTAATAATAACAGGTATCTAGGGGATCTTTAACTCTCTCACTCGAATGCCCATCGGTTCTCATTACGAACCTCCTGTTCTTCCTCAGGCGTGAAGTCATTCTTGATGTTGAAGATCTCACGGATCTCTTCAGGTGTCTTTCCCTTGATCATGTCCGCCACAGTCTGGCAGGTCAAATCCAGCAGGCTCTTGATATTGAGATAGTTTGCAGCCAAGATTAAGTCAAACAGAGTACTCTGGTCCACCTTCACGAACGCAGCATCCCAGTTCTTAATGTCCTCTTTGTTCTTCTCGCCATCGGCATCCTCTTCATGTTTCTTCTTGCAGTACTCGATCACCTTCGCTACGATGTTGCTGGTCACGTTCGGCAGAGGTATTGGGCCATCGGCGCAGTCGTCCTCCACCATGTGCCTGATGGTCTGTGACTGCATGGCCACAGCCTCCTCCACCTCGAAGATCTCACCGTCGTCGCTCTTCAGTGTTATCTTCTTCATCTCAACGGAGGCCATTGTTTTGGTCTTTGTAATATTAACTAAGACTTTGAATTGAGAACTTGGGAGAGAGTTTCTTCTTTGGCTTTGGTTGAGAGATTTGAGTTGCAAAGGTTGAGAGACTTTAGGGTGATTTTATAACCTACCCATAACACCTTGTCCAAGTAGGAAAAGGAGAGATTTTTTTTCTCATATTAGGAAACATTCTCATACTAGGAAAAGGAAAGTCGCTGACGGCCCCTGTAACAAATAGGAAAGGGAAAGTTTTACTTTAATTATATATTTTTTCTTCTTCGCTGTTTATTGTCATATATAGTTTTTCATGCAGCTTGATTTTATCCAACCCTATTATTGGGCAAGATTTTGGTAGAAGATGCTGGGGGGTTTGGCTGCACTAATTAAGGATGGCATGACTTTGACCTCTTGATCTATCTTAATCCTAATGACTTGCCCTGATGACTTAGCTGTTGGCTCGTTATGCGTTAACAAGGAGAGAAAAGAAAAGGAAAAAACTGGCTCAGAGACTAAAGCAATGAAATGTAAGATCGATACAATTTCAATCTTTTGCTATTTCTTTTCCCACAAGCAACATACGAACTTACTTTACAAGCAACATTTTTAGCTCAGATATTTTATAGCCTACCCACCTTGTCCAAGTGGGAAAAGGAGAGATATATATATTTTTCTCAAATTAGGAAACATTCAAATACTAGGAAAAGGAAAGTGGCTGACGGCCCCTGTAACAAATAGGAAAGGGAAAGTTTTATTTTAATTATATATTTTTTCTTCTTCGCTGTTTATTCTTTTTCATGCAGCTGATTTTATCCAACACTATTACTGGGCAAGATTTCGGTAGAAGGTGCTGGGGGGCTTGGCTGCACTAATTAAGGATGGGATGATATTGACCTCTTGGTCTATCTTAATCCTAATGACTTACCCTGATGAGTTAGCCGTTGGCTCGTTATGCGTTAACAAAGAGACTAAAGTAATGAAATGTTAGATTGATACAATTTCAATCTTTTGCTAATTCTTTTACCCACAAACAAAATATAGGAAGAAACACAGCACACCTTTTAAAATAGAGTTGAAGAAACCAACAGTTGAAGTAAAACTCTAAACCTCCATGTTAATATTGAAACAGTAGCAACACATTCTCTTTCATCTCTATCAGGATAATACACAAAGGTTTGATTTCTCTTACTGAAAATTCATAAGCAGCCTCCTGAATATGCTAGCACATGAGAAATTCGGATTCTAGGCTGACCTCGGTTTCATTCAGATTGACTAAAGTCCAAGCATATTAATGTAACTATTACAGACGTTAAAGAAAATAGTTGCAAGTTGTCGCATTCGGTAAACTCCCAATCATTGATGAAGGATAAAGTATGAACCCTAATGCCAGATATTCTGGACAGCCTGAACCTGGTTTGCGGCTCAACCTGCAAAGCATTCCACTACATGCAAGAGGAGAATTGGAAAATGAACTCTGACTTTTATCAATCCTGTTTTTTTCTTCTTTTTCCAGAGTTGGAGAAATGGACAGCTTCATACGAACTTACTTTACAAGCAACATTTTTAGCTCAGATATTTAATAATTAAATGAACCCTTGATACCCTCAAGGCTCTCTCCCAAAGATAACCTGCAAGGAAACATGTATCAAGAGTTACAAAACAACCCCAAGTAATTTGCCAATGCCTTGATGCGATTATTTATGTAGGTAAACTGTCTCTAACTTGAATCAGAAACTGTAAGATAAAAATGACCAAAAAGTTAGAAAGAAAAGGTTGCAGCAGACACCACCAACTTTTACAAAACCAATACAAGTAATCTCAAAAAACCAACACAAAATTACTCGACCAGCCTAGCAAACTAAGCACAAACTAAAAGAAAAGGGCAGAGACAAAGCAATGCGCTGGTAAGGATTGAAACCTCTGTAGCAAAAACATTCTATGCTAAGTTTGGATGCTTAGGACATGCAGCTCATCCCATTATCACCAAGCACACCCACATGCATGTAATTTTTGAAACTATAATAAACTAAAATGCATCCTGCATTTAAGTAGCCAGAACAATTGACTTGTTGTATAATTCAAAGGACCTTCTAGCTCCAAAGGACATGTATTTTTTTAAAAAGAAGCTCCAAAAGACATGCTATTCTCCATCACCAAATAACCTAGTTTTATAGGAGCAGGATTAGTCATCTGATTTGACTTTTTATATATACACTTTCACTTAAAGAAAAATCACAACTTCCTTCAAGGCTCTATATACCACAAAAGGCAGCAGGGTAGCATTATCTGAACAGTAGGAGAAAATACTCTGCCAATATAACTTCATCATCTTAGTAAAGTACAGAAGCCAGGATGGCAGCCAACACAGAACATCTAATCCCCAACCTATGGTAAATTTGTTATACTTTAACAACACTGCCATAAAGCAAAGAATTCCTCAACAAGTTTTCAAAGCCACTTCCAGAAAGACCTAATTTATAATATGAATTGAGTGTAGACCCAATAGGCATGATCCACATCACTATCTACTATTACCAAGTGACAATAAGGTTCACATCCTCACACTAAATAACAATAATCTTTGTAACATGTCCAATGTCCAGATCAGTTATTTTATTTTTATTTTTAAGTAAGAAATTTATCACATTGGGCATAACCAAGCATTGAGGAATGAGAGGAAAAAAAACAGAAAAAAGAAATAAGGATAGCACAAAATCAATCTGCATGGAATGCAAGGAAAAACTAGAAGAGATCTATCTATCTTTTTTTTGGGTGTTGAAAGAAAGGATCTATCTAATCCACTCAAAAATCCATTCCACCATTGTATCCCTCAATTCCCATTAAAGAACGGTCTTCTCCCTAAAAAAATTATGTTCCTTAATTGTGAGATTTGATCCGATTCGTAATAAAATTTGGTGCTAGTAAATAATGAAAGGTGGCTGCTGGTATAACCTGAAGGACCACAAACCACGGGAGACTGACCTTGATGAGCACCACCAACACTGAATTAAAAACTGAGAAAATAGTAATAACATTTTAGAAGGAAGAGAAAGGTTCAAGAATATATCCCAGATGTCAAATGATAGTGCGATACTCAGTACGCCAACCTCCACTAGGTAGGGGATCTTTATGAATGCCAACTATTTGCTAGTCAGTACAGTTCTGAGGATATATTTCAGTATAATACCAGAAATTGTGTCTTTTAAGAGGTCCTAGACTGGTCCAACAACTGCCCTTGACTATACCTTTAACCCATCGCAACACAACCTCAGTGTCTACACTAGACAAATTAGCCCACAGGCGGGTTAACACAAGCAAATATTAAAACCCAACAAAGAATTAAGTCCCTAAAGTGCCCCAACACTCAACTGCAAAATGTAAAACACTTCAATCAGCCAAATCAATTTTGTACTGTTGGCTAAGGTATCGCAATCATCTCAAGTTTTCTATATTCATATACAGGATACAAGAGCAGCCAAGGCTACATTCTTACATTCAGGAAAAAGAGACTTGATTTTTCACCTTCTTAGTGAACCAGCAGTTGGCAGTTCTCAACCTTTTTTCCTAATGAAATGAAAAAGAAAAGTCCCTTTTTCCAAGGAATAAAAATAAAAATTTGGTGGTTTGATGTTCTCAGCAATTTTTACCATTGACCCCTTCAAAAATCCAGTAATCAAATGTAAAAACTACATTTTTTCAACTATGGCCCTTATGTTATCTTCAAAATTCTAATTATCATGTTGCATCAACTCAATAGTACAGCAAAAAAAAAAAATTAATATCCCTAAAGACATGGAACTTACTTGTGCATACAGTACTTGAACTCTTGGCCCCTAACTAGATCTTTCCCTCCTTCTTCAAGCTACAACCAGAACACATGCCACATAAAATAATAAGTATAACGGAACCAAGCCAACAAAGGAGAGTATAAAATAGTCCATCTTACCGGATCACTCTCGTAGACAAGCTCATAACAAGTTGAAGAAAGGCATCGCAAAGCACAATTCTCTTTTGCTATCAAAGAAGACTTACATTGCCAACCCCACAATCCGCTATTCCCATAGTGTAAGGAAAAAAAAAAGAGCAATCAGAGCACTATCATATCTATGATTTGCAAGCTGACAATATGCTTACTACTAGGAAAAGCACAAAAAATTAGTAAATGGGAAATTAAAAAGAGAGAAGGAGGTTGGTACCTCTCAATATCTGCATAACATTGGTTCTTCTTCTGCCTCGTCTCAAAATCCTGCCAAATACCCACATAAAAAACCCCATCAAAATTCAGAATTAATAAAAAGAAACAAAAATCTCACAATCATAGCATTAGTATCAGATAAAGAAATTAACAGAGAGTTAGAAACAGAGGCATTACAGAGATTGGGCGACGAGACTTGGCGAGAACTGTGGGAGATAACAACAACAATAACAAAAATAAAAGGACTGGAATTCCGAGCGAGGAAGAAGATGAAGAATGTTGATTCACCATTCTCTTTTCCTTCTTCGGGGAGTTGAATTTTGAACAATTATAACTTTCTCTCTTGTTCCCGTTCTTCAAGTTTGTGAGATGAGCGGCACACGGACACCCGACTTGACTTGGGCTCAGCTCAATTCTCTGCAGACGCTGCTGGATCAAGTGAACAGCCCAATTCTCATCCCCATCGATTGGCCCATAAATTACTTTGATACAACCAATTTGACCACTTTGCCCAACAAAATAATGTGAGGTTTTTTTTTTTTTTTTTTTTTGGCGACCAAAATTTTGTACTTAATGGTCTTGCAGTGGACTCTTTTATAATCTATTCTATGCTATTATTTAAGAAAATTATCTTTATTGATTTAAAAGGGTAAAATATCAATTTTTCTAACTATAACCAAACCATTCTGATAATTGATTTCAACTAGTATTATAAAAAATAAAATATTTTTTTTTTCAAACGATAGTATAAAATAACTCTAATTAGGGATGGCAACGAGCCGAGTAGGGGCCAAGTATGACAATACCATCCTCGTCCCCTCTGTCTTTCCTCGTCATCGTCCTTGTCCCCAAACTCATCTCCGTTTAATAGGTTTTGGGGAATCCCTGTACCCGTCCCCATCAGAGGACTATCCTCCATACCCACCCCAAATCCCAAATTTTTTTTACCAAAAAAAAATATATCATACATTTTTACATTAAGTTTCATATTAAATTATCATTCAACACATTCAAATTAACTATAAAGTTTAACTCAACTATTCAAAATTACATCAATTCAAATGTGGATTTCACTAATAAACCCATTTTATCATGACATAATATACAAAAACTCTTATAGAGCCTATTTGGAGTGAAAACCCCAAAACTAGCCACTTGTCATTTTCTAATTGGTTCTTAATGTGTTAAAATTTTATAATAACCAATTAGAAAATAATAAGTGACTAGGTTTGGATTTTTCTTTCCAAATAGGCTCTATATGAGTTTTTATATAATATGTCATGCTAAAATAGGTTTTTGAATAAATATCTAGACCAGAATTTGGGTGCAAGGCACAGACTCACTCCCTAGTCAACTAACCTAACATCTGCAGTATTAAAACTTAAATATAGAAAAATTTAGTACTTCAAAGTAGGGGTGAGCGCGGTTCGGTCCGGTCCAATTTCCACCTCACACTGGAACTGCTACTAGTTAAACAGTGCAGTTCGATCCTATTTTAGTAAAAAAAATTATGAAACCGGTCGGTCCGATTTAAACCCGTTCCAGCACGATTTCCAATTTTTTCGATTTTGGACAAGATATTATTTTATTTATTTTTACAACTTCCAACTAATATTTTATTTTTGGGCATAAAAATTCAAAAATGATCCAATTTCATGCAAAGAGAGATTATTGGACCTAGAAAAGAAAGGTGTTTTGAAGTTGGGCTTGGAGAAATATTAGTTATGGGATTAGAAATTTAGCATTGGACTTAAATCATTTTTAAAAAATAAAAATAATACGCATCCGGTCCAGTCCGGTCTGATTTTGTAAGTTGTGAAACTGACACCTGTTTGCCCGTTTTGCGTTTACTCCTGTGATGGAAGGGCAAAGTTCCCCACTGCCTTGAGAACCATAGACTGGTCAACAAGTCAGCTTTCTTTGGTGTGCGAGCGTGCCACTGCTAGTAATAAAAATTCTAGCAGACTTAGTTTGGAATGGATAACTTGCGCCCCAAGTTACTGATTTCTGCAAACAAACGATTGTGAATTTGGGTGAGGAATATCTCCCAAGTAAGTTCTTTTCTCGCCTCAGACTGGTGAGGACTTTAACAATTTATCTCAGTATAAAGAGGTTGTTCTGGCCAGAATGGTTGATGGAATTTAAACTGTTTTTAGGCAGAACTGATGGAATTTAAACTGTTTTTAGGCAGAACTGATGGAATTTAAACTGTTTTTAGGCAGAACTGATGGAATTTAAACTGTTTTTAGGCAGAACTGATGGAATTTAAACTGTTTTTAGGCAGAACTGATGGAATTTAAACTGTTTTTAGGCAGAACTGATGGAATTTAAACTGTTTTTAGGCAGAACTGATGGAATTTAAACTGTTTTTAGGCAGAACTGATGGAATTTAAACTGTTTTTAGGCAGAACTGATGGAATTTAAACTGTTTTTAGGCAGAACTGATGGAATTTAAACTGTTTTTAGGCAGAACTGATGGAATTTAAACTGTTTTTAGGCAGAACTGATGGAATTTAAACTGTTTTTAGGCAGAACTGATGGAATTTAAACTGTTTTTAGGCAGAACTGATGGAATTTAAACTGTTTTTAGGCAGAACTGATGGAATTTAAACTGTTTTTAGGCAGAACTGATGGAATTTAAACTGTTTTTAGGCAGAACTGATGGAATTTAAACTGTTTTTAGGCAGAACTGATGGAATTTAAACTGTTTTTAGGCAGAACTGATGGAATTTAAACTGTTTTTAGGCAGAACTGATGGAATTTAAACTGTTTTTAGGCAGAACTGATGGAATTTAAACTGTTTTTAGGCAGAACTGATGGAATTTAAACTGTTTTTAGGCAGAACTGATGGAATTTAAACTGTTTTTAGGCAGAACTGATGGAATTTAAACTGTTTTTAGGCAGAACTGATGGAATTTAAACTGTTTTTAGGCAGAACTGATGGAATTTAAACTGTTTTTAGGCAGAACTGATGGAATTTAAACTGTTTTTAGGCAGAACTGATGGAATTTAAACTGTTTTTAGGCAGAACTGATGGAATTTAAACTGTTTTTAGGCAGAACTGATGGAATTTAAACTGTTTTTAGGCAGAACTGATGGAATTTAAACTGTTTTTAGGCAGAACTGATGGAATTTAAACTGTTTTTAGGCAGAACTGATGGAATTTAAACTGTTTTTAGGCAGAACTGATGGAATTTAAACTGTTTTTAGGCAGAACTGATGGAATTTAAACTGTTTTTAGGCAGAACTGATGGAATTTAAACTGTTTTTAGGCAGAACTGATGGAATTTAAACTGTTTTTAGGCAGAACTGATGGAATTTAAACTGTTTTTAGGCAGAACTGATGGAATTTAAACTGTTTTTAGGCAGAACTGATGGAATTTAAACTGTTTTTAGGCAGAACTGATGGAATTTAAACTGTTTTTAGGCAGAACTGATGGAATTTAAACTGTTTTTAGGCAGAACTGATGGAATTTAAACTGTTTTTAGGCAGAACTGATGGAATTTAAACTGTTTTTAGGCAGAACTGATGGAATTTAAACTGTTTTTAGGCAGAACTGATGGAATTTAAACTGTTTTTAGGCAGAACTGATGGAATTTAAACTGTTTTTAGGCAGAACTGATGGAATTTAAACTGTTTTTAGGCAGAACTGATGGAATTTAAACTGTTTTTAGGCAGAACTGATGGAATTTAAACTGTTTTTAGGCAGAACTGATGGAATTTAAACTGTTTTTAGGCAGAACTGATGGAATTTAAACTGTTTTTAGGCAGAACTGATGGAATTTAAACTGTTTTTAGGCAGAACTGATGGAATTTAAACTGTTTTTAGGCAGAACTGATGGAATTTAAACTGTTTTTAGGCAGAACTGATGGAATTTAAACTGTTTTTAGGCAGAACTGATGGAATTTAAACTGTTTTTAGGCAGAACTGATGGAATTTAAACTGTTTTTAGGCAGAACTGATGGAATTTAAACTGTTTTTAGGCAGAACTGATGGAATTTAAACTGTTTTTAGGCAGAACTGATGGAATTTAAACTGTTTTTAGGCAGAACTGATGGAATTTAAACTGTTTTTAGGCAGAACTGATGGAATTTAAACTGTTTTTAGGCAGAACTGATGGAATTTAAACTGTTTTTAGGCAGAACTGATGGAATTTAAACTGTTTTTAGGCAGAACTGATGGAATTTAAACTGTTTTTAGGCAGAACTGATGGAATTTAAACTGTTTTTAGGCAGAACTGATGGAATTTAAACTGTTTTTAGGCAGAACTGATGGAATTTAAACTGTTTTTAGGCAGAACTGATGGAATTTAAACTGTTTTTAGGCAGAACTGATGGAATTTAAACTGTTTTTAGGCAGAACTGATGGAATTTAAACTGTTTTTAGGCAGAACTGATGGAATTTAAACTGTTTTTAGGCAGAACTGATGGAATTTAAACTGTTTTTAGGCAGAACTGATGGAATTTAAACTGTTTTTAGGCAGAACTGATGGAATTTAAACTGTTTTTAGGCAGAACTGATGGAATTTAAACTGTTTTTAGGCAGAACTGATGGAATTTAAACTGTTTTTAGGCAGAACTGATGGAATTTAAACTGTTTTTAGGCAGAACTGATGGAATTTAAACTGTTTTTAGGCAGAACTGATGGAATTTAAACTGTTTTTAGGCAGAACTGATGGAATTTAAACTGTTTTTAGGCAGAACTGATGGAATTTAAACTGTTTTTAGGCAGAACTGATGGAATTTAAACTGTTTTTAGGCAGAACTGATGGAATTTAAACTGTTTTTAGGCAGAACTGATGGAATTTAAACTGTTTTTAGGCAGAACTGATGGAATTTAAACTGTTTTTAGGCAGAACTGATGGAATTTAAACTGTTTTTAGGCAGAACTGATGGAATTTAAACTGTTTTTAGGCAGAACTGATGGAATTTAAACTGTTTTTAGGCAGAACTGATGGAATTTAAACTGTTTTTAGGCAGAACTGATGGAATTTAAACTGTTTTTAGGCAGAACTGATGGAATTTAAACTGTTTTTAGGCAGAACTGATGGAATTTAAACTGTTTTTAGGCAGAACTGATGGAATTTAAACTGTTTTTAGGCAGAACTGATGGAATTTAAACTGTTTTTAGGCAGAACTGATGGAATTTAAACTGTTTTTAGGCAGAACTGATGGAATTTAAACTGTTTTTAGGCAGAACTGATGGAATTTAAACTGTTTTTAGGCAGAACTGATGGAATTTAAACTGTTTTTAGGCAGAACTGATGGAATTTAAACTGTTTTTAGGCAGAACTGATGGAATTTAAACTGTTTTTAGGCAGAACTGATGGAATTTAAACTGTTTTTAGGCAGAACTGATGGAATTTAAACTGTTTTTAGGCAGAACTGATGGAATTTAAACTGTTTTTAGGCAGAACTGATGGAATTTAAACTGTTTTTAGGCAGAACTGATGGAATTTAAACTGTTTTTAGGCAGAACTGATGGAATTTAAACTGTTTTTAGGCAGAACTGATGGAATTTAAACTGTTTTTAGGCAGAACTGATGGAATTTAAACTGTTTTTAGGCAGAACTGATGGAATTTAAACTGTTTTTAGGCAGAACTGATGGAATTTAAACTGTTTTTAGGCAGAACTGATGGAATTTAAACTGTTTTTAGGCAGAACTGATGGAATTTAAACTGTTTTTAGGCAGAACTGATGGAATTTAAACTGTTTTTAGGCAGAACTGATGGAATTTAAACTGTTTTTAGGCAGAACTGATGGAATTTAAACTGTTTTTAGGCAGAACTGATGGAATTTAAACTGTTTTTAGGCAGAACTGATGGAATTTAAACTGTTTTTAGGCAGAACTGATGGAATTTAAACTGTTTTTAGGCAGAACTGATGGAATTTAAACTGTTTTTAGGCAGAACTGATGGAATTTAAACTGTTTTTAGGCAGAACTGATGGAATTTAAACTGTTTTTAGGCAGAACTGATGGAATTTAAACTGTTTTTAGGCAGAACTGATGGAATTTAAACTGTTTTTAGGCAGAACTGATGGAATTTAAACTGTTTTTAGGCAGAACTGATGGAATTTAAACTGTTTTTAGGCAGAACTGATGGAATTTAAACTGTTTTTAGGCAGAACTGATGGAATTTAAACTGTTTTTAGGCAGAACTGATGGAATTTAAACTGTTTTTAGGCAGAACTGATGGAATTTAAACTGTTTTTAGGCAGAACTGATGGAATTTAAACTGTTTTTAGGCAGAACTGATGGAATTTAAACTGTTTTTAGGCAGAACTGATGGAATTTAAACTGTTTTTAGGCAGAACTGATGGAATTTAAACTGTTTTTAGGCAGAACTGATGGAATTTAAACTGTTTTTAGGCAGAACTGATGGAATTTAAACTGTTTTTAGGCAGAACTGATGGAATTTAAACTGTTTTTAGGCAGAACTGATGGAATTTAAACTGTTTTTAGGCAGAACTGATGGAATTTAAACTGTTTTTAGGCAGAACTGATGGAATTTAAACTGTTTTTAGGCAGAACTGATGGAATTTAAACTGTTTTTAGGCAGAACTGATGGAATTTAAACTGTTTTTAGGCAGAACTGATGGAATTTAAACTGTTTTTAGGCAGAACTGATGGAATTTAAACTGTTTTTAGGCAGAACTGATGGAATTTAAACTGTTTTTAGGCAGAACTGATGGAATTTAAACTGTTTTTAGGCAGAACTGATGGAATTTAAACTGTTTTTAGGCAGAACTGATGGAATTTAAACTGTTTTTAGGCAGAACTGATGGAATTTAAACTGTTTTTAGGCAGAACTGATGGAATTTAAACTGTTTTTAGGCAGAACTGATGGAATTTAAACTGTTTTTAGGCAGAACTGATGGAATTTAAACTGTTTTTAGGCAGAACTGATGGAATTTAAACTGTTTTTAGGCAGAACTGATGGAATTTAAACTGTTTTTAGGCAGAACTGATGGAATTTAAACTGTTTTTAGGCAGAACTGATGGAATTTAAACTGTTTTTAGGCAGAACTGATGGAATTTAAACTGTTTTTAGGCAGAACTGATGGAATTTAAACTGTTTTTAGGCAGAACTGATGGAATTTAAACTGTTTTTAGGCAGAACTGATGGAATTTAAACTGTTTTTAGGCAGAACTGATGGAATTTAAACTGTTTTTAGGCAGAACTGATGGAATTTAAACTGTTTTTAGGCAGAACTGATGGAATTTAAACTGTTTTTAGGCAGAACTGATGGAATTTAAACTGTTTTTAGGCAGAACTGATGGAATTTAAACTAGGTTGTTCCTTCTGTCTTGGGACTGTCTGTTTGCTGTTCCGGCATTTCTTCCGCTTCTGCCAACCTGCATTCAAAACTTTCTTGGGAAAATACGTCTCCGTCCAGAGTGCTCTTCTGTCCTTCTACTGCCCAGAACTTTTCTGGCAGAATGAACACCATA
>NC_024130.1:9935532-9958760 GCF_000346735.1 Prunus mume
AATTGATGACTTGAGTGTTGGATTGATTGTTGTTTTTCTTTTACCCTGTTCACTCCTTCTTGTATTTATAGTAAACTGTTTCTTCTCTGGAGTAGGGTGATTGTGTTTTTTTATTGGGCGGCAAAGATATCTCCCCCCTTTTTCTCTTTTTTAATGGAAGGAAAGAAAATAGGATTTCTTCAGTTTTGGCAGATAGGTTCTCAAATAGGCAATCACTTCCCTGATTTTCTTGAAAATGAACCTAATCTCTTTCCCAATTTCAACTGCCCCTTGTGATATTTTACCCGTGATGGTTAGTTTGATTCCTTTTCTGGACAGCTCCCTGCTTTCCTGCTTATCCCTCTCTGAGATTGTAACTTGCTTATCTCCTTGGGAGAATTACCTTCTCTGAAAGGACAGAAGAAAAAATCTTTGAATATACATATATAAGAGGGATTTGATCTTCAGTTTTTTCATAATCAACTTGATGTCATGAACCCTTCAATCACTTCTTCTATGACAGTCGCCATTGCTGACTTTTCTTTATTCCAGAGATGTCACGTGAGATTGTTCCTATTTCTGGACTCCCTCTTCCTATTGCTTTGTTTGCTCTGATGAGCCTTGGGCTGGTCTCTTCTGGTTTTTTGGGCTTCCATCTTTCTTTGATTTTTTGCAGCTTTATTCTGGGCCTAATTTTCGCTGGGCTGGGTGTGTCAATTTTTGGCCCAAACAACACCTGAATCGGTCTAGTTTGGTGCTGATTTGTTGACTTTTTAGTTAATGTGATTTTTTTTTTCTTCTTGTTATTTTCATTCGATGTAGCTCAGTGTTCCGGTTTTCCGGTCTCGTTGCCCGCCCTTACTTCAATAACAAACTTAAATATTTAAAAGCTAACTACAAAAGACCCATGAGGTCATTTTCAATTTTATAAATTTACACCCTCAGGGCTCGTTTGGTACATCGGATTGTACAAACTCATATATGTCGGATAATAATAATCTGTTCCATATAGTACTGACTATATATCCATAATATTATAAGGTATTTGGTATTGTTCCAGATAGTACTGACTATATATCCATAATATTATAAGGTATTTGGTATTGTTCCGGATAAATAGTCTGACTAAGTTACACGTATTATAAGTTTTTTTTTTCTTTTGTTTTTGCCAAAATCTATAAGATAAGATTACATCAATTAACTCATTATCATAATTGTAGAACTTGGGATGTTTATTGATGGGAAAAAAAATATCACATTTTGATATATTTAAAATAAATAAATAAAACTTATTTTCTGATGGTTTTTGTGTTGACATCATCCTTTTACCACCCTCCTCTAAACTCAAATGCAAATTGAAATGTCTACAGCTACCCAACCCAACAAACAAGTCATATATTAATTTGCATATAAACAAACAAACATAAAACTTAAAAATCAAGAAAGTATAAAACTTTAAATCAAAATGATGAAGAAAATTGATGAAAGCAATAAACAAAGGACTTGTTGAAAGGGGAGAATGTCGAGAAATTATAGAATGATACGGTATCACCACGTCATCTAGTGATACTTCCATTCAAAATGCGCCATATGTATTATTTTTTAAAGAAAAATTAATTATTTATACAGTTGGATTTAAAAATCTAATTTTATAATTTAAAACCATAAAAAAAAACTCATTAATAATAAAAATTCCCAACAACCACTTCCCTGAGCTCGCCGACTGCCCACTTTCTGCCATGGCTCCTGTCGTTCTTTCATTTTTCCAATCTCTCTCTCTTTCTCCCTCTCCATCCCTCCTCTCTATTATGGATTTAGGGTTCATGGAATTTTCTCTCTATGATGGCTTTAGGGTTCAAGGAATTTAGATAAGCTTCCGAAGTCCTACAGGGTATATGGCCATTGAGATTATCGACAAGAAAAGCAAATTTTATAGGTGAATAGGAATCCAATCTTGGTTGCATAGCTTTCTATGTATCAATAGCCGAATCAATTTTTTTTTCCTAATGATTGTGAAAGTGGAATCATCCATGTGTTGGCGTGTCATCAAATTCACACAGAGAATGAGGGTTTAGGGAAGACGGTGAGAATGAGGGTTTAGGAAAGACAGTGGTGGGGGATCACTGTCGATGAAGCGGGTGGTTTTTGGGTTTTTTTTTTATTTTTAAAGTTTTTAAAAAATCATTTTAATTTTATTTTAAAAGTAAATATGAGTATTGAATTCAGTTGTCAAAAAATAATACATGTGGCGAATTTTGAATGGAAGTATCACCAGCTGACGTGGTGATACTGTACCATTCTATAATTTCTCGAGAATGTCAGACCCGAGTTGGACTTGTTAAAATCTCCCTCGATAGGTGGAGAAATATCCGTTGATTGCAGAATTGACTTCGTGATGTTCTCTTTATCCTGGGGACTTTTCCTTCAATTAGGTATGCAAACCCCACCAACCCATTGAATTGCAATTTCACGAACTTGGACGTCGTTGATGGCGATGAAGCGAGAGTCAACCCCAATACCAACTGTTGACTGGTGCCTCTTGCGTAGGAGAATCATAGGGAGAAGAAGATGAAAGCGTATGATGTTTCACGCGTTTTTTTTTTCCCTTAACTTTATAATTAAACATGTATTATTTAAATCGGGGGTTTGACTAATATATATATATATATATATATATAAACCGGAGTATATGAGTTGTATTAGTTAGTCAGATAAGAAGAGTATTAAAAGCCCAAATCGTTTAAAATAGTTTAGGTCATTAAATAATACAAGTTGACGACATTGACTATTTATTCCTATCCAGAGTCTAATACGGTGTACCAAACGAGCCCTCAATGTTCGTTTTCAAACATAACCGTGTGGTTGGAATATTGAATCTCAATTCTCCCTGTGTTATTCAACGAAGATTGTGGTCGAAAATACACATTCTTATTCAACTTTCATTCCCAATCAACCCAGACAAGACTGCAGACTTTTTCCATTTCTTGTCTCTCAAACCAATTTGGATCTCTCATCTTGTTCAACGAATGCGACTTCACCTTGTTGAGGTTGAAACTTGTTCGTCCAATGTCCGAGAAAACTTTGAATACGAAAAAAAATAAATCAGTGATGGTTGATGGCCTTTGCTCATGACTCATTCAAATCTCACGCCAACCAGAAATGTAAATTATAATAAAGAGGGCACATTATAGGGTAAATTTTACAAGAACTGACAAAGAAAAAATCAACCATCTTTCCCTCCACGGCTCCACTAAAAAGAGTATTTAATAATTTGATATGAGCTCCTTGTACACTCACTGCTAATTAATATTTATTGTTATAAAGGATTTGAAAATCCCTATAAAATTTTCATGTTGAAATCCACTCGTTTCCCTGAATAAAATTCTGCACAGAGTATGTATTAACATGTTCGGATGGGATCTTGCTGCTAAATGACACTCTCTTGGAAAAATCAGAGCCAATTCCAGAATTACCAACTTCCCCATAGAAAAGGGTTTTCAAAGCAAAATCCCCACTCCAAGGCATCCATCCCTCTGGGGTAATAAGAGCTTCCATGTTACAGTTAATATAAACTGTCCTCGAATACTCCTTCCAGGGCCTCCCCAAGTAGTTCTTGTGCACTTGGGGCTTGCTGCGAAACAACTTCATGTACTCTTCCGTTCCGTTGATCAAGCAGTTCTGAAATACGAAACCTGTCAACTGTGCGGGGTCTGTTCTGCCGTGGGCGGTGACTGCGTTGTTTTCGCCTTTCTCGGGTTTCTGTTGTCGAGGGCGGACGAGGATGTTGCAGTCTTGGAAAACCGCAGCTGAGTTTCCGAAGATGAAATCAACATTGCCTTGGATGTTGCATGACTTGTAGAACTGGCGGTTGCTGTGCGCGTAGAGAGTGTCCTGGTTGCCTAAGAATTCACAGTTCTCAATTACAGAGAGATCACTGTCTGATCTGAAGGCTACTGCCTGGTGGACATCAGGGCCTGCTGTGTTCTGGATTGTGAGGCCACTAGCCATGAACCCATCACCAAGAACTCCTGCATAATAAGTGTTAACAATTAGCATCCTTACTTGCTCAGGAAACTATCAAGCATAAAAGGAAAAAGCTCAAGGAAAAATTGTTGCTTTCATGTCACATTTATTTCCTACAAAACGTGGGTGAAGTTGTGGAAAAATGCAAACTAGAAAGAAAACATGAGAATCAAAATAATAAGTAGTGCCAAACTAAAGGAAACACATTTCTCTGTTTTGTCTTAGGACAAAATTATTGCTAATTGCTCAAAATAAGACACAAAAATATTCTGATAAAAATGTTCCTCGGCAATATCATCATGACTCTCTCAGTGTCTCGAGAGTCATGTGCAGACAGCAATACCAAACCAAATACGACAAGTAGTGGAATCTTAAGCTAAGCCTTTGAATAAACCCGAAAATCTTAATGCCATAATGCCTCTCAAATCCCCTAGCTTAGTACTAGCCAGCCATTATCCTAAGCACCCATACCTAACAAGATTAATTGAAGAAACTATCTCTCTCCTCCCATTCCAACTAAATACTTCCATGTCTTAAAGAATGAGTTCATTTTACTTCAGAAACACATGAAAGTGTTTCCCACCATTCTTTACGTTTAAAAATTACAATTGCTTAGATGGACCGCAACATAAGAGTGTGTTCCAGCATGTACTGCACGCACCCATCCTCCACAATTACGTGGGTGCGAGTCCACACCACCGCACCACAAATAGTGTGATCGCTATCTACTGCATTTGTTTTTAACTACCAAGTTGGAATGGCAAATTAAAAACTTCAGTAATTAAATAAAAAAAAATAAAAAAAAGTAAGCAATGACCTACCGACTGTGGCAGTGTTGTACGTGGAAATTCCGGGCTGGCCCACATTCAACGACCCGGTAATTACCGTTTTGCCCATCCCGTCACCCAAAAACACCACGTTTCGCTTCTCTAAGGGCACCCTCACGATCTCGTCGTACACCCCAGCCTTTATACGAATCACGAACTTCTTCGCTCCCGCGTTAGCCGGTGCGGCGTTTACCGCCTCCTGCACCGTCCTGTAGCATTTCTCGCTCTCCTCCTTGCAAACCGTCACGTCCGCCTTTAAACCCGGCGGCACTCCGACCCGAACCTCCTGGCCGGACCCTCCACCCTCGACCCGCTCCCAGTACCCGTCGCGCTCGGTCTTGGGCGGCGCCCACGACTTGGTGTCCTTCCCGAAGTTGTCGTACGAGAACATCATGCTGAGGGCGTTGCTGGATTTTCCGGTCAGGGAGTCGAGAAACGACATCGTTTGGTTGACCATCTGTGTGTCGTTGGCGTACTTAAGGGCCGACCAGCAGTCGTATTGGTAGAGCAGCGCGGCGCTCATCGAGGCACGTGCGTTTCTAATGCTTCCACGTGACAGGCTGTCAGTGGAGAGCGAAATGCGGTACTCGGAGTTGCCGAGGACGTCGAGGCAGTTTTTAGCGGCGGTGGTGCGGTTTTCGTTGCCTGCGGACGAGTCTAGGATAGACTTGACCATCTTCTGCGCTGTCTGCAGGCCATCGGTGGACACCTGGATGGCGGACTGGATGATCTGGACTGGGGTGGTGTTCGGGTCAGTGACAAGCCCGGCTAAGGAAGCCTGACATGCGTCGGGAAAGCGCGTGGCTTTGCAGGCTTGCTGGATCTGAGGGTTGGGGGAGATGACGTGGCTGCGAGGCGGGTGGCGGTTGCGGGCGGCGGAGGTGAGAGAGAGGAAGATAGTGAGGGAGAGGAGGGCGAGGAAGAGGAAGGAGGCCATGGAAATGAGAAAGAGGAATTTGGGTTTGGGGGATGAAGAACAACATGGTAGCTTGATGGGTTTTATGGGTTTTCGAAGATGATGGGTGGTCATGGCGTCATGGGTGCGTTATGAATTTGGGTGCGCATTCAATGGGTCAATTTTAGAATTTGGAAGTTAGTGGGTTTTGGGAGTTGGATTTGGTTTGTTTGATTCTGGTTTAATTTTAGGCAATAGGAATTGAATTCACGAGACAGGTCACGGGCATGGCTTTTGGGGATTTTGGTTGCTCTGTGTGTCACGGATTTACAGAGAGCTAGGTTTAGGGATTTGGAGATTTCAGTGGAACAGGGGAGGCCATCTGGCGGACTTGAATTGGGCGAGGGAAAAAGGCGAGCAGTAAACCACTCCGCAGTTCAATTATTTCTCTTTTGGTTTGGACTTTGGATTCTTCGAATCCGGTGGATGGTGGAGAGAGTTGTTGGTTTTGTTTTCAGTTTAGTACGTAACTGAAGGAGAAGAAGATAAAATATGCAGGGAAGTTAGTGACGATCTTAATCTACCAATTATGTTACGGAACTCAATGGACTTTTCTAATTGGTTTACTGTTTTACTTTTTTCATGGGTCAGTGCAGGGCAGAGCTAGAATTATAAAGTTTGGGGGGCCGAAATAAAAAATATAAATATATAAAACATCTAAATATTCAATACTTACATGTTTAGAATTAAATATTTCTAATTAAGTTATATCTAATTTGTTTTAGATGGTATTTTAACTTAAATTCTAAGTTGTTTATTATAAATTCTATATATTATATATAATATAATAGAGAAGTGATAAAAATATGGGGGGGTCAGGGCCACTCTAGGTCTAGGAGTGGCTCCGTCACTGGGTCAATGGTATCTTGACGAAACAAGAAGATAACAAACAAAATAGTTTCACGTGTCTCGTTTATGACACATACATGTACTACTAATTTGACGGTATCTGTTTCACAGAGAAACTTCCATGCACCGGCAATAACACTTTTTGTTGTTTTGGCTAATAACTTAATAACACGTTTTAACCAGAATAGCAAAACAGTGTAATCTTATTGTAAGTAAATTTTTCTATCATAATATGAACAGAATTTTACCCAAATAGAAAGAAAATATACATATTAATGAATATTGTAAACATGATCATTTTCCTATTAAGACTTTGAGAAGTATAATACGGTCAATGTAGAGAATCTGAGGTTTTGTTGTCAAACGATAGGGGGATTGCATTAATAAATTACGTAACGATAAACATTTCAAAAGTACCATATTTTATTATATTCTTAAAGAGGCATCGAATTCTGATTAGCCTCGATTATCTTCATTTATATATATTTTTGACTTTGTTTCTTCCTTCAATTAATTTATTTGATTTCTTCATTTTCTCCATCAATTGTATTGTTTGACTTTTTTAGTTTCATGCCTTTGAAAAAAAATATATATCATTACGCGATTATCTTAAAATTAAACTATATTTCACTATAATTATAAAACAAGTCAGCGCGTCCAAATTGTTTCCACTCTTTGTGACTAAATTTGCACAAGGAGTGGAAACAATTTGCAGATCATGCCATGTTTTACTTAGGCCAAATTCTTCATGAAACTTTTTGAACTGCAAAGTATTTCTTTTGTATAAAGAAGAAAGATGATATATAATTCTCATGACAGCAATACTTATGATCCCCCCCCCCCCCCCCCCCCCCCCCCCCCAAGTAGTGAAATATTATGTAAGATTTTTATTGATTAGGAACATATTTCAATTGATTGCTATTCTGATAGCGAGGGCTTGGTCGTTTAAGTGGGGTTAGACTACCAATAAGCCGAAAGGGAAAAATAAAGAAGATAAGAAAGAAAGACCAATTATAAAGACGGAAGAAAAAGTAGGTGCTACGGCAACGATGATGGAGGGATTGTTAGCCGTTTTTGTTTTTATTTTTATTTTTCCGTAAAAGGGACTGTTAAAGTCAATTTTAAAGAAAATTGTGAATTTATTAAGTGGGAGTGTTCTCACGCATTGAATTATTTGAATGATCCATATTTTATGAAATGCGGGTAAATATAAAATCTCTAAATGGAGAGGCTCGGGATCTCTACCACGGTGCCATGAGAGTTTGAGGTTGAGTTAACTACAAGAGGTTTGGCTAAGCACAAGTTGAAAATTGACAATATTCTAAGCACGAGTTGAAAATTGAAATTAATTAACACATCAATGTTTGGAGCGTACATATTCAAGAAAAACCTGGATGCACTTTGTAGGCTTGTAACCATTGCAAGATGTTTCGTTAAAACTCAAAGGAACATTTAGATTGCACATGACCTCACCGCCAATCTCATGATTCTTATCTTTGAAAGCAATCACCACGTCAATACTGTAAAGGCGAGTAGTATTGAGAAGCAAGGGTTACTCAAACACCAAAGGCTTCCACCCTTGAACAACTGCATTCTGAAAGATGGTTGTATTATTGGCTTCTGGGCGAAACGTTGTCCGGGTGTTGATCAAGGTGACAAGGCCAAATCTTTTTTTTTTTTAATAGTACGCAGTGACTTGGGTGTCAATCAACTCAAAGGGATCCTTGTAAGGGTTTGTGAGGGTCATGTTAAGGGGGAGCTTGTAGGAGAGAGTATGGTTGGTTTCGGTGTAATTATATCGGGTAAGATAAGCACCATTGATGCTGAATTCAGGGCCTTTTTGTTCTTCCATACTCAAGCAGGCATACAAAGTAAAAGCAACCACTGCGCAACCAAACAAACACAACCCCAATATTTCCCTGGAATCGCTGTTATTCTCGTTGCATGAACTTCGAATTGCAGACATGGCTAACAAGAAGCAAGAAACCGTTTAAGAAACTAATGGATACAAAGGCTAACTACAATTCTAGGGTTTATATTATAGCCTGCCCCATTCCAAAGCCTTGTTCAAAGAGAAGTTAGAATCCAAATCAATTGCAATTAGGTTGCCTTGATCTTTTGGTACAAATAGGAAACTTAGTAGGAGAGGAGGATTAGGATTCGGTTGGCGCCTATTATCATGGGTAACTTGTGCTTTCTTTTTTTCTTTTTCAGACCAAAAAAACTTGTTCTTTATTTTCTTTATTATAGGAGAGAGAGAGAGAGAAGAAAACAAAGACTCAGGTGTCTTTCTGATTAATAAACTCCAAAAAAACTCTCTTTCTGATTAATTCACATATATCGATGGGCAATAGTCTTCAATTAAATTATTATGTGATAGGCCCTTGCAACTCTAATAGTCTATAAAGGATAAAAGTTGCCCATTTCTTATTACTTATTTACAAAACCCTGCCATTTTTGTTATCCAACGTTTTTCCCTAAACAATCCCTAATATCTAGCCTTTCCATTATTATGGTGTTGCTTGGACTTACAAGTAGAGAGTAGGCACGGGCAAGAGATAAAAGTGTCGAGTACAAATCCAGAACAGCAAAGGCAACTTCCTCAGTTACCTGGGGGACCTGCGTTTCAAAACTCAAGATGTAAGTCTTGCTCATCACTTTGTCACTACAAATATCCTACTTCTAGACCAAGTAAGAACCCATAGAATTTAACGTTTTCCATGTTGTTATACATGAATGAACACATAGCTTGTTATATCTAGGGATCAGAGCCAAGACGCCATTATCTGTCAAATAAGGGATGATATTCCTTTCTCTCAGAAACAGTAAATACCTGCATGAGCTGAATGGCAAATACATCACTGTCTTTTATCCGGGTCTTCACACCTTTTGATAACTTCACCAAAACAGGGGCAACTCCCAGCATGGCTACGTTGTTCCTCAGAATACTCTGATTTGTAGTATTGAGTTATTGCTTCAGTAAGATAAACATACTTCTTCAATGTATCAACCAAGCCAATGGTTCTCTGAACATCAAATCCCTCCAAAATTTCAGTTGTGAAACAGCTGCGCAAGATGAGAACTATAACTGTTGAACCCAAATACTAATAGTTACTTTTTGCAATCATTAAGACATCTATAGAAGGATTATTATATGATCTTAAGTGCAGCTTATAATTAAAAGGAAAAGTAACAAATAACAATTATATCTTGTGTAAATCTTTAGTTTTTCATAACAAGATCAAAAAAGTATATACCATAGACCTTTTAACCAAAGCCAGAGGTTTACTTTCCTAGTTTAAACATGATGATTCACACTAAATGAATATCTATAGTCATGCAGGAAGAAATGGAGCCATTAAGAATATTACAGGAATGCTTACGCTGTTTTAATGCTTTCTGCAGCTTCAGAACAATTTGGATCACCTTCCACAAGATATCAGTTTCTTAAGTCCACACCTCTAATATATGCAACGGAAAGACCAAGCACATCAGCATAACGTAAAAATAATATAATTTCACAGTAACAATATATGATGACAAAGAGCCTAGACTAAATCCAACATTCTAGGAAAGCTAAACCATCAAATGCATGTAAAAACACACTAGAAGTACACAAATTTCTCTAGTACATATTGGAGCCAAAAGAGCCAAGCATAAATAGAAAACAAAATAAATAAGAAACAAAGACAAACCAATCATTGTTTAGTCATAACTAATCAGTTGTAGTCATTCACAACCCTTGAATGTGGTGCATCATAGTATCCTTGCACAAACATAAAGTCAGGATGATATCCTATTGTCATTCAAGCACTGTTTTCCACACAACATGCATGCATGTTTTCCACCCATACTTTTGATTCATCTACTTTCAATAAGCAAACAAATGTTTATCTTCAATACCTACCAAACAACACAGTCTACATAGACTGGGAAAATAAGAGCTTAGATGTTCACCAGGAATACCAGAAGTGCATCTGGCCAAAAACAAACAGGCAACAAGGTACTTGCCTAGGTACATGTATACACGTATGGGAGATATATTGCTACCTTTCAAATTCGTCATCCTTGACATGAGCACAGAAAAATGTTACAAATACTCAATAGGTGTATATATATTCAGTCTTCTAAAAATAAATTTTGTTTTCAGCCTTCTATTTTGATATTCTCCTATTCATTCTCTAACTAAAGTTGGTTATTTAACATTTTCTAACTAAGATGCAGTAAAAGCAGATTCATATTAAAAGTTGAAGCTAAAGCCAGAAACACAAGTTGTGCGGTACTGAGTATGTAAAAAAAAAGCTTAGTTATGCTGCAACATCTGTAAAATAACATGCATGCAACATATAAAAGCAACTTCACAAAACAAAAAAAGACAAAACCTTGAGTCATTTCGTTAAGAGCCAATACCAAAAGTCTCAGTTTCTGATCCCGGTAACGGTTGTCTCTGATTGAACAACGTAAATCATCCACTTTCTTCCTCTCAACAATAAAATCAAGTACATATTCACTCTCAAGATGTTTATGACGAGCTACTCAGATTCCATCTCCAACTGGTAACCTCCTAACTGGTAGAAGAGTCAATTTGTTAACTCCAACAAGTGGAAAGAAGATTGGTAACAAGAACAAAGACAAGAAAGTTTAGTAAGACACAATTTTACATCGTAAAATAACAACTAGAAAATTCACTATTCACACAAATCTCAAAAATCATTTTATGATGCCATGCGGATTAATACTCACAACAATTTGGGAGTTGAAGTAGAAACACATACGGAACACTACAACAAACCAAAATATTTTTAACAACAAGAATGGAAGGTTCCGAAGCCAAATACTTGCAAGTTCTCAAAATTATAACTGAAAATTAGCCAATCTGAGTTCGGGTTTTAGCAAGGGAATTATTTACAAAAAGGTAAAAACAAGTAGAACGGATTAGAAGTATGACTTTGTCATCATAAACAGCAAGAGAGAAATGTAAAAGTCAGTGAAAAATGTGGAGTTTAATTATAGGACTCAAAGCAAGCGGAGAGATTTTGCAAAGCCTAGGCAAGAATAAGGCCACTGAGGAGACATGCAGCCTTACTAAGATGTCCCAGGGAGGTGAAAGTGAAACTGATTAGCTGAAGCCCTACTTATCCAAGGATGAATGGATCAATTCAGTTGAGTGCTTCATATAGGGGAAACCAAAGTCCCATGGTGGGGTTTTTGCTCTATAGAAGGCCAAAATAAGCCCCAGTTGCAATGTCTTAGGTTCTCAAAACTGCATACTCTAAATTCACGGTAAATGCGGGAACAAACCAAAAAGTAACAAGAAAAACAAAATTAAATGCAAAAAAATTACACACTTGGAATATATTACTGACAATTCCACAGGTATATACTTTTCAGAAAAAAGGCCATTAGCTTAGCTTCATAGAATTCACTGTGCCATTACATAAAAAACTATCTCATAACTGAAGAGGGAAACATGAAAAGTTTCCTCGTTGTATTTAAAAGTTTCAGCTGACTCAATCATGAAGTAGCAAAATATGTCAACACAATACAAACACACAAAAAATGACAAAAAGCAGAACCAAAAGTTGCCATGTTTTGTGAAACTGATACAAAGTAAAACATATGAAAAGGATACTCGACAGTTCAAAATCTAGTTAATGTTCAATGAAAGTATTAGAAAAACTAGCACATAACAGACTTCGAGAACTGACCTCTATTTTGATTTTGAATTGAGTACGAACATTCTCAATTATTCTCCCAGGTCGTGATCTAAACACAATAGATACAAAATTAATCAGAGTTTTATAAACACTAGCAAAACAATGGACAAAGAATAGGACTAAACACTAGTATTGAGCATAGTACAATAGCAAGGATCCAACATGAAGAGTACATCAAAGGGAGACCGGTTACAACGCGACACAGACATGATGACATGACAAATCTAAAAAATTCAGGAAATGCACACAGGGGAAGGTGCTCTCACTCACAACCGCCCCTCTCTCTTCTCTCTCACTGATCTCCCTCTCGAGAAATTGAGGTGGTAAGAGGGCTGGGGATTGATCGGAGAAGAAGACTGGGGAAGATTTATGTTTTAATTCTGTTCAGCTTTCACCTTCTCCCACTCTTTGATTCTTCTCTTTTTATTCATAAATCTTTAAATTAATTTGATAAATTATTGCTCTGTCTTTCATTATGAAATAATTATTACTTAACCACAAAACTCTTTTGAGGTCGAGAAAGAACAAGAAGTATCTTTCACTAGCTTCAAAATGAAAAGAAATATGGCAGAAGAAATAAGTTACTGACCCCCGAGTGGCAAATTGCTCTCGATCATCCAAAATCAAGATCACTTCATATGCATCTTCAAATGTCTCCCCAAAGCTTAGAGGCGGCAAGGAAAAGACATTTGAACTTGCTTTGAAATCATCCGATCTAGACTTGGGCACAGGATGACTCTAAGAAAATCAACGAGTCAATGAGCAACATATAACAGTACACTCAGCAGTGTTCAACAGAACTCGAAAAGGTGACTTTCAAATCTAATAAAGAAGTGCCATAGAAGTTCCTACTTCAGTGTTGCAAATCTACAACTAAAATTCGCATGTGACTCTTAAAGTATGATTTTTAGTAAAACTCTGTATGGAACTATTTTGACACTTTCAATTTGACATGATATTTTCAGATATATAACAATTAAAAAGAAGGCATCAAACTTATTAACAAGGATCCAAAGAATCTAAGCCTCATATAGGATTCATGGTTCTGCCACATAGGTATATTTTGGAAGAAGCCTTGAGGAAGCCTCAACTGAAATTTCACAAACAAACAAATGTAGGCAGTCAAATAAAATGAAATTTTTTCCTCGGAAAACAAGATCTGGATTCTACTCCACTTAAAATACTAAGCAGTCAATTTTTGTGCACAAAAAAAGCAAAAAATAAAAAATAAAAACAACTTTCTCTGTTCAAGGAATCATTTCCAAACTAACTTCATTCATCTCAAAATAATTGTAACACATTTCTTATCAACATTTTAGCATATAAATCTACTTAAACAACTCCCCTTTGAGCTTCAAAGGATGGGAAGAAATAGGGGGAAAGAAAGTGGGTCCATATCACTTGACATGACATGATATTATGGACAAAGAAAACCCAAATCAGAGGGAAGGTCTAAAACGAACTAAGCAACCAAGACCAAACTCTTTAGTTAAAAGTTTAATATTGGAAAGGAGGGTGTCAGCAATTATAATAAATCAATGAAGATCGAAACTGATTATTATTCCCAGTCCACAAGTCAAGATAAAATTAAAAAGCTAGTAAGAGACATACCTTCACAATGTATAGCCGTGGAATATCAAATGATTTCTTCCACCTACTCACAGTAGGGGATAACAATATCATTTCCGTGGCTGAGTCACAATGAGCAAGCTCCTGACGTGAAATATTCTCCACATCCAGAACAGAAAGCACTTTAGCATTAACAGTTTTTTCAATGGGGTTTTCCATACTAGACCTCATGAGACATTCACGTGCAGCTTCCTGACCTTCTTGATCAAGCATGTACCTGCAGTTTCTACATGCATTACCATCTTCTAATAGCAAAAATGCAATCAAACTGTAACTTGACAATTTCCAGGTCTATGTTTATAAGAACTGCTCGCCATAATACATGATTTCTAAATATTTGGTTCAAGCAAGTACTAAATCAGGTTGAACCTAACCATACCACGAACAAGGTTCCATAGCTAGTAGTATCATTATTTTCTTAAGCCTGGAATCAACTCAAATGTCAATTACCTAAAAAGAAAATATTTGCCCATTGCCGGTTTGACAAGACATGCTTCTATTAAACAGAAAAGAACTAACTGTTACAACAACGATTCTAATAAATTTCACATGATAGTCCATCTGTAAATGATCATTTATATGAAAACAGATCTTTCCTACTATATAATTTTTAGTTGTGAATGATTTTGTAAGTAATTCATTTTTCATAAAGACCATGTGGTTTATTTTTCCTTGTTCTGCGTAAATTTGTGAAGGTCATAAGGCGAGAGCTCTTGCCATTCAAATTTACAAGTACAGAGGCAGAAAATTGATATAAGATAAATATTAAATTTCTAGACAGCATAACAAAACATGAGAAAGAAATGTAGAAACAAAAGAAATACTTTGCTGGGCAACTTGATTTGATAACCAGTCTCTTGGATATCAATGTCTTCATGCAGGACCATCCACTATACCACTCCCTTGCAGAACTCCCAAAGCGTCCAGCTTTTCCCTTTCCCTTCTCTGGCCTAAGAGCAGAGAACCCAGTCTCAAAACATCACATACATTCAAATTAAACCCAAATAAACAAAAGTAAAACAAAAGATAATTACAGAACTAATATCATAAATTAACATACATAATTGGCACACGAGAAAGCCCACTTGCTTCAGCTGCATCGATAAGATCCTATTTACGCATAAATTCATTCCCATTTCCAGTTCCCCTGATGATAACTTAACATCAGAAAACTCCAATTTTACAAAAAAAAAAAGTGACAAAAGAAATTCAACCACAGCTGTGTGAGAGTGCACTGCAGTGCATATTAGCTAAAGAAAAATTCCAGTTTACCTGTAAAGTGTAATCAACAATGCATATGCTACAGAATTCTTCTGAGGAACATAGCGTCTGCTTAGTTTGGTTCTCTTATCTAAAACAAAAGGCATATTTGACAGCAAAACTAATGAATTTGAAATGGAGATCATATAAACAGAGAATGTAAAGCCAACGAGGAATGAAACGCACAGTTTCTAGACAAGTCTTCTGGTTCAGAGCTGCCTGAACCGGTCTCGGAAAACCCTTGCATGAGGCGCGAAAATCAACTTCACCACGTCGCTTCGGTAAATAATTTGTTGAGGAACAAAGAAGGCGAGAGCTTTGGGAGGAAGAATAAACGGCCCAGAGGAATCCCGTAGGCGTTCTCGGCCCAAAGTGGTGACAAATCCAGAGCTTTTTCCTTTCCTTCAATAAAATGGCACTTATGCAAAAGACTCAATAATGTAGTGATTTGGACTCACTAGTGCATTGGTTTGGAGTAATTGCTTACTTTTCCTTGGAAAAGTCCTGAATTTGAGTCCTAGCATATGTGTTATGTGTGTAAGTTTAATATATTATCACCCCTCTCAAGAGGAGATGTCCTTAAAAAAAAAATTGGCACTTATGCCATGTAATTATCCCTTCCTCCTATATATGAAACTCATGTGTATGTGATTCCTTAAAAATGAATATATGATCAATAATGTAGTTGAACTGTTTGGTTAGATTAGAGTTCTAGTGAGAAAGGTTAAGGGCATTTTCGGTATTTTACTTGGACCTATTTTACAAACTCAAAAACAAATTTTAAGTTCAAAGCTCGAAAAAAAAAACCCATTTGATAGGCCTATTTTTAAAAATCCGAACAAAAAAAAAAAAAAAAACCCATTATTGAAAAATGAAAAAGCCATGTGTTACTTTTTTCCTCTCTCTCTCTCTCTGTTCTTAATTTCAATTTGGGAATTAGGGTGTCCAAATTTCTGATTTTAACATCATTTTTTTCAGATCTTAAAAATTGTTTGTTGTTCAATACCAAATAAGTTTTTAGATCCTAAAATCAGTATTTAAAAACTCTTTTTTTTTTTTTTTTAAATCATGATTTTTTTAGTTCTTTTTATTTTTGCATGATACCAAACGAGCCTTAACATTCTTCAAATTAGTTAATATAAAAACAAAATTCAGTTATTTCTTTGTATTTTTATACGTAAAAATGAGTTTTTAGAGCTTACGAATGAAGAAAATGTCATAAGGAATTCATACGAATGTACGGTGTATTTTTAATTTCATACACATGGATCATCCAAAAGTTTGTTAACTTTGATCACGTGGCTGAGGTGTTTTATAATTTCATACACATAGATTATTATCCTTCAATTGAGTGATAGTGTGGATGACAATGATGCCAGTGTTAAAAGTAATAGAGTTTCCGGTCATCAAATATGCCGGAAAGCTTGTTGGGGAGTTTGTGGTGGTGGTTGGAGGAGGGGATAAAGGGGCAGGGTGTCGAGAGTGATTTTTTATTTTTTATTTCCTTTTAAATTCTTTATTAAGATTTTAAGATTTTTTAACTTGATTTTTTCTGTTTTATTTTAATTTTTAATTATATTAATTATTAGAATAATAATTATGTTTTTACCTATGTGGAGGAGGGTGTAATTGGTACTTAGGTGAAGGGGATAAATTAAAAGCTACTTTAAAGACTTACCAACTAAACAAATCTTAGCTTAAACTGAGATCAATATGACTAGTCAACGAAGAGCCATAAAATAGCAACAATCACACACAGAGTAAACAACTGATACCTGCAAACCTAGAAAATCACTAGTGACAACCTAGACACTTAGAAGACCCGTCAATCTAGGCATCTCTTGTGCTAACAACAATTAAGATGAGATGTGTGTGTGTGAATACATCAAGAACAAGTATATTGCAACATTCAAATGATGACTAGTCAAATAGCAAGAACACAAACCCAGCTAAACATGAACAATAAACCTAGAAAATTGTTCACCCAGAAACCCACCATCGGGAAAAACTGGGAGTCATCATCCGATCAAGCAATCCACTAAGTAAAGAAAATTCTTACAGAGAAATCACAGGCAAAAATCAAGGAAACATATATCTATTTAAGGAAGGCTTAAGTGCTACAGTACTCCTTGAAACATTGGTCAATTCTCACTTTACCCCCTCAAAGTTAAAGTGACCCACTTTACCCCCTTGACCAATGTTTTGTGTCTCACTTTGCCCCTCACCGTCAAGTCTGTTAAAAATTCTGTTAAAAAGAGCTGATGTGGCACCAATGGGACCTACTATTTGGCTAAACTAATTGCCATGTGTGAAAAAAAATATTAAAAATTAAAAATTGTCTTTTAAAATTCTTAATTTAACTATTAAAAATAAAAATAATTCTTTAAAACAAAAAAAATTCCTAATTCCCCTTCCCCAACCCCATTATCCCTTCACAGTCGCCATCACCACAATTACCATAACTGCTGGTCTCTCTTCCTTTCTCACAGACCCAAGTTCCACCTCTGAAATTTTGTGTTGAATTCGTTACCTCACCAACTTCAACATTTGATACATCTCTGCCTCAATCCAACATCTTCTACTTTTAGCAAGACAAAACAAAGATTCAATTAGACTTTCTATGCATGCCAAGGCCCTAATCTGTTACACCAATTTTAGAAACATGGGCTGTATAAAACTTAGACCACCCTCACTTCCAGCCGCAACCCAAGCCCCACTCCCACCCCTAGCCCTTAAATCCAGCAGCCCCAACCCTCTACACTGTCGTCGACAACCCAGATGAGCCTTGGCCTCTTTTTCTATCAAACCTCCAGTAGCTACAACCCACCATCTTCATCTCGCTGAATTCGGAAGCCATCAAATTTGGTTGTAGACCTTCGAGCACAAAACATCAAAAACAATGAATTTTTTTTTTCTTTTAATTTGTTGGTTTTTGAATTTGCAGAGAGAGGGGTGGTTGGGTTCGGCTGGGGGTGGGTGTGGAGCCTGGGTTGCCACTGATGCTAGGGGTAGTCTAGGTTGTTGGGGAGAAGAATATACAGAGGGGAGAGGGAGATCACAAAGAAAGGAAAGGGAGAGAGAGAGAGAGAGAGAGAGAGAGAGGGAAAATGAGGGAGAAGAAATCTGGGAAGGGTGGCTTGGGGATGAAGATGATGGGTTTTTTATTTTTTTGTTTTTTTAAATTTCTTATATTTAAATATTCATATACACCTAATTATTAAGAGAAGGAATATTAGTGGGGGATGAGTGAGGTCAAAGCCTTAAATCCATAATTTTTAAAAGACAATTTTTAATTGTTTTTTTTTCACACATGACATTTAGTTTAGCCAAATAGTGGGTCCCATTGGTGCCACATCAGCTTTTTTAACAGAATTTTTAACAGACTTGACGGTGGGGGCCAAAGTGAGACACAAAACATTGGTCAAGGGGGTAAAGTGGGTCACTTTAACTTTGAGGGGGTAAAGTGAGAATTGACCAATGTTTCAAGGGGCACTGTAGCACTTTAGCCTTTAAGGAATGAACTATACCTCCTCTATGCAATCTTCTTTTCCAAACTTAGCAAAGCTTACAGCTAGTCTTTCATGGCAATGATAACTTCCTCTTCAGCTTGTTCATCCCATGGCACCGGCGGCTCGGCTTCAATCAGAACAGGAACCCAAAATTTGGATTCAAAATAAAATGACCAATTTCTTCAAAAAACCATACTCTTAAGAAATCAATCTAGAATCTTATCTAGATCTATATGAGTATGTGTTTGATTTAGCTAGATGAAAATTTCATTTTCAACGCAATTTTCAAAATCTATTTAGAAAACTCATTTATGAAGAGATGGAGAAATCACTTCCAAAGAAAATAAGAGCAAAGGAAGAGAACCTCACTACCTCTCAAAACCACCTTTTTTTCCAAAAGGAATGAAGGGACCATTTACCCAAAATTCCTAGGTTTGAAATAGACAGATGATAGCTGAAGAATATCAAAGAATAAGACAAAATTCCTTAAGACTAGCTAGGAAAAACGAAGTGAGCTGGCATACCTTCATGAAGCACAAAAGATGACTAGTCAAACACATACAAAATGACTAGTCATAACCTAATGCAATCTAATGAATGTCATACAGAATTTACCTTTTGCATCCCTTGAATATGTTGAGCCATTAATGATCACAACCAAAGGAGAACAACTAGATAACAATTGAACCTAGACTAATAACCTTGAGCTTGGGAAATACATTACATGACTTATTACAAAGTTGGCAAAGAAAGCTAAAATAATACTAGCTAGAATACAACTCAACAGAGGGCTCCATTTGCCATGTCACCACTCCATTGCTGGATAATATTTCATGTGTATGAAATTACAAAAACACCCCTATCACGTAATAAAAGTAAATATTAGGACTAAAGTGAGTCACCAAACCTTAGTCAACGGGGGGAAGTGGGTGATTTTAAGTTTGCGGGGGCAAAGTGAGATTTGACAGTAGTTTCAAGGAGAACTAGTGTAAATAAGCCTTCTTTTTATACAATACCCAATTCTGTCTCTAAACACCCTTTTATTTTTCAATAAAATGGCCTTATGCCATGTAGTTATTCCTCCTACACATGAAAGTCATGTTGTATATGTATGTATGTGAACTATTTGGTTGGATCATAGTTCTAGTGAGAAAAGTTAATATTCTCTTTTTTTTTTTTCTTTATGCCAAACGAGAAAGGTTAATATTCTTCAAGTTAGTGTTATAGTTAGGATAAAAACACAATTGAGTTTGAGTTATTACTTTGCATTTTTATTAGTCACAATGACACTTTTGGAGCACACCAACGAAGAAAATCAGAATAGTAATTCCTATGAATTTATAATGTATTTTTCTAATTTTTAATGTATTTACTATGGACTATGGAAGCTAAAACATAGAAAAATAATAATAAATTGAAGAGAATGACACTTGGCAATAGTGGCAAGGTGCGTCGTACTCCACATGTCATTTAAACATCTTTTTTTTTTTTTTTTTAAAATCTTTAAAAGTCACAAAAATTTATTATCAAAACTCATAAAAAATACATCAAAAATTGCTATAGAACTTATTACAACATTATCTTCTATTAAGAAGTTCCAAATCAAATTTTGATTTAGGGAAACTGGAAAATAAAATTGGAACAAGAGTTCTAGTGAAGAAGTCTAATGATTCAATTTAGTATTATAATTAGTATAAAAATAAAATTTAGGTTGAGTTATTAATGTGCACTTTTATTGTATGTCAAAATGAGTTTTTTGGTGCTTTACAAACAAAAAAAATGTCAGAATGAGTTCTTAGAAATTTTCGCTATATATTTTTCTTTTAGATTCTTAACGTATTTATTACGAATTTGGGAGATAAAAGCATGAAAAAATAAAGATAAATTGAAGATAATGACACATGAAAGCAACGTAAGCATGTGTCATTAGTGTTTCTAACAGGTGTCATTCTCCAGTAGTGCCACGTGTCACTAAAAATTTAACAGTTACATAATAAAGTTTACCCAATGCAGAGATACATTCCAAGCATAGACAATTTGGCTTCACAAAAGTAGTTAATTATGAATTTAGAAATTGAGGAGTTCTTCTGTTTGGAGATCTTATAAGCTTTAGTCTTGTTTTCTCCAAGTTTAGCTATGGAAGGAATCTCTTGTATCGAACGATATGTTGCTGAGTTTTGTGGAGGTTATATTTACTAACTGCCAACTTAGCTTCTCTAAATCCATGTCCATAAATTTTGTCAACACCCATTGTCATCTTGTATGCTAAATACATTTTCAACTTCCTGGTAAATTGAGTAAACTTGATTATGTAAGACTCCAAACTATTTTTCTCCTCCTCACAAAACCAATCCAACCATTGGTATTCGATTGCTTCGCAAATACCTTCACAAACTGTTTTATCCAAATCCGTACAACCTATTACAATTTACAAAGTACCATTACTAAAAGAAATTCATTGGACAATGATATTTTTTGTTCACAAAAGAAGTTTGTATACATTTTTGGTTCCTAATATACTAAAGGGCTTTCCTTTAATATAGTGGATACGAAAAGTGCCAATAAAAATAAAATATTTGTGGACACCAATACCTATGTCCATTGATTTTTTTTTTCAGTAGTAATGTACAAATATTTTATTACAAGGGAAAAATAGCTTAACAAAAACTTAATCCTTTTCAAATTAAGTGAAGAATAATCTTGATTTCAAACCTTGAAGATATAACTATGCATGCATCATCTCATGCGCCAAAATCCTACCCATTGTTACCCTGTATGCAATAAAACATTTATTAAAATAAAAGATTTCATAATTTGAGAAACTTAAAATAAAAGTTTAACAAAAAAAAAAACTTATAATAAAAAGTATTTGAGAAAAAATAGGCCGAACAAAAGAAGAATTGATGACCCTTTGCGCTTGATCAACTTCTTCTCTTTCTCCACTTGGATATTATACCCATTTTTGGAACAATTTGCAATTTGATACAAATTAGAAGCACAATTGTCAACCCCAAACAAATTTCTCTCTCTCTCTCTCTCTCTCTCTCTCTCTCTCTCTCACAGAATCAACCCCAAGCTAAATTCTTCTTTATCTGAAAAATAAATAAATAAATTTCCCACATGTCCTAAGAGCATCCACAATGGACTCCCTAAACCACCTCTTTAGATAAAATTTAGGGAGTAAGTAAGAAAACCCACCTCCAACCATGCTCCCTATCTAACTCCTAAAATAGGGTGACCTCTAGGAGCTCCTAAATCTGAGGAGAGATGATGAACTCTTAGTGGCTCCCTATAATTTAATGCTACCTTTTTAATGAATATTTTAAAACCTTTAATCAATATTGTCTATTTATATATACTAGCCTCTCCACACGCGCTTCCGCGCCTGCGGAGGGGCTTTTTTTTAAAAATAATTTAAATTTATTTTAGAATTAAAAAAGATAATGGGTAGTTGTATTCCATAAAAATAGGATCCATTATCTGATTTTTCTTTTAATTTTAAATTTTTTTAAATATGAAAAAGTTTGAATTTACCATATTGTCCTCATTTAATTAATAATTTCAATTCTTAATGTTTGTATTAACCAAGGGCATTTTTGGTATTTTGAATGTTTCATCATTCTCTACCTTTTGCTTTATATATAGAGATATATATATATATATATATATTAATAGAGATGGACCATTTATGTTGAATTAAAATATAATTCTAGCATTTATGACTCGCTAAACTTGAGAGTAAGATTGAAGTTGAAATTTTATAGAAAGCTCCTAAAAATAAGCTTATTTGAGGGATACTCCTTGTAGGGCTCACTTCGGATTGTATTTCACTAATCTAAACCGTCTATTTTGTAGATACTCATTCAAAGATCATCTCTACAAAAAATCACTTGAATCCGATATCATTTGACCACTCAATTGAGTTCTTGAAATTTTAGTACTTTCTTGAAGCACCGTGTTCATTGATTTTGTAGGATACAATTGGATGTCGAAACGGTTTCCGATTTGTCTAATTTTTTGTAAAGATGATGTATGAATATAGACTTAAAAAATAGATGGTTTGGATCATTGAAAATAAATTCGTAAAATACCCTAAAGGGCGTCCCTCAATAGAAGAAGACTATATATATATATATATATATATATATATATATATTGTTATGAATCTTCCTAGGCAGGCATTATTGATTGTAAACAATAACTTTTTTTTTGCTTTCTCCAATAACGAGATTAATATTGAAACATGGATCACATTAGACTACTTTGGGCCTTAATAATTAAATTACAAAAGGGACCATATAGGAATATTTCTTTAAGATGAAAAAAAAAATGCAGGATTCTTGTTGTAACACCCCGACCTCAAATTTATTCAATGTTTAATTAATTTAAGTGGAATTGAAAAATTACCCGTGGGATAAGGGTATTTTGGTCATTTTCTTACCCGGAAGGAATTTGGGAATTCCGGTTGTACCGTTGCGTA
>NC_024130.1:9961313-9976406 GCF_000346735.1 Prunus mume
AGGCCCAGTGGTGAGGTCGCACGCGTCTTTGGATTAGCCGGCGTGTTGACAGGCCCCATACGAGGCCGGGTGCGTCCCGTGGTATGAAGGGGTATATTGTGATTGTGTTTGGTGGGTTGTGATGGATAAATATTAGAATATATGAAATGGGTATGGCTGTAATGGTTTATGTGATATTAGGAGTCAGGATAGATACGGAAGAGCTACGTGTGGCTTGATCCCTTAGCAGGGTACGTAGGCAGCCTGAAGTTACTAGGTGCAGCCACAGATTAGACCCCACTTAGGTGGTCTTATTGAGATTGGGTTGGACCTCGTTGTTGGTCCCAAAACTTGGTTGAATTGAGACTCGTCCTGTGGACTGAGCAAGTGAAGGTGTGCGTTTTTAGATTTTGAGGTTGTTATATGCATGTTGGATGCATTAAGTTATTTTAAGAACTTTGTGGGCAGTTCTGCTAGAATCATTTGAAGGCCGGAGGCCATTTTTGTAAATTGCATGAGATTGTATTGTGCATGCTACCGGTTGGGTTATAAAATGCGTTCTATGCAGGTGGAAATTTGGGGGAAATGTTCAATTTACAGGGGAGACTCTGCCGAAATTTCGGCAGGAAGTCTCGTGCCCCTAATCCTCTCTGGTAAACGAGGGCATAGATTTAAGGAGTGAACCCGGCATGGGGGTGATGCCGGGGTCTCCGCAGGGTTCGTCTCGGGTTCTGGGAAATTCGGAACGGGTCCTGTCACTTGTGATATACGCACACTTTGACAAAACTAGGTGATGTTAAATTGGAATTCCCAATCCTACTTAAATAAGGAATTGTGCAACCCTATTAAAGCCTAATTAAATAAAGAGAACTCCCAATCCCAAGGAATTATGGAGGCCATATTAAAAGCCCACAAAATGGCAGCATGTTTTTTTTTTTTTTTTTAAAGCCTAGTCCAAAACGATTTCGTTTCACTACAAGAACACATGCATTAGTTGACACTTCAGAATTTGTATAAATTCCATGTGAAACACAAACAGGGGCCGTGTGCATTTATGATCGAGAAAAAAGAAAATTTACATGTTATATGGCATCCAGACTTTGTTGTGTGTTGCAATGTACTACCATCTTGGACAAAAACCAAAGCAATTTGGGAATTTTGATGAACTCAAGAATTATTATGAGAAATTACTCATTCCATGAGGTTCCCTGCGCCCCTCATTCGCCGGATTGTATGACCAGGGTTATTGGGACTTGGAATGGGACAATATACGCTGGAAGGAGGAAGAACAAGAAAGATTTTGAGGGTGGCTCTGATGAGGAGCTAGAGAGGCCGCTTTCCAAGTATGAGAGGAGGCAAAAGACGCTGAAGAAGGAAGCTCTAGTGTACCTGTTGGGTAGCAAGAATCCGGAGAATGCTGTGGCTGTGATGGAGGAATTGGTAGCAAGGAAGAAATTGCTGAAATGTGTTTCGAATATGGATTCGGAGGAGCTCGGATTGTTGCTGATGTTTTTGCAGAAGCACTCGACCTTGGACTGTTGATGGGGTTGACAAAGAAGGTTCTTGAGATGAGGGCTGAAGACATTAGAGCTTCTGACGATTTGAAGGGTCATATTAGAAAGGTCTGTTGCGGAGGAAATACAAATACAACAATCATTGCAAGAGATACAGGGTATAATTTCTCCTTTGTTGAGGATCACGGGAAGATGATGAAACTTGATTGCTTCATGGTTACGTTTTTACTTATCACCTGCCCGAGGTTTCTTCTTATCATGGCAAGACAGCATCTGCAATTTTGTTTCTTTGGAATCTTCTCTGTATGTTTGTTTTTTTAATGTTGTTGCAAGCAGTCTCAGTTTTACTGACAATAAATGTTGGCTCATGTTAAGTAGTCTTACACCCTTGATATGTTTCCATTTACGTAGGATTCCATATCACCATCTGGGATGGTCTTGTTAGTAGTAGGTAACAGGCCGTGTAATTCTTGAGCTTTTAATTTTTCTTCTATTTATTTTAATTAATTGTGAACCCTATAATTTAAATAATAAAATTTATACAAATTATGTTCAAGAACTTGCTCATCCTCCAAATCATCCATCCCTCTGCCAATTTTCTCTACTTTTTCATATGTACATTATTGGATATGTAATTTACTTTTTTTTTTTTTGGTTTACAATTTTAGGGGGAGATATGTTAGAGGGAATGTCAACCAAAAGAAATGGGGTTATTGATATGCTATTAATAGGGAGTTTTAATTACAATTATGATAGTTAATGAAATGTTTGGAATAAATTATAAATAAAATATGAAGTCTGATGGCAACAATGTAAAAACATAGGAATACTATGAGCTCTTATATCCTGCTGGTTGTTTAAGTTTGAAATTGAGTTTTACACATATATTTATGGAATGATTAAAATATGTCTAGGAAATAGGAATTATAGGGACCTCTATTGCACAAGCCCTATAAATTAAACTACTTGTCATTGCTCAAATATTATTATAGCCAGGGAATTATGTACATAGTAAGAGAGACACATAGAGAAGAGAGTCACTTATATTAACAACAAGTCAAAGCTGCTCTAGAATCTAGTCAGTAATGACCTTGATTATCGCGTGATCGACAAGGTTGGTGCATGTAGAAGAAGCTCTTCTCTTCTTCCATATGCAATAAAGGACTCCTAGCAATGTGAGGAAAGCCACTACTCCTTCTATTGGTGCAACAATTGATTCAATCCACATTGTCTGCCTACACCAAACCAATTACATAATTAGTTACCACTACACTGTATTTGAAAATAAGGAAGGAAAAGAAGAAGAAGAAGAAGAAAAAGGTGGACCATCGTAATTAGGGGTCATCATTAAGCCTGCGAGCCTATGCGCCGATAGGGGGCCGTCTAGCCCATCGAGAAAAAGTCTGGCCCGACCAGTTATAGGCCATGGGCCACCCTAGCCCATTGTTGAGTGGGTTGGGCTTTGGCTTAGGTGTCTAAAGCCCAGCTCAGCCTATAGGCTCGACCCATAGGCTCGGCCCATTTGAGCCCAAGAAAGCCCGGCCCGACACGCCCATAAAAGCTCGGCCCATGGGCTCACATACATATAAATAAATATATAATATAATAAACCCAAGTTAAATGAAAGATTGAGAAAATTATTATCTATTATCATTGTAAGAACTAAAAAAAATGAAGATAAAATATGAGTTTATTAATATGGCGGTTGTATAACTATATCTTTATATTTATGGAGAAAAAAAAAAGAACTATGAAGTTATTAACAAAGAAAAAAATGGAGACATAAACTTATAGACAAATGTAAATAGAGAACTATGAAAAAAAAAAAAGGAAACATAGAAACACACCAAAACATAGAAAAAAAAAAAGAATTGACAAAAAAAATCCATATAAAAAAAAAAGGTCAAAATAAAGTAAGCCCATTTAGGCACGGCCCATTTGGCTTAACCCAGTCCAGCTCATGGGATAAGCTTGGGCTTTAAATTTTTCAAAAAAATTCGGCCTAACCCGTTATTTTCTCTCTCTTATTTGAAGCCCGGCCCGACCCTGCCCAAACCCATTAAATTTGGGCCGGGCTTGACGAGGCCTAATCCTAATGGATTGGAGGTGTGGAGAATAAACTAATTCTTGATTGAAGAGGGAAGATATGATATTTGATTGAATTTAACCACATGGCATTCTGACCTATTCTCTCCTATGTGCCTTATATGCTAAGCTTATTTGATTGTGTCTCATGCATCGGGATGCAATGCGTGTTTTGGATTGGCTAATGCCTGATTGGGGAGAGAGAGAGAGAGAGATTCTTTTTGTTGGATTCTAAATGAATGAACTAATTGAGTAGGGCATTGAAAATGGTTAGTGGAGGTATGAAATGACAAGACATTGACAAGTTATAGTGTGAGAGAGAAATTGGGTAAGTGAAAGTCACTATATCACTTAAATTTAAATTTTAAAGGGCACTTTTGGTTCACAAAAGAAGTTTGCAACGACACTTTTGGTTCCTAATATACTAAAGGGCATTCCATTAATATAGTGGACACGAAAAGTGCCAATAAAAATAAAATATTTGTGGACACCAATACCTATGTTCATTAATTTCTTTTAGTAGTAATGTACAAATGTTTTATTACGAAGGAAAAATAGCTGAAGAAAAACTTAATCATTTTCAAATTAAGTGAAGCATAATCTTGATTTCGAACCTTGAAGATATAATCATACATGCATCATCTCATGCGTCAAAATCCTACGCATTGTTACCCTGTATGCAATAAAACATTTATTAAAATAAAAGATTTCATAATTTGAGAAACTTATAATAAAAGTTTACAAAAAAAAAAAAAAAAAAAAAAAAAAAAAAAATTAAAAAAACTTATAATGAAAAAGTATTTGAGAAAAATTACTCCGGTAGTCCGAACAAAAGAAGAATTGATGACCCTTTGCGCTTGGTCAACTTCTTCTCTTTCTCCACTTGAATATTATACCCATTTTTTGAACAATTTGCAATCTGATACAAACCAAAAGCACAATCGTCAACCCCAAACAAATTTCTCTCTATCTCTCTCTGCTTTTTGTTTTTTTACAGAATCAACCCCAAGCAAAATTCTTCTTTATCTGACAAAAAAAATCCCACATGTACTAATTGATATGGTAGCAAAAATGTGATCTTTCTAGGCATATATATATATATTTTTGGTAATGAATCTTCCTAGGCAGGCATTATTGATTGGAAACAATAACTTTTTTTTTGCTTTCTCCAAAAGGGACCATATAGGAATATTTCTGCACCTATTAGGACGGTGTGTGGTGGTAAGAATAAAATAAAAACGAAATAAATCTTTGAGTATTGCAATATTAAACATCATTCAAGGAGCTCAAGTTGTAACAATATCAATAGTATTGTAACTTGCATTGCAATCCTACGCTTCTTGCGAATCATCAAAATTTATGCTGATGAAGATATCCATTATTCATTTCATGATCATATTTTACCATTAGAAACATGAAATGGAAATTGTGTCAATTAAAAGGAATATTAAAAGATTGAAAATTAATGAAAGTGAAATGGAAAATTTTTCGGAAATGTTTCATGTATGGAGATGTGATGTGTAGAAAAAGCGTTGCAAATAAGATCACCCTATGTGGCACACTTTTGGTAATGTTGAGAAAGTAACCGGGAGATATCAATCACTTTATTCCCTTTTTCATGTGTTTTTTTTACTAGAGGTGTCAAACGGGACAGGCCGGCCCAGCACGGCACGAGCCCAACCCTTTTAAATGAGGCGCACGAATATTAATGGGCAGTGCTCGGCACGACATGAAAACTTGGGCAGGGCTAGGATTAAAAAATGAGGTCCAATGGACCGGGCCGGCCCATGACCCGAGCCCGCTTTAAGCACGACATGAGCCCAAGCCCGCTTTAAGCACGGCCCAAGCCTGGTCCACTTAACATTTTTTTCTTTCTCAAAAGTCAAAATGCAATAATTTGACATATAATGTCATTATTTATATGGTTTTTTTTATATTTAAAAAAATCATAAGCATAGATGTCTTTCATTTTAGGGAAATTACTTGGGTCCTTAATTAATTAAACATATCAACTACGAATTAATTAAACAACATTGGACTTGATATCTAATTAGTAAATATGACATATACGCATCTCTTATAATCAAAGCAAGACATTTCTTCTCATATAAAATAATAAGTTGTTTAAAGATGAAAAGTTGAAGTGGACTTTGTGGAGTTGGACACTTTTTGCCCTCCGCCCTTTCATATTATTTGGATGTTTGATTGATTAATGTTTTCAAATAGTTCATCATTTCCTACCAATAATTATATTTTTAATGTTTATAATTTGAATTATCTAGTGGAAAAAAAAATCAAGTGAAAAAAATTCAAATTAAATGGGTTGGTTCTTGGGCCCGAGTATGGCACAAGCACAGGCACGGCACGAGCCCGGCCTGGCCATTTTCAATGTGGACATGGGCTTTGGGCCGGGCCAGGATCAATAATTTTACTAAATGGGCCGGCACAACACGGCCCGATAAATTAAATGGACTGGCCTGACCCAGCACGAAAATACTAAAAGCACGAGTTTAAATGGGACGAGCCGGCCCGGCACGACCCGTTTGATACCTCTAGTTTTGAGTATGAATAGAAAATAAAATTTGTATAAATTTTCAATAATCCATATTAAATCAAATTAAAAAAAATGCATTTAATGATATATTGTAATTTAAAATTGTTAATAGGGCCAAAATGGTCATGAAAAATGTGCATTTAATATTTGTTCATTTTCCCAAACTTTCCTATGAGAAGGGAAAACAAAACCCAAGTTGAGAGGAGGGCTTCACTTTCTCCTCCTACTTTCCTATGTGCAAGGCAACTATTTCCCATGTATGAACTTACCGAACATGGGAAAGCAATTGATTTCCCATCCCCAAGCCTATTTTCCCATGAACCAAATGGGGCATAATAGTGAAAGTAATTGTTGGGAATGAAAGTGAGAAGAAAAAAACTCTGTATAGCAATGTGTTAATCTTGGGAAACTTACGAGTAGAAAAGTGAAATTTACCCTAATTTCTATAAACAAACCCCATACCATTTAATTTCTATAAACAAACTCAAAAAGGATAGATGACCCTGTTGAATTTAATTTTGATTATTAAATTACTTTGATGTCATGTTGAGTGTTTTTTATTTTTTATTAAGAGCTTTTGGGATTGGGCTTGTTTTAAGAAATCAATTGTAGTTTTGTAATTTATAGGAAGTTCTAAACCTCTTTGTTATGTTGTAAATGAGCTTTGTGTGGGTTTCTAAAGTCCATTTCATGTAAGGTTATAATGTGGACCCCTATATTAGTTATAATAGTGAAACTCTCTTATTTTTACATGCTTTCTAGCATCCGAGTTTTCCTTTTTAAGAGTACCAAGAGAGGGAAATACAAATTTCTAAACCAAAAACATACCAAAACAAAATTTGGGTATTTGGTTGCTAAGAAAATTCGTCTTTGGAAAAGCAGACGTAATATATATATATATTTTTTTTGGTCGGATAAAAGCAGATGGAATTTGAAGTTGGGGAAAAGGAGCCGAGTATTTAGAGTGTGATTTTGTTCTCTTATGAATTTAAAGTCGCCCCAATTGATGAATTAAAAAGTTAGTTCAATTGAGGAAAGCAATCAGGAGTTGTGCATATTTTTCTGAATTGTGGCTATAAGGGTCAAAAGATACAGAGGAAAGAAAAAAACCTTTCCCTTTCCAATTTGTTACAGGAAAAAGTTTTTAAGAACTTTCCCTTTCCTATCTGTTACAGGTCAGACCCAAAAAAAACAATTATTCCTATTTGTTACAGGGGCCATCAGCCAACTTTCCTTTTTCCTAGTATGAGAACATGTTTCCTAATACAAGAAAAAAGAAAAAGAAAATATTAATCTCTTACTCCTAAAAGCACAAGGTGTTACGAGTAGGCTATAAAATCACCCCAAAGTCTGTTAACCTTTGCAACTCAAATCACTCAACCCTTGAACTTCCATAGCCAGAAAAGAAAAACTCTTCCAAGTTCTCAACTCAAAGTCTTGGTTAATATTACAAAGACCAAAACAATGGCCTCCGTTGAGATGAAGAAGATAACCCTGAAGAGTGACGACGGTGAGATCTTCGAGGTGGAGGAGGCTGTGGCCATGCAGTCGCAGACCATCAGGCACATGATGGAGGACGATTGTGCTGATGGCGCGATACCTCTGCCAAACGTGACCAGCAACATCCTAGCGAAGGTGATCGAGTACTGCAGAAAGCACAAAGAAGAGGCCGCCGATGGCGAGAACAAAAAGGACATTTTGAAGGAATGGGACGCTGAGTTCGTGAAGCTGGACCAGGTCACTCTGTTTCACCTAATCATGACTGCAAATTATCTCAACATCAAGAGCCTGCTGGATTTGACCGCCCAAACTGTGGCGGAGATGATCAAGGGAAAGACACCTGAAGAGATCCGTGAGACGTTCAACATCAAGAACGACTTCACACCTGAGGAAGAAAAGAAGATTCGTGAGGAGAACCGGTGGGCATTCGAGTGAGAGAGTTAGAGATCCCCTTACATTACATACATGCTATTATTACATAATTTGACATTTTGTCTATTATTTTTCTTCTAGTTATAATTCAATTGTTTTTTTTTAAATAAATTTTTTTGTTAGGTGATTGCTTAGATGTAATCAAGATTTCTGCAAAACCTCTTTTGTCAAATATTTCTATCTAATGATACAAGAGTTATGTCTCCCTGTTTTGTGTGTATGGACGAAGCTTTTGTTCTCAGATAAATTCTCAACAAATTACATCTCTTGAAAATTAACTAAACTGACTCACAGACCAAACGGCTAACGTTATCATGATTGCTCCTCTAATCTTTTTCTATTGGGAAGAAAAGCATAATCACCAAGATTGACATCCAACCAAAAGATCACAGGCAAAAAGATTTATTTATTTATTTTTCTATTGGCAATCTTTGTCAAATACGTATCAATATGAACAAAAAACTGCAGAAAACAAGAACCTGATCAAAACTCCTGAGTTGTGCAACTCCTACACATCTTTGTACAGCAACTGATATTTGGGTATTCGTTCCGGCGGCAACGGGCAGCTCACGATCAGCTTCCCTTTCATAGCTCCTCTAAAAATCGCCTCCACGACATCAATGAAGTCCTGTTTTCGCTGAAACGCACCGACCCATTTGGTGTGATCCGCTGTTCCCGAGTCCATCTTCATGTGGTGGGCATTGAAGAAGAACACCGTCGATGGAATCAGAGTGATGTCGAAGTATTTGGCGTAGACTTGAATGTCCTCCGAATCGATATCCACGAGCGCAACTGCTGCGAACCTTGAGACCTCTCGCGCCGTTTTGGCGAGGACGTCGTCGAGGAGGAGGCAGACGGAATCGGAAGCTCGGCCGAAGCGGAGGACGAGGACTTTGTCGATGGTGGATCTGATGAGAGAATCCACCTCTTGCTTCTTCGTCAGCGTCGTCAATAGGTAGTTCATCTTCCTGCCCTAGAGGGACAGATTTAAACGCAGTGATGCAATTCGATAACAGAAGCTTGAAAAAGAAAGGGGAAGGTTGCAATTCAGATAACAGAGAGATCACGAGAATGGGTGCGGTTTTGGGATCTGAAGGAGATGAGAGAAAAGAAGAAATTTTAGGATTTTGGGCCTTTTGGGCCTTGAAATTTATTGATGATTTTTAAAAATAAATTGTCAAAATTAGGATTTGGGCCTTTGAAAACATAAAGATTTGTGATAAAAATTGAAAACATAAAGTAAAAAAGATGCTAACTACAAATAACCTAAGCTATTAAAAATACATATATATTGTTGTTTCCCTCCCGACAATTTTTTATTTTTTATGGTTGGAATCTAGTTTCATTGATAGAAAGGCAATGCCAATTACAAGATAGTGAAACTCATAAAAATGAGTCCAAACAAATGCAACAGTAAAAGCCCACTAGAAATAAAACTAAAAAATGCATAAACCCATAGCCCACAACTAATATAAAGTCAGAGTACAAAACTGGGATAAAGCCAGAGCCAATCAAAAGCAAAAACACCACCAAACGCCAAAGTACCGTTGCCGCTGCTTCCATGAAGACCGAGACATCGCCACTAGCACTAATGATGAGTGAAAGAATTGCGAACACACAAAACAAATACAAAAACTAAAAATTTGAAAATCCCTGGCAATACATAAACTAATAATCAAAGACTCAATCACTCCTACAAAAACGAAACCACCAAGAGCGAAGCAACATCCAATCCAAGAGCAAACCTAGGATAACACTTCCCCAAGCCAAAGAAACCAACATCCTAAGCAAAGAAGGAGGTGGTAACAACCCAAGAATGGAAGGAGGTGGTGCAAGCACCCGAGCAAGAGCTCTACACATCTTTTGAAGGGGACACGAAAAATCATGTTTGGGTTTAGTCGCTACAGCCCAAGGGGGTTGATAGATCCAATAGCCATATAAGGAGGGAAGAATTTAAAGGGAGCTGGGAAATTTAAATTATTAAAATAAATAAATAAATAAAAAGGAAGATAATAGAGATGGAGTGAAGAGGAAGATGGACAATAACAGAGATGGAATGAAGAGGAAGATGGAAGATGGAAATTGGAAATTGAAAGGGGTATTCGGGGTAGGGAAGGAGGGGTAGTGACCACCTCCCCCCTTGTTGCGTTGAAAGACTGAGGGTTTGAGAGAAAAAATTAAAGTGGTTATCACGGTACTTCTACTTACACATTATATGTATACCACTTATGCATCACATATACACAAACAAACAATAAAATACAAATAACAAGATTTCATATACACATTAACAAACAAGAAAATGAAAACAAAAGTGTTCGAAAAGAGTGAAATAACACATTCGGGAGGTGTCAACGGCCAACATGATACAAGTGAATTCCCTTTTTATGTGTACGTGGATTTTAACTAAAGAAAATTAATGATAAATAACATATAATGTAAGGTGTAGGGTTTACTTATTCGTAAATCATCCATAATCAATGTATGAATTTAAATTTAAAAATCGAACACTAGTTTGGGAGTTGTACATAGTTAACCCAAACAGTATATAGTAGATAGAAACTGAGGAATTGAAACAAACTTCAAATTTGGGAAGAGTTGAAAACCCAAAGCATTGAATCACAAATCCACTGACGGGTAACAAGAACTTGCACATTCTAGAAAGAGAAACAAATACCAAGGCACAGAGAGGGCATAGCAAAAAAGCAAGATACATTTTCTATCAACAATACTAACAGAATTGCACACTTTGATCAACAATATTGCAGTTTAAAAAGAAAACCACATGGAAAAAAAATTGAAATTAGCCTAACAGGATAAAAAATCAGAGGTCTGTTTGTAACTTCGGTAAAAGGACTTCCTCATGCAAACACAAAATGGAACCTTCTCTCCCTTTCCATACATGATCACATCTGAACTTGAGTGCCTACATCTAATTGGAATGGTGCAGTAAAGCTTAAGGATCAAAATCTTTCCACAAGGTGACCTTGGATTCTTTCTGGTTGCCGCTTCTCTCACAGTATCTCGAAAAGTTTCTTCAATTTTACAACCAGCTTCCACTCGTCATTTGAGAGTTCATCCTGAATATTTAAAATTACAATTAAGAGCTATGGTTGAGTTGTACATTGTCCAAGACTTAACTGTAAAAAAATTCAAACTTACTGGGTAATTCGCCTTCAGTGCATCAATCGACCTCCTTGAGATATGGCTGACAAGTTCATCTTCAATACCATACATCTTTTGCTGCTCATCAGGATTCGTCCCAACTATCTGCATGAACACACACAAAAAGACTTGAAAAAGCACACTACAATTAAGTGCAACGGTTTTTTCTTTTTGGTTAAGAAAAGAATAAATTGACCAAATGGAGAGCAGAGCAAAGCCCAAATAATACAACAAAAGTTCAAGTGGACTTCAATATCAACATAGGACAGGAAAAACACAACACAAAAACAAACAATATACAGGATCACAACCACAGCAACAAGCCAATCCAGACCTAAAAGATTGCAGCACACAATCAGCTAGCAACTAACACTTTGGCAAAATGCTAAAACCAATAAAGAATCATAAAAACGAAGGCCAAAAATGCACCAAAGAACTAGCTCGAGGAAGTCCAGTATACTCCATCGGGGAGATCCCAATTGGATTTGATCTAGAATAACAAAGTAGACAAGAGTTTCCCATTCAAGTGAGCTGCAGCCCAATCAATGAGCCATGGACATGGAATGCAAAGTTTCCGAGTACCAAGATTCTCATTATGGGACTCCTAATTAAAATCTCTTTGAGGAACACAAATTGGAGTTCCAACCTGCACAAAGTGCATAAAATATAAAGATAGCTGGATATAATTGACAAACATTTCGTTAATCTTATAATATAACCCTTTCAGAAAACTCCTGTGAAGCCCCCTGAGCATTATCTAGACCCCAGTTTCTAAAATAAATCATGGAAGTCCATAAATCTTCTTGAGAAACTCCACTAGTTTATCCAAAGTGATGCAGGAGCTTCTGAAGGCTTTCAAAAACCAAGTGGCTTGGGTTCTCGTTAAACGTTTTTTTACTTTTTAAGAGGAGCAGGGCGTGTGGAAGTAAAACAAATCCAGTGTATATAGTAGTACCTTTAAAATGCCTTCAAGAACATCAACCCCCAAGAGAATTGGATCCTTCTTCTTGAAAACAGAGTTTGGTAAAATCTTGACCACAGAAGGAAAGACAGCTTCATCAGCAGATTCCTTCTTCTTTTCCTCCTTGAGATTGTTGATATAGCCCTTAAATTGATCGAATAAGTGATAGATGATGTCAGCCATAAAAATCTTCACACCCAAATCATCTGCAAGTTTCCAGGCCTCTGGTGTCACTTTGACATCAAATGCCAAAATGGTGGCGAACTCTTTCTTCCTTTCAAGCATTACACTGGCCTTCATGACATCCTTTTTATATACAGTGCCTATACTAATACCGCTAACAGGAATATTAACTTCTGGGGTCTTCAGAAACTCTAGCAATGCTTCCAAGGAGCCTAGAGTAGATGCTTGTATGCCAACTCCCTCACCACTCTTGTCAATCCTGCTCAAGACTGACTTCATGTCTCCCATAGCTGTTTCCTTGACTTCTTCCAAATCATCATGAGGCCCTACCACATATAGAGCAGGGCCAGCAATAGCATGCTCAAGACCCTGCATAAAAAATGAAACATCAAGTAAATCTCACGCAACAGGGGTCTACTGACAAATACCTTATAAATAAGTAGAAGTGGATTGGCCTTGACTTCAAACAAGAATTACCGGTGCTGTGATTTTGATACCCTGTGCGCCCTTGATTGCACGATGATTCTGATACGTTCCCTGAAACCAAGAACCATACAATCATCATCTGATGCAATGGACAGTGCGTTGTCTCAGACACTAGAGGTTCATATGAGAAACCAATTTAACTTTTGGAATAATCCAGTTGATAACAGAGAAAAAAATCAACAGATGTATTCAGCAAAAAGGATGTTCAAATAGTTAGCATCCAAAAAAAAAGAAACCCTGATGCACTTCAACATTACTTAAACAGAAAAAGTATCTCAAATCTGGAACCTATTTTATTATAAAGTTAGAAATGCCACATGGATCGTTGTTGAGGGGAAAAAAATGTGAATGAAAGATCCCACTGGATTGAATTTAATCCATGGAAGGAAATAGAATATTTTATAAAACTAGGTTAATTGTGTGGTCCAAAATGTTTCCTACTGTATCTGAACTGAAAAAAACAATTAAGCTAAAAAAATTTAAAATAACAACAAACAAAAAAAGGAGGCTTGGCTGCGAAAAAAGAAAACCTCTTGCTATAGAAACCGTGGTTGGTACCACCGTTCGCGGTGGCGGCTCCGATGCCGAATTTCATTTTTTCTGCTGGATCTAGTGGATCTGGTAAAGATGGAGTGTGTATTGGTGAGAAACGAGCTCGTACCCATGAGATGTGTGATGTTGGAGGCAGCGATGGTGAGGATTCTTCCCTTCCTGTGCCTCCTCTGCTGATGAGTTTTAAAGACAAGGTTTCTGGTCTCTCTGGCATGGCTGATGATAATCTGAGTATTGGGGATGGTGATTGTGTGGTGGTGAATGGGGATATTCCGTCCATTAAATTCTCTGAATCAATTAAGGATTGTTTGTATCGCCCTTGGAGAACCTCTATAATCATCAAGCTTATGGGTCGTCCATTGACTTATAATTTTTTTCGTGCTCGGCTTCTTCAGCGCTGGGCTCTGAAGGGTCCGATGAGTTTGATTGATTTGGAAAACAATTACTTCATTGTTAAGTTTTTGCTTGAGGAAGATATGCAATATGTGCTTACTGGTGGCCCTTGGCAAATTGCTGGTCAGTATCTTGTAACACAACAATGGAAGCCTGGGTTTAATCCAAAGGAGGAGCGTGTTACACACATGACGGCTTGGGTCAGAATCAATGGTCTCAATGTTGAGTATTTTCGACCGGATGTTATGGGAAAAATTGGCAATCTGATTGGTCATACTGTCAAGGTTGATGCTCTCACTATGAGCCAAGCGAGAGGTAAATTTGCACGAATTTGTGTTGAACTTGATTTGTCAAAGCCTCTTGTTCCTTTCATTGAAGTTGAAGGTCGATCCTATGGTGTTGTGTATGAAGGGATTAAGTTGGTTTGCTTTGATTGTGGCTGCTATGGGCATGGTAGGGATAATTGTCCTGTTATTTTGAAAGCCAAGGCTCAGGCTGCTGAAACTGAAAATGCTAAGGATATGGAGGTTAACACTCCTGCTAAGGAGGATGATATGGATGCTTTTAGTCCTGAGAAGGTTGGTGAGGGGAGTTCTACGAAGCTTCATGGTCAGTGGATGTTGTTGCAGCAGAAGAATTTTAAGAAGAAGTTTCATAAGGAACAAGGATCTGTTAGTGTTAATTCTACTAAGGCTTCATCTCAAATTGAGGGAGGTTTTAAGAATGCCTATTCTGGTTCAAGGTTCACTGTTTTGGATAATGATGTTACTCAAGAGGCTGCAGATGAGCAGGTTGTGAATCCTTTTAAGTATGAGGTTAGTAAGCCTATTAAGCAAGTGGCTACCCCTGCTAATGGTTCTGCTAAGTCTACTGGGAGTAACAGAAATGAGGTTGGGAAGAGAATTGGTCTTTCTAAGGATTCTAAGGTGTGGGTTTTCAAAAAACCTTTGAAAGACATTACTAATGCTAAGTTGGAGAAGAACAGTACTTTGGGTTTGAAGCCTAGTGTTGGGTCTATCAGCACTGGGAAGGCTAGGGGTGGGCATACTCGTAGTAATTTGAATGTTGGAGCGGTAGGTATGCAAGTTCGAGGCTCTGATGTGCAAGATGATGTTCAGGGCTTGTTCTCGTTTAATGTGGATGCTGCCTCTTTGCCTGCTGATTTTCGGGGTGCTAATGGGGTGTTGCATGGAACAGAGCCTCCTGATATTGGTCAGATGGAGTTGAATGAGGGTGAGGCTCATTTAGTTAAGTCCAGTGGTTCCCGTGAGGATGAGCATGTTTCCATT
>NC_024130.1:9982711-10054844 GCF_000346735.1 Prunus mume
AAGATGTGTCTGTGTTTTCTCTCAGCTAAGCCATTTTGTTCAGGTGTATAGGGACAAGATTTATGATGAATGATACCTCTAGCAAGAAGATAATGCTGAAATTTATGACTAAGATACTCACCACCTCCATCACTTTGAAAGACTTTAAGAGAAGCAGAGAACTGAGTGACTAAGTAAGCATGAAAATTTACAAAAATAGAGTAAACTTCTGCTTTATTGAACATTGGAAAGATCCAAGTAAATCGAGTACACTCATCTACAAAGCTAACATAATATTTGAACCCCTCAACAGATATTGTTGGAGAAGGACCCCACACATCACTATGAATCACTTCTAAAGGGTTTACAGATTTTGCTGCTGGATAATGAAAAGGAAGTTTAGCTAGTTTGCCTTCTAAACAATGATGACAGACAGATTGGACTTTGTCTGAAGAAAAAGGAACCTGTGATTGACGTAAAAGAGCAGTAGTAATAATATTGGAGGGATGACCAAATCGTTTGTGCCACAAACTGGTATTTACTGGATGTCCAAAAAAGCAGAAATGTTGTTTGATGAGAGAAGCAGCTTGAGTAGGATGAGGTTGTGAAGGAAAGAAAGGAATAGAATATAGGCCAGCTCTACACAGTCCCTTGAGAAGAACACTCCCCGTGAGTTTGTCCTGAATCCAAAAGCCAAAGGCATCACATATAAAGCTGCAGTTATTATCTTTACATAACCGATGCACTGAAAGCAAATGCTGAGATATCTTTGGCACATGTAAAACTTTCGATAATTGTAAAGAACACTGAGGAGTATTCAAGGAAGAAGAGCCAACACTAGAAATATTCAAACCTGAACCCCCTGCAGTGGTGATTGTCTCATTTCCAGAGAAAGGGGTAGCAAGACTAAGTTGAGACAAATCAGAAGTCATATGGGCTGTTGCTCCAGTGTCAGCTACCCAAAATTGCTCAGTTGATGAGGAAGGAGAACAATTGGCATGCATTGCAGTAAGATTGGATGAAGGAGGTTTGCCTTGATAGGAAAAATTGCCCCTGTGGTAACATTGAATAGCGGTGTGGCCATATTTCCAACAAATTTGGCATTGAACAGATGAATTAGGACCTGTGAATTGCTGATGTCGTTGATAACAATCAGCAGCTAGATGACCTTTCTTGTTGCATATTTGACAAATTGGAATATCAGTACCCGAACCAAGGATGCCAGGACCAGAATTAGGTGGAGCTTGATATGGTCTTGGACCAGATGAAAACTGATGCCGAGGTCTGCCTCTTTCTCGATAGAAGGAACCTCTATTAGGGCCAGAGTGGAAACCACCATTATGTGAAAAAGAGCCACCATTAGAGCTAGAGTGGAAACCTCCATTGACACCACTATTGACACCACCATTGTGGCTAGATGAAATAGAAGATGGGATAGATGTGGAAGTGTCAGCAAGAACAAGAGATTTTCCTTTGAACCCTTGATTGTTCGCCATCATCGCAGAGGCAAAAGGAGTGGCAGAGGTAGTATGTTCAAGAATGGCCTCTTCAGCAAGCAACTGAGATCTAAAATCTTTGAGAGAGAGCACATTTTCCCTGCCTCGAACCATACACCGAAACGTATTATATTCTAGGGGAAGACCATTAAGAGCCAAGATCACAATATCATCATCATCAAAGGAAACCCCAGCAGCAGCAAGATGATCTCTAGCATCCTTTATCTTTTGCAAGTACCACAGAAGAAGTAGCATCCCCTGCAGCTGCTGCCTTTTTCTCCTTTTCCTTCTTCTTTTTCTTCTTCTTTGCTGCCGCAGACAGCACAGTAGGAGGAACTTCTTCTTCACCATCCTTCTCAGCGGGACCATCGACTGAGGCAACTAGATCAGGTTCAATCTCCTCTTGCTTAGGCAGAGCAGCAGGTTTCGATGTCGAACACCCCTCACCCAGCTCAGAAAGAATCTTATCCAAATCATCTTCTTCTTGAGCAGTCCTTCCAGTCTTCTTCTTTTTCCTACTTTTTGAAGTTTCTGGAACCTCTTTACTCTTCATAACTTCATAATCAAGAGCTTCAATTTTACCAGTTCCGGTACTTGATTTTTCGTGTTCAACTACATCCATAACGTCACTCCCAACCCCAGCTTCTTCACTCAATGTAGTAAAAATATTACAATTGTCTTTCTTTTTGGATGATTTCTTCTTACCTATGAATATTACACTGTTTGATGTATCAACAGATTCTAAAACTCGACCATCAATCCCCATTTCAATGCTAAGAGCTTAGAGTTAAGATGATCTTGATACTGAAACCTAACTGATAAAAAGAAAATACATAATCAATTACGCAAATAAATTCCACATGCAATGCCTGAAATATCACGGTATCATATACTATAAACATGTAAAGCGGGCATAAACAAATTGGAAAATCTGAGATTCTGAAGAAATTATATTTTATATACTAAAACTGAATCCGAGTTACTTTTCCTAAACTGTTCATTGGAAATAATGAAATGACGTTTGTGCCCCTACTTAACTGGTTGCCCTTTTAATTATGTTGACTAATGAACAGTACAATGGCCTTTTTGCCCTGACGCACAGCAACATAAGAGCATCCACAGTGGGGAGGTGTATATGGGGGTTTATGTTAAATATACACTCCGAGTCACCGGAATCGTCTCTAATGGGGAGATGTAAATGGATGTAAATATACATCACCACCATGGGGATGTCAAATAAAATATATATTTACATCTATTTTTACATCCCTTGCAGGCGGGACCCACCCGAGAAAAGAGAAAAAAAATGAAGAAAAGTCAACATAAAAGGCTGGGACCCAAGGCTACACCCCCGAATTTACATCCCCCATTGGAGCAAAAAACATATTTACATCCCCGGAGGTGTAAAGGGATGTAAAAGTAGCTTTACACCCCCGAATTTACATCCCTCTCGCCTAACCCTTTCGCCTGATCGCTTCTTTTCGGAGAAACCAAAGCAGCTTCATCAAAGAGAAGTGAGAGAGAGAGAGAGAGAGAGAGAGAGAGAGAGAGAGGCCTCACAGCTCCACTGCAACTTATGGACAAGGTGAGGATAGAAGAGGTTCAGTCCACTACCAAGAAGAACCGCATAGCCACTCATTCCCACATCAAAGGCCTTGGTCTTGAGGTCTCTCTCTCTCTCTCTATTTATTTATTTATTTTTGTTCTAAATACGACTGATTACCCATAAACATATGCCGTCTTGTTTCACCGAAATTTGAATTGAAGAAGAGGAAGCAGAAGAACTCCTCAAAACCAAACCCTAATTACAGTTTAAAAATTCTGCCAGAACAAAAAAAAAAAAAAAGAAAGGAATCAAAGATGAGTTGAGAGAGCATTCAGTACCTGGTAGTAGAAAAAAAGGGCAGAGCTTCTTCTTCTTCTTCTCGCTACCTTCTCTCTCTCTCTGTTTAAAATTGTAAGCTTTTATTGCTCCTGCTTTCTGCCGACGAGGTAGGCGAAGTTTGATGTTTTTTTTTTGAAGCCAGTTTCTTGGAGGGCAAGTAAAAGCCCTCCGACTGTGGGCCAAGCCTACGGGAAAAACGTCTCGGATAACACTAATAATATTATATACAAAAAGGATTTCTTGTGGACCAAGTGAGCGACCTCCGGGTAGCTTCCTTCCAAATAGATATATGACCTCACTAACTTATGGGCTCACTCTTCACCAGACATCTTCCCATTCCTTTCCCAATTCCAGCATTTCTAATCTTCTCTCCTCTCTCTTTTAATTTTCTTCCTCGTCTGACTTTTATTTCTCATCTCTATTTTATAACTCATCCCATTGTTTTTGCTTTTGTTTTTATTTTTAATACAACACTATCAATATGTCATAAGGTCGAACTTGAGACCATTGATCTGCAAGTCAAGATCCATTTCCACTTTTCAATAGAGAAAAGCAATAATTATTCATAAATTAGGTACAGAGACCATAAGCCACAAGAGGTCAATACAAATACCCATAAAAAGTTAATACAAAGATGAAAGCATAGTAAGCACGCAAATGTTGTTAATCCAGATACATAGAATGACTGGCCTGATATTTTTCCAATTTAGGGTATAGTAATTTTTTCTTTTTTAAACGGAACCAAACTGAAAATTGATGATTTGGTTTGGATAGTATTCTCAATAAAACTCATCAACGGAACCGTGCATGTGTGGTCAGTCCACCCCATTTTATTGGGTTGTGTAGACACTGTTGATCAAATAATTCCAATGTACATGAAAAATATATGCCTCATTGAGTGAAATTCACTGCCATTTTGGACCCTGCTTTTTTGTATGTCATGATTATTTTTTTTTCCAGATGTTATGATTAATTGAGTATCAATGAAATAAAATAAATATTTTGACAGTTTGTGTTTCAGATTTGCAATAAAGAAAATTCGAGTGCAATGAGTATAAATCATCCACAATAGTTTACAAAAATAACGTTGCACCTAAATGAGATGTTGGGCAGCAAGGCTTACGACTTGACTCGAGGGAAAACTGAAATCCAGGCCAACCTGATTCAACTAGGACGGGTCACTCGGGTGGATTGCCAGGAGAAGAGCTATCTTCTATTATACAGACATCAATTTTTGTTTTTCTTTCCATTTAATAAAAAAGAAAATAATAAATCCAAAGTCCAACTTGTCTCTTACAAAGGTTTTGCATCATCTTGGACGTTGTTGAAGGCTTAGAAATTTCCTATACAAACACCAAGAATCTGAAACACCAACAGGGAACTCACAAACCATACATTTGTCTATCTCTTCTCTAATGTCCTTTGCCCCATATGATTCATCAAGATGACATTGATTCCGAGTCACCCTGTCTATTTTCTGGGAGTTCAAGTCCTTCTGAAAAGATGAACTTGCCTGTGGCTCCAAAGACGTTCGCTATCTGCAAAATTACAGTTTGACATGCTGCTGTCGTTGGCAGGACGGACGCTGGAAGACACGGTATACATTTGGGAATAAATTCCTTCTTATTGAAAGTTGGAGCATAGAGTGATAGCGCTGCCCGACAAAATAGGAACCTGAAGGAAGAAGACATAATTTATACAGAGATACATGTATCACACACACAAGGGAAATACAATTGAGCAGAATTTGTACAACTTAAGTACTGGAGAGAAACACTAAGATGACAAGGAACCGTTCGCCCAGGAGATAAGAACTCTAGGAAAAAATAAGCAAAGAGATGAAAAGGTTAACCAATTTGAGAGCATTAATACAAAGAGCTGATAAAGGTTTGATTTTCCATGCTCACAGTGACAAAGAACCAAAAGATGTGTTTGTAAGAGCAGTCCATAAAGCTTCATAGTGGTAGACAAAATTACAACAACAAAAAATAAATAAATAAATAAATATAAATAAAAAGAAGAAGAATAAAACGCTAGAGACTCTGCAGGGCTGCACATTACATACTTTTACATAAGAGCGAAGAAGAAATAAAATAATACCGCAAAAGGAGTCGCCTTAGGAATGGGTCACTCAAAATCTGTGCCCAAACAGGATCAATAGTGTCTGATGTCACCAAAGTAGACCCCCAGTCACTAAATGAACCGGAAAGAAGCTTCTCGGCCTTGTTATATGTATCCTGATACGTTTTCATTCCATAACTTTTTAGGAAACACTAAATAAATGTATTTTTCAAGTAAGAAGAGAAAAAAGTGTCAACTTTTTACGCACCATGTCAATGTCAGATCCTGAAATTCCGATCAATAAACAGAAAGCCTGCAAAGGAGCTGTGAGGAAAATAGTGAACAGGCTTCCACTTGACTGACGAGAGGAACCAATAGAAGCAATGTGATATGAAGAACTAGAAGATAGGAGCATTGCAGGTGTTTCACCTCTTTGCACTCCATTTATGGCCTGAGCACATTTTAAACATTAATTATCTTCTCTATAGTTTAGAGTAATAGAGATTTCTACTGATCCTTAAATGAATTTTAAGAAGAGGGAAAATGGGGGAAAAATGAGCATAGGTCTCACTCATCAAGCTACCATACCAATAATTCTGCTCAGTGGAGAGAGAGCGAGAGAGAGAGGAAGGTTAAGATTATTACATAGTGACAGGTACATACATCTAGGTGTCATCTGATTCTTTGGGGAGTAGATATAACTGACTATGCAAGTTAACAGTACCCAATTACTACATACATTAACAGCTTCTTCAGAGAACAATATCACACATTTGTGGAAATTTGAAATCACTACCAAAGACAGTACTCAACCTTCAGTCATTTTGTGAACTTTAAGAAATTAGCCAATTTAGGAATGATCAGTGCATCCAACGAGGCCATATGAAAATTTTAAGAGATGTAACATAAGGGGAGAGTTAGGAACTTGCAGCAGATATTGTATATATTTTTGCAGAAAGATGTTTGGTGGCGTAATACTAAATGCTGCAGAACGAGAGCACTGCAAACTTTAAACATAAACTTATTTGCTTAAAACACTTAGAGCTAATCTATGGACCATAAATCTATTGAGCTGTAACAAGAGATTATCCAGCTACCCTTGACATTTCAAACCTCACAGCATATCTTCAATTTTAAATCCCTAAACTTCTTTACAGGTAAAAAAAATTATTGAGATTCCAGTCCAACCCTCATACACACATCTAGAAATTTCTAACTAAAGGATGTGTAATAACAAAATAGAGTTAATATACTTACCTCAAAAGCTTCTCTGTTGTCAGAGTCAATGACTAGAAAAAGTGGTCTTCTTGTAAATGGAACCAAGTCACTAGGATAAATGCTATTCATTCCTGAAAAAGGTATTGCGTATAATATCAGAATAGTTGATCCTTAGAAGTTATGCAAAACAAGGAAATGAAACAAGATCCAAGTTTGAGCAAGCCATTCCTATTGTTCAATTCAATATCTTCATAAACAATAACCAGGAAATCCATTGATGAATTACATATTAGTGAAACATGACATGTGAGAAACAACAAATGTAGGTCTAGACTTTCTATGGGTACATAATTACAAATTCACTACAAAGTGTTAAAATATTTTGCTTCTTATTCAACCAAATCAATCTCTTCTTAAACCCACTCAACCTATCCTACCCCTTCAACCACCATAATTCAGAAAACATATAACCTTATATTTTATTATTGCTGCCAGTACTAGAGATCACTTGATTTGAACCAAGGCACCTCCTAATCAAGAGTGCACCATTAGCTTCTCCTTGATGCACCCCTACAACCTCATCTTGCAAGAACTCACACAAAGGGAAGAAAGAATGACAAACTACAAATTCTGACAAAACACTTGGCAGGCATTTCAGACGTTTTGAGTTTTTTCTTTCTTTTGCTAGGCCAACTTTTTAGGGACATCGTGCAAATCTAGACTCAGGATGGCCCCTTAGACAACACTTTTAATATTTACTTATGCATATAACCAAATTTAATCATTTCAATGGATGGTATGTAATTATTTGTTCCTCATTTGTTTCAGTAGATGGTTTGCAATTATTTGGTCCTCGTTATTTGAAAATTACCTCCATTTCCATGGGTACCAAACTGTAAACAACCCGCTTGAAAGCTTGAGCCATCTCCTTTACTTTGTCCGCGAGAAGGGTTTAGTCTATCAGATGGATAAGCCAACGTAGAAGGGGAGGTCGCATCTGAGTACATTCCAGCACCTGCTGGGGATAAAATATCTATTAAATGAACCATTTTAATTATGAAAAGAAATGTTGATTTACACAACACATAAACAAAACAAAACCCCTGAGCTAAGATACAAACTAATTTCTCACACCTGAAGCTGACAGATATATCAAGATAACTCCATCAGGGGGAAGCTCCTCACAAACTGTGGCCAAAACCTGCCAGTCATGCAAACAGTATTGAAAAGTTATCACCTATGCAGCTCTTAATTAAAAATAATACATCGTTGTTGCAATCTTGCAGAGAGAGGATCATTATTCAGATACAAGGAGAATTAACTATTGCAAAAGGGAAAAAATGATGGTAAGAGTTATATTTGATCCAAACCCATTCCATACGTGTTTACTGAAAACAATGGTGTGCTTACTCAAAGTCACAGAATAAATATAAATTGTTCATCATTTTACAAATTGATATGCAGTAATTATTAGCTTGATCCTCCAACTATAGATACTATGATGCAGAGACATGCCTCCTACCACACCTGATGCCCATCAGACGTGGACAGGCACTCAACGTACGTCAGATGGAATTGCTTAAGTGTCTGCAAAAAGAAAAAGGATTATGGGCCATGACACGACTGACACAATCCAAACACTTCTGGGTCCTACACAAGATTTGGCCCATGTACAATAAGAATCATACCTTAAAAAATTTCTTTTACTAGAATGAAGCATGAAACTTCAGTTTCAAGCATAAATCCTACAAAGATGGCCGAAACTAATTGCATAGAGGGGATGAGGGGGCAGATGTAACAGAATCAAGGAGAAACTCTGTTGTCATATACAAGTTTGTTGTGACACAGATGCATAGCAGGATGATAGCTGCTCAAATCAAGAACAAAAGGACATGCTTCTATGTAACTTGCATTAAACTCAAGAGGGATATATTTCAGAAAAAGAAACTCCAACCTCACAATGTTTACACAAGAATGATAGTGTAGGTCACTAGTCTTTGAATTCATTCTAGTAGTTCAAGTAAACAGGGTTTTCCATGGTTTTTCCATTTAAGTTGATTCTCATTGTTTTACAAAGGCACTGCTTTTAAGACTTTTGGTAGTCAATGCCATTGAACATAACTAGTATATGGAAGAAAGGTTACAACCTCATCATAGATTTATACTACTGTAGTCTCAATACATCCAAAATGTTCTACAAGCTAACAAGTCAAGAGCAACGAGCAATTGATCAGTAAATTAACATTACTCATTATACTCACTGCTAGAAAATGGGTAACAGAAGGACGATATAAGACAGCTTTTCGTGGGTTTGGTGGCAGGGTAGGATCAGCAATATCCTGGGAGTAGTTAATGCGGCCGGACGCTGGTGCCCCATTCTGACCATTTTTAGCACCACTTGACTGGTAAAATGAGCCACTAGGTTCCCACTCCAGACACTGAAGCATCCTAAAAGTGTCAAGAGTGAGCTCTGAAAACTTTACCTGATTTGGATGTAACCATAGAGAAAACAGAAAATGTCACAAAAGTAGTCCAGTTATTATATTCATAAGGAATCAAAAAATATGTAATTGAGAACCTTGACTACTTTGTGGATTGGAAACATCAACAAGTAACTGAGAACCTATTCCAGTTATTTTTGCAGATTGGAAAGCTGTTCGTATTTGGATTTTTTTTTGTCTTTTTTTAATTCAAGAAAAACAATTTTCACTAAATAAAAGATGATAGTTACAACACATAAAACAAGAGGTCCCCTTAAAGATCATCCATCTGAACTACATCTAGAAACAGAAAGATCAAAATAGAAAAAGAAGAAAAGAGAACTACATAGTCCACAAGGATTGGCTGTTTTGTTGGTGTTAGCTAGAGCTTTTGTGCACTACCTGTTTTATATTAAGTGACACAACTTGTCCTCAAAGGATTGCAATTTACTTTAACAATTATTGTTTCATTGTCCAAGAGAAAAAGAGTGAAGGAAAAACCTCAATACCTAACCTCATTATGATGGTAGCTGCTCAGTATCGCATCCCGTAGTCTCAAAGACCTCTTTGCAACTGATGTGGAAACATGTGGTAAGGAATCTGGATGACAGTCTAGGACAAGACTATACCTCAAAGGCCTGATATTCATAAAAGCTGTGTCAGCTTTCAAAAATCTAACTATTTCCTGAATCACCAGCTTCCATTCTTTAAAATCAGTTTCCTGGAAACAAGATCATTAAAATGTCACTATAAAACCTATCTGCAAGAACACAAATGCTTAAACTTTTCAACTTCCTTTCATGAATTTGAGCGGGGAAATGTAAGTATAGAGTTATGCATTACATATTACATGGAAACAAAACCGTATGACTAAGTCATAGACCTCAGTTAACCCCATAAATATCAAAAAAATAAATTATGATTTTACAATCAAAGCTACAACATCCATTTGGGAATCCATAAAATCACACCAAACTGATGTTTTTCCATTATTCTCAATGACTGCAGAGCCTTTTAAAACTATTCCTTTATCCATGATGTTATGATTGCCTAGTTAGTTATATATAATCTTATATAAATATTGAGATATATTTATTGCGTTCTTATTTGTCTTTCTTTCTATTTCCTTTTTTGTATATACTTGTACAGATTTTCGATATTTCTTGTCTTTTCAAGTTTGAAATTAACTACTGGGGATAAACACGCAAAAATACACACTAAATTTAATTTTTCATTTTGAAAACGAAACAAAAATAGACAGAGCAATTCAATGTTCACGAGTAGTTCAAGAAAAAACCTTAATAACAAAATACTGAAAAAGCACAAACCTGGAAGGTCCTCTTGCATTCATCAACCAAGACTCGGAGCTGATTAAGCAGCTGTTGCACCATCTCCCGCCGATTCAAAAGTAAGCAGACCATGAGAAACCTAGAAATGAACCTGAGCTGCTTGCTGGCCAAGCCCAGGTCCTGAAACATGCCCTCCTTAAAGTATTCTCTGCTCAGAATCGCCTCGTAGAATATGTAAGCCTCGGAGAGGTAGCTGGCCTCGCTGGTCCGCATGTACTGGCCCAAGTACAGCTGAGCGATTCGCGACGCGATCTCGCCGATCTCCGATCGACGAAGACCGGCCTCCACGAGCTTTTGGCGATTTTCTTGCTGGAACTTCCATAGCTGCGTGTACACCTTGAAGACTTTGTAGAAGTAAGCATCGTACTCGTGCCTGACCAAAATTTTGAGAAAATAAATAAATAAAAATTAAAATTCAGAAATAAATTTTGAAATTTTAGATTTTGATGCAAGAAATGGATGGGAATTGGAAGAACCTGTTGCGATGGTAATAAGGGAGCTCTCGAATTTTGGAGAATTTTTTGTCGGCTTTGTGGAGGAGAGTCCAGTAGAACTCGCTAACTGGGATGTTGGGGGTTGGCTGTGCTTGCATTGTCGTTTTGGGTTGGTGTGGTGTCGTTTTGGTGGGGGTGGTGGTGGACTGAAAGTGTGAGTGAGCTAAGAAAGGAGGAGGAAGAGGAGGAGCGAGGAATTTGTCTCCATTTCCTTTCTCAGTTCAGTAAACTTTGGAAATGGGCTTTCTGTTTGGGCCATGTATGGGTCGCTAGGTTTTGTTTTGTTTTGTTTTTTTTCATTTCTCCATCAACAAAATAAATCTATATACATTTCAATTAATCCCCAAAACATGTTAGATTTTCTTTCCCGGGAAAAAAGGATTCGGCAATGGTTTTTAGAGTATGTCCACCCAAAAGGTTAAGGCTAAAGAAAAGGCAAGACAAGGACTGATGCTACTCAAGTAAATAGTGGCAGCCTTACCTTTTTTGGTTCCATCCCAAAAAGCTAGGGCAAGGGCAAGAAAAAAAAAAAGAATATGCAACAAAATATAAACAATTTAGAAATGTAAGAAATAAAATGATTATGCAAGAAAAAAATAAATATGGAAAAAATATAAACAATTTACAAATGCAAGAAAAAAAATTATTACAATTTACAAATATTGGAAGGAGAAGAGTTTGTATGAGGATTTGGTGTGGAAAGTGAATAAAATTGTTATGTATTTATAGGGAAAATATCCATAATTTTTTGGTTTTTTTTTTTCAATTTTTTTTCATTGCTGACGTTAGTGCCTTCAGGCTGAAGCCCAGGCAAGATCAACCTTTGGGCTTGCCCGGGCTGCTTTGCACGCGCTGAAGGTCCAAACCCCTGAAAAGGGGCCTCTTGCCCTGGCAAAATGGGCTGTGCTAGAGGTGGCCTTAGGGATTCCTCGAACAGTGCTGTTAATCGAATCTTAAAATTAACTGAGTATACAATAATATTTTAATCAAAATGTAATTAACTAAGTATACCCTATTGAACTACCAAAAATACCCATAGTACACCATAATACTTGTAGCATTACTTTATAGTTGATCTTTTGCTTGACTTTTTTAATAGTGTTTATAAATCCTTGACTTTTCATATGGATTTATGCTTCTACTAAAAATGTTGACGCTTTTTTTGCAATTCCAAGTTCTTGTAATCATCACCTCTTTCATTAAAAGGACAAATGGGAAATTAAGCACAAATTATCTCATGACATTTTTTATGCTAGAAAAAGCCAAATGAGCAAAAAGTCATCATAATTATTATATTTATGTTACAAAACAAGAACTGTCAATGGTATGAGAGATTATACAATAGTACCATAGCACAAATGAGGTGGTGCTACGGCCGGTAGTTTTTCAACACATGGTAAAATTTTGACACGTCGGACACTGCTTAAATGTGTTCTAACGTCATTACTGATGTTTTCAAGTTACAGTTCTAAGGTCAATTATGTTCCTTTTTTTAAATTATGTTCCTTTTTTCTGCTAAGAAACCGAAAGAAAAGCTTTTTTGGTCCAAAAGAAAAGCTCTTCATAGTTCAAAATTCTGATTGATTATTTGAAGTATGGATGAGATTGTTGTTTCTTTTTCTTTAATAATCGAGAACGATATCATATTGTTTAAGGTGGAATCAAGATCTGAATGTGGTAGTCGGCGAGGTCAAGGTGGTCGTCGTGATGCTTTGCAGTAGCTGATCTGGAAAAAAAAAAAAAAAAAAAAAACTAGTCTCTATCTATGCCCCTCCCTCCTGCCTTGTAAATGACAACTGATTGAATGTAGGATTTTTCGAACCCAACTCTAGATTGCACTAACACCTCAGAAGATTCTAAAAAAATTCATACGTGCCTTGATTATTAACAACAATGAATGCTCAATTTCATCAACGATTTAAGAAGAAATCGAAAAATTGGCTTAGAGGAATTGAACAATAGAAAACCCAGACCTTGAGAGTAAGAGATAAATTTGAGGACCTTCAACAAATTATTAGAAATTTCGATCAAGAATAGTTTCAAAGAAGAATCTAGTCGGGTTAAACGCAAACGGTGTTAAACCGTCAGACGACCATAACAACGTTGCCTAACGTTACAACTTCATTTGAGTTTAATTGCTGACGTGTTAAAGTTTTATTGCTTGTCAAAAAAAACTACTAGGCCATAGCACCACCTCATCTGTGCTACGATATTATTGTCTAATTCCTCCAATGATATAATGAAAATGAAAATATTAATTAATGTCACCAATATGATGCTTCACAAAACTACTCAATAAATATAGGGTCATTATCATAAGGGTCCCATACACTAGCTTCATTTCTAAACTGACGTATACGATGTTGATATGGGGTAAGCCAATCTGATGCAGTTATGGTTGTACATCTCAACCAACACTCATCAACTGGTGGCATAGGGCGTTGACCTTCCAAATAAACCTGTAAAATAAAAAAATTAAATAAATCAAGTTATGTGAAAAGAATAGTAAGCAAACATATATATGCATAAACATCTTAATTGTTTTGCCTTAATCCAATGATTGTGGTTAACAAATCCAATAGAAATCTCATGGCGATAGATAGAATCCAATGGAGCAGTCTCATATGGAAAAAATATAAGTGACTGATGTACTGACCAAGTCATGAGGATTACATTATAACAAGATGCAATTAAGTGTCCCATATCTGGTATAGTCATCCACCTATCTTGAAGTGGGAAGTCCTCAAAATAGTCCAACATAAACTTAATATGTTGTACTCGTTCTTTACCATTTAATATTAACTAGTATATGACAGATTCTTTCCTTAACTCCTTTAACAAGTCTGCATACTTTGCCCCAAGCATTGTCACCAAACCCCATCAATGATCCAATGGCACTAAAACCACAATTAGCATCACGCTTAACATGTTGTGCCCTCTAATATGTATCAACATATGTTTAGGAAACCACTTGTTAAACTCTAGTGTTAAGCAAGAGTCATCTACAATGAGTTTAGGCCTATAGACCTGCATATTACAATTACATAAACCCAAATTATGATATAAACAACAATATACAAATTTAATATTGTAACTATTTACAGGTAGATCTTAAGGCGGCTTCTTTGGATTCACATATGGCAATGGTTGTGTCTGACTATTGCATACTGATCACTGTTGGGGTATAGTCTTTGGCTTCTTACGTGGCGGTCTTGTAACAACATTGTCAGTTGAGTGTACACTATCTTGACCAAATAAGACAACCTCAAAAGCAGAAGGCAAACGTCGAGTAGATGTGTCAACTTTTGGACGACCTTTTGTTTTAATCTTCACCTGGGGTTTGGTCTATCCTTGCAAGTGCACAAAATTGATGCAGTATAGCGTTTGACAAGTCCAAGTATCGTTCCCACGAGGATTCCAAATTAATCTAATATTCAAATACCTAAATTAAATCTAAGTAATACGCAAATAAAATTGTAGAGATTGTTGTTGTGAAAGTTTATGAAACAAACAATGAAATTAATTAAAGCAATTAAGAATAAAAAGATTAAATTTTAAGGTTGAAAAACAATGATGAAGGTCTAGGGTTTCGGAATCAACCACAAGCAATCCAAGTTAGATTTCAATGCATTCAACAGATTCTTTTGATTCTTTAGATGATAATTTCCGTATCTAAGTCCTTTTTAGGTACTCAGACCATAGTTTTCCTTAAGTGTAAGATTCTTTTCTAGTTCAGACAAAGATCATATATTCAATCCGGCAATCTCTCCTGGTTAAGGCATAAATTTAACAAGTTGAATTCATTACGTTATAGAAAACGAGAGAACCAAGCAAACCATTATTCTTCATCAAGCAATAACGTAATTCACCACACTTAATCATAAGAAGCTAATTGAATTATATTGCAAGTTCTGCCTCAAATTCATCTTCCAATTTACTAGATGCAAAATCCTAAGGTGATCAATCAAAAAACTTAAACAAATAGCAACAATTAAAATAGTGATTAAACATTCATCTAAAAGAAACTTAGAATCCATTACATAGCATTAAAAATCATAACTATCCATGCTCCGGCATCATCCTCGCCCTATAGAATAATTTAGTCACTCATGTTCAAAGAAAACATAATTGAAAAAACTAGAAAACATAAAATAAAAACTTATGGATTGTGTTGATGCTTGAGAACTTGAAGATGGCAGTGACTCTCTGACTCTCCTTCAAATTCCAGCATAAAAGAACCCTATTTTCTGGTATTCTTTAAATAAGGAACAAAACCTCTTTTGACTTGGTAACTATCCTTTCCTAGTTTGGCTTCAATTGTCTTTGATTAGTTGGCATCCCAAATCCTACTAAATATAGGATCAGACTTCATAAAATAACTCCACATCCTTATAGACACTTTCCAAATGCAATTTACATAAATTGGATTCCAAGGATTGGACTTCCAATGGATTATTTTGCAAAACCCGCAGAATACATTCTGCCCGAACTGTCTGTACTAAAACGGCCACAACTCTCTCCACACATGTCCAAATCACGAACCATAAAATTATACAGAAAGCTAACATCCGTATCTTTCCAACGATATAAGGCTCAACATCTGGTTCGCTATGAGGAAGTACAGTATATTCTGCTCCTAGGATTTCACATTATATTTCAATCCCAAAATTGCTCCTTTTGCTTGCTTTTCCATCTTTACTCTTCAAACCTAGTAAAACACAAAATTAAGAAAAAATGGACTAAACTTACTCAAGAACATAGCAAGAATCTAAGAGAAAGATAATAAAAATGTACGAAATAATAATTATATCAGGGTTGTGTAAGTGTGGTAGATGCGGGATTCATAATCTCTTGTAATTTCATACTAACATGTCTCTTTGTCCCAGAACTACAACTTTGAAACCACTTCACAAATAATTCTAACTGTGCATTTTCTGGAGGATTATTCAATGTAGCAGTAGGTCGAGACTCTAATAAATACAATCAAGTGGAATAGGTTGTCCGTATGAACTCTTGCATCTTATGTGCACATGGCAATCCATGTGTGTGTTTTATTATGCAACCACATGATATCGGATCAACCCCATCATGAGGACGTCTCCAGAGGCAACATAATCCAAAAGTGAAGTAGAGTCTCTCCAAAACAAGTTAGCAAGCCTATTCTCCTCATCTACACTGAACTTACAAAAATAAAAATAAAGATCTACTGAAGCTTTTGCTTTCAAGTAGGCGAGTTTAGCTTCAGTGTCGCCGTCTAACAATATTCCCCTACGTGATGCATCCAACTTCTTCCTTAAGAATCCAAGTCCTCAACTCATGCATTGATTGAGACTTAAATCTTACATCATATGCAGCATTCCCTTCCACAATAGGTAGCCAAAATGGATCATTTAAAATATTAAATGGGAGTGCTCTAGAGAAGAAAAAACGACCAATCTTTTGACAAACTTCCTTTCTTTCTTCTTGTTTGTATGCTGAATTTAATGTACTTTGCCGAGCTTCCAAAGTGACAAATCTATCTGTTGGTCCTTTTGATTTATGTTGTGCTCTAAGAGCCTCATCAACTGCAACATTTCTAGTGTGCCATCCCCAATCTCTCTAAGAATTTCATTTTTCTTTCTTTTTTCTAGCTGAAAATTTTTCAAAGTTGCGGCACTCTTTTTTCACATGCTCAGGAACTTGCTTACATGATAGCATACCATGATGAGTTTGACCCAAATGATGCTTAAGTCTAGAAATTTCTCCACCACATCTTTGATCACAAAATGTGCATCTCAAGTATTTTTTTTCCCCTCTATTTCTTTTGCATACTTTCACGCAGGATCTTTTCGATTCATAGCTATAAAACAACATCATTAATATTTCTAAGATACAAGTATGATGCATGTATGTCAAATTTCTACTATATCACGTAAACGAATAAAATAACTAATATATTGAAGAAAAAAAAAATTATACGGAACCTCAAATTACAGTTGCGAAGAATTAGAGAGAAAAATGAAATGGCTTACTTGCAATCAAAAGATGAAGAGAATTTTTGAAATTGATGAAGATTATTTGGTAAGGGTAGAAATTAGGGTTGTACTATACAATATATATACTAGCTCCTTGGCACATGCTCACACATGTGCCAATTGGTTTTTTTTTTTTTTTTTTTAATTATTATTAATTTTTTTTATAGTATTAAGAAAAGAAAACATGGGTAGTTATTATCTTATTTCGTTTTTAATTTTAATTTTTTTAATATAAAAATATGAATGTACCATATCATCCTTATTTAATTAAGGGAGCTTTTGGAAAATGCCAAAGGAGAGAGAATATTTTGAAAAGAAGACAAAATGGACAAAAATGCCCTTATTTATTTTTGGATTCCTAAGGAATCCATTATATTTACATGTCTTTGGTTTGAAAAGTCAAAGCTTTTTTTGTCTTTTTTGGAAAAGTTTTGGCTTTTTCCAGAAGTGAAAATTTTTGTGTGGCTAAAACCTAAATTTACTTTTAATTAATAATTTCAATTCTTAATGTTTGAATTAACCAATGACATTTTCTGGTATTTTGAATGTTTCACTATTCTCTGCCTTTTGATTTATATATATAGATAAGTCCATGTGTTAATATATTAATTTAGAAAAGAAAAAAAAAGTAAGTAGAATAAAGCTACAGCTGGCTGGATTTAGAAAAGACAATAAAGATATTAATTCTTCTTGTCTTAAGTTTATTACAATAAAGGTAAGAAGAAAAAAAAAATAGAAAAGTTTATTGAAGTCTAAAAATCCAATCAATAGTTGGGTCTAGTCCTCGAATTATTATTTGTTGATACAAGTCCTTTGACTAATTTGCCACGTAGATTACATTCTATTTTTGACATGTTGATTCAAACTTTTGTATTTAACTAATTTGTATTAAATTTTTTCTTCATATTATATCCTTATTGTCTAAAATGAGTAAGATGAGAATTTATATGCCATTAATGATTAGATTTGATCATGTACAATTAAACAAATAATTACATTTTGAATGTAAATGTCGAACCTTTATTTTTTTTTTCCTTGACTCAAATTCCTATTTAACGTGGATTTTATTATTGCTCATACTTTTAGGGTTATTTATTCTTTTGGAGATACAATTTCTCCTCGAATTTAGCTTATTAACTAGATGCACGTCTTTCTTTTTTGTTCTTCATCTTTATCTTCTTCTTTCTCCATTTCTTCTTCGTTCTCCATCTTCTTCTTTTCTTCATATATATATATATATATATCTATTGGGGTCTTCTTCGCCCGAAGGCTCAACTGGGTTTTGTTGATTCTTGGATCGCCGTAAAGTAATGAATGAAGACTCCGTTGCCCCTTTGTCTGAGTTAGCGAGAACTAGGCCCAAAGTATCCTGAGGGAGAAGCAAGTCCCAGAGGAGTACTTTGTTCTTCTTCCAGCAGCTGCGTGTTTTGTGTTGATGTTTCCGGCAGCTCGACGAAGAGTTGAAGATGACTTGCTGATATTGATATGAGATTATATGGGTTTGGCATGAGAGCTTGGAGTGTGGGAGCTAAAGACCCACAAGTTTAACAAATGAGAATGCATGTGCTTGGCTTGGTGCTGGATATATTTGAGTTTGGTGTTGATAATTTGTTGTGTGTGGCTATAGCTATGAGGGTTTAAGAGTTTCAAGAGAATGAGGATGGAAGGAAAAGCTTGAGGTTTGAAGGCTATGATGTTTAAAGCTTGGAAGGAATGAAAAGCTTAGAGTTATGCTTGGTGATGCTTTATGGAGAAGATGATGGATTTCAAGGGTGAGAAAGTAAAAGACATGGTTGTGATGGCTGAGGAATGACTATGAAGGCTACTGGAATACTTGCAATAGTTAAGGAAATGTGAGTTCTCATGGTTGCTGAGAAGCTTGCAGCAACCAAGATGGGTTGATGGCTGCTGGGATGCTTGCAGCAGCTGAGTGAAGAGTGTTGGCTGAAGAAAAATTGGTGTCCTTTGCTTGAGCCATGAATGCCAATTTATAGAGGGGGGTTTTCCTTTATTTTCAATAGGTAAAGGGAGGTGCTGGAACGAGCCTATTTCCAATGGTTAAAATGGAGCATTGGGGCATACTATTTTCCAGCATGTAAATCTAGGTACCACAAACTGATTATTTCCTATAGGTAAAAGAAAACATTGGAAACTGCTTGTTTCCAGTGGATAATAGGAAGTGCTGAAAAAGACTTGTTTCCAACGGGTAAAGCTAGGTATTTGGAAAATGACTATTTCTTATGGGTAAAAGGAAGTGCTTGAAAAATATCTCATTTGCTCACCTACATTGGAGAACTCTAAGTAATAGGCTTAGACTTTGGTGCTCCCAAGTAGCTAGCCCAAAGTCTCTATTATTCGAGAGCTTCTATGGGCCTTGTGGACCTCCGTAACATTCCACACCACAATCTCTCATGCAAGCCCGTAAACCACATGACTTGGGTTCATGTGAGCTTGATAGGTGATCGGCATGAGAAAAATGTATTATTAGTTTGGCATGACATGTACGTTATTTATATATTTAAATCCCAAAATACAGCTTGAATTAACGCATGACCGACATTATATGTTATATTGGGCTTTAAATGCCTTTGGGCTTCCCGTAACTTTTTTGGGCCTCAACAATATCCTATCGTAGAGAATGTTGATCTTGTATGTTCAATTGACAATATGTACATTGCCACATATAATTCTAAAGCCTCCTCATGCTGATGATTTTGAATGTGACCTAATATCATGGCATTCCATATTACAAGATTCCTTTCTCCTTTCGTTTTCTTCGAAAAGTTGTAGGTAATTATTTTTATTTTTGTTCACCCTATGGTAGAGGTATAGTATATACTTTTGTAGATAAATTATCTTATGGTGTAGGTATATTGTCATATTGCCTATTGCATATAGTATTTTATGTACATTTTTTTTATAGGTAACTTACAATTTTATTTGTCTATTTTTTATATGACTTATAGGTAGTCTTCTAATTTATGTTTCTTACTTACATGTGGTATTGTAATTTATGTTCATGATTTATCGGTAACACGATTTATCACTAAGTTTTTTTCGTTGCTAATAAGAACACTATTTACCTGTATGTTAGGTATAATGTGAGTGCTTGCCTAATTGATTAGTATAATATATGGGCCTTTACTTTCATTGATTAATTTGTATTTTACCCATATATAAGGTAAATATTAGGGAGTTTCACTAATACACAAAAAATAAGGGCTGAAATTATAAAAAAACCTCACATGAAAAACACTTTATAAACACACCCAAAACCTATTTATTAAACACATTCAAAATCAATTTATAAACACACCCAAAAAATATACAATTGTTGATTTTTGGGTTTATTTTGGGTGTGTTTCTATATTTTAAATAGTGTTGGGTATATTTATAATTTCATGTCTAAGATTGGGTGTTTCACTAATTTTGTATAAATATTATCAATGAAAGAATTCCAAATTTAAATTCCGAAATTTAATCACAGGTAAATAATTCATTAAATTTAAATTTTCAATGTTTTCCTTATTTACTTCAAAAGGTAAAATCAACACAATAAAAAGAGTAATAAATGTCAAATGACCTACATCTAAAACAAAAAACGCGTGGACTAAACTCAATGACAGCTAATCGTTTTGGACCTAGATCTAAGAACTAAAAAAAAAAAAAAACCAAACAGAAACTTGCATTTTTTCTAAATCAAAACACTCCAAGTGAAACGACGTCGTTTCATTTAGAATTTTTTTTTAAAACATTGCAATCGAAACGACGTCGTTTCATTACAATAAACCTAAAATGAAAACACGCGAGTTGTCTTCCTCGCAGAGTTGCAGCCAATTTGCATACTCGCAAAATCTCTTCAGGTTCAGAAGTGTCCAGATCTGCCACGCCTGGCTCCGGCTGGCCACGCCTTGCAACTCCTCCTTACGCCTTCCCCGCGCTAAACGTGCAACTCGTGAACAGCCGACCACCTCTGGCGATTTCCTGCCGCCTCGCTCCGACGCGCACGGAGGCATGTCTTTTAAAACACTGATTTTGTACAAGTAATTTGCTCATGCATTCTATTATTCGTTCTGTTGGTTAATACGTTGTATTTATTATTGATTGAATCATGCTTTAGCTGTTTTTTAATTTTAAAATTTAAATTTTCCCATCAGTAGAAGGACTGTTCTTCCATAATTCTCAATTTATCTGTATTAACGACCCATGTATTTTTCTCACTTTTGCCTCAGGGTTTGACACCTTTTTTTTTAACAGTTCTTAGTAACTATGGGCAGCTGTCCAGCACCATTTGTGAGCCTGATGTTTCTCTTTTGTTATTTTATTCTTTTCTCAGAAGTTTCATAGAGTTGGGTTCAGTTTAAATCATTTGAATCTTCTTTAGGGCAAATCATTTGAATCTTCTTTAGCGCAAGCTGGTCACAGGTTTATGGTTTCTTAGGAAATGGCTGTTCGTACTTGAAATCCAAAGTAGTTTTCTTAAATGAGTTTATATTGTATTTGATTTTTGGAATATTTTTGACGATTTTATACTGCAAGTATTGTGTAACTTGACGTTTTTAGAGTATTTCGATGGATGCTGTGCTATTGAAAGCGCTATTTTTTGTTTATTTATAATGATTATGATTAAACTTTGTCTTTTATTTCACAGTTTTAGGAACGTTTTCTGAACTTTATGATACAAGAAGTGAACCTATAGAATGGGCATTGATTCTGGAACTTGTAATGCACTAATTGTGTGCCAACACAAAAAAAGAAGGATATCTTCGAACACTGGCATTTCGTTGTGTGAGACATTTAGTCCTCTTGAAGTACCAACTTTAGAAGAAGCTGATTACTACACGCAGCCCTCTTTGAAGGAATTGGCTGCTCGAGAATATACAGATCCTGGTTTTTCTAGTCGAGTTTTGGACTTTACAGTTGGAAGATTCGGTTATGGATCCATCAAATATATTGGGAAGACTGACATTAGGAGATTGGAATTAGATAAAATTGTGAAGTTCCGCAGACATGAGGTTATTGTATATGAAGATGAAACTGCCAAACCTTTGGTTGGCCAAGGCCTTAACAAGCCTGCTGAAGTAACTTTAGTGCTACAAACAAGACCATCAAATATGGATAAGAGACAGAAAGATAATAGTGTGAAAAAATTGAGGCAGATTGCGGAGGGACAAGGAGCTCAGTTTATTTCGTTTAATCCAGAAAATGGGGAATGGAAATTTTTTGTTCACCATTTCAGCAGATTTGGATTGAGTGAAGATGACGAAGAAGACATCATGGTGGAAGATGCTGCTGCAGCTCAAGATCTTGTGGAAATGAACCATGGTGAGATTTCTGATGCTGATGAAGAAACCAAAATGGATCCCACTGGAATTGTGCTTTCGCATTCTCTTCCTGCTCATCTTGGGCTTGACCCTGTAAAGATGAAAGAAATGAGAATGTTGATGTTTCCTGATGGGGAAGAAGAAGCTGAGGAGCTGAATCAAGTACCTGCACATTATAATCCATCCTTTGGTAGAGAATACATAAGACCTTCTTTACAAAATACATCTCAGAGGATGAGTGATAGATCTACTCCACCACCTGTTCGAAAAACCCCATTGGCATTGCTCGAGTATAAGCATGGTAGTTTTGACTCAAACTCTCCTGGGGCCATTCTAATGTCCCAAGAAAATAAGGTCATGCCTCCAAAGATACTAAAAGAAGGTTTTAAGCTTGATCTCAAGCATGAAACACCAGTGACTAAAAGACATTGTCGCAACATAGTTGATGCAGGTCTGTTGATGGGTAGGTCATTTCGAGTAGGATGGGGTCCAAATGGAACCCTAGTCCATGCTGGAACACCTGTTGGGAGTACTGGTTCTCAAATGATGTTATCATCCACAATCAATTTAGAGAAGGTTGCTATTGACAATGTTGTTAGGGATGAAAATAACAAAGTTAGAGAGGAACTTATTGACGCGGCTATTGATTCTCCACTAGATTTTCACATGGGATTACTTCATCAGACAGAAGAGATTGAAGTTGGATCCTTCAACCTAAGGCTGCAGAAGGTTGTCTCTAATCGCTTGATGCTTTCAGAGATTTGCAGGAGCTATGTAGATATTATTGAGAAGCAGCTGGAAGTTCCTAGGCTATCTTCCTCTGCTCGTTTGGGTTTGACACACCAAATAATGATTTGGGAACTGATAAAAGTTCTTTTTTCTGATAGGGAAAATGGTGGGAAAATGAAATCTTTGGGTGCTGATAATGAGGAAGAAATGGTGCAGGATGTGAAGGAAGCTTCTCAAGAAGTCGACCTGGAAGCATTACCTCTTATTCGGAGGGCAGAGTTTAGTTATTGGTTGCAAGAGAATGTATGCCATCGAGTACAAGAAAGAATGAGCTCCTTGAATGAGTCCAGTTATCTGGAATACATATTATTACTTCTGAGTGGGCGCCAATTGGATGCTGCTGTGGAACTGGCTGCTTCTCGGGGAGATGTGAGATTGGCATGTTTGTTAAGTCAGGCTGGAGGGTCCATAGTCAATCGTTCTGACATGGCTCAACAGCTTGATCGTTGGAGGAGCAATGGGCTGGATTTCCATTTCATTGAGAAAGACAGGATAAGGCTTTATGATTTGCTAGCTGGTAATATCGACGGTGCTTTTCATGATGTTAAAGTTGATTGGAAGAGGTTTCTAGGGTTATTGATGTGGTATCAATTAGCACCTAGCACCTCATTGCCCACTGTTTTTCGCACTTATCAACATCTTCTTGACGAGGGTAAGGCTCCATATCCTGTTCCAATTTACATTGATGAAGGACTGGTAGAAGAGTCTGAGAATTTTAATGCGGTGAAACGTTATGACCTATCATATTATCTTATGCTGCTTCATGCCAGTGAAGAAAGTGAAGTTGGCTTTCTAAAGAGCATGCTCAGTGCCTTTTCATCAACACATGATCCACTTGATTACCATATGATCTGGCATCAGCGTGCAGTGTTGGAAGCAGTTGGGGCTATCAGCTCTAAAGATCTTCATGTTCTTGACATGGGATTTGTTTCCCAGCTGTTGTGTTTTGGGAAATGTCATTGGGCCATCTATGTGGTCCTTCACATGCCCCATTGTGAAGATTTTCCATATGTCCATGCTAATCTTATTCGGGAAATCTTGTTCCAATATTGTGAATCCTGGAGTTCTCAAGAATCACAACGCCAAGCCATTGAGAACTTGGGCATTCCTAAGGCATGGCTTCATGAGGCTATGGTATGTCATATTTTTTTCATCTTTCTGATTCAATCTATGCCAAACTCGATTGTGGCTCCCTCTATCATCTTATCATACTTAGAACGTAAATCTTGTTTATAAAAAATAATGAGCTTGGTAGCTTGTTGGCAATGGTTGACTCTATGTTCAGTTTGAAACCCTTATCCGAGTTTAAAATGGTTTGTTATTACAATTACTCTTACTTTAAAACTCCTTTAAGTTTTCAGTCTTTTCATCTTATTTTGAAATTTCTTAAGGGTCCATTTGGATGGAAGGATTTTAAATGAGATATTTGGATTTGACTTGTCAATGCAAATTGCTTTATTGGATTTTCAAATATTAATATCTTATGCTTATAAAATCCTTACATAAATTTGATTATTTTATAAAATTGAGGGATTTCAAATATCATTTTTTCCCTGTCTTGAATAATCAAATTTATATTTGGATTTAACTAATGATCCAAACGAAAAACTCAAATTTAAATCCCTCACTCAAATTTAAATCCCTCATTTAAAGTGTTCCATCCAAATAGACCCTAAATTTGCAAACCAAAGATTATGAAGAAGATTTTGAAATCCTATGCTTCATATTTTTCTTAAATATTTCCGGGGAGTTGGGAGTCTTTCTTTGAGAAAAAATCTGTTGGCTACCAGTCTGCTGCTGATGACTTTTATTTTCTTCAGGTTCACAAGTGATGTAACATAGTAAGACAAAACATCGGTGAATTGTTCAGGGATATTGTTGATCTAAACCTCCCTTTTCAACTTGTATGCACTAGGTGAAACTTAATATATCATGCGATAACAAATGTTCTGAATTACTGATAGAGGCGATAGGATGTCTGCCCATTCTCATCACCAATTCTAACATACAAATCATGGAATGTTCTGAATTGCTGATATAGGCAATAAGATTATCATTGTCATATATACAACCCATTACGAGGCTAGAACTTATCAATTTCCAGTTTTCGAATCCCAGTATTTGGGGTTCCCTGTGATGATTCTCATAAAAAATCACAGTTTAAGCTTCCTAGCTAAAAATTTGATGTCTGATGTTCTCGATTAATTTATCTGTGGCTACTTATATGAAAGTCTTGGAAATGGAATTGGAATTCTGTCTTCCAACTTTGGAGCATGTTATTCTATTGGTGAATGACTAATATTTTCCTGGATTGCAGGCTGTTTATTTCAACTACTATGGGGATCTTGCAAAGGCCCTTGAACACTTTCTTCAATGTGCAAATTGGCAGAAAGCACACACTATTTTCGTAACTTCTGTTGCCCACAAATTATTCTTGTCTGGTATGGATTAATAATTTCTATGTTCCATTTAGTGTCATTATGTATTTTCTTAAGTTTCTGGACATATTTGATGGAATCACTATTTGGAATCTGTTATAAAAAATATACTTTTCATTCCGTTTCTAAGTGTATGCATATAGCTTGAACAGTTTATAATCGTTAGCATTCTACATGATAATTGAGTATCATTGGACCTAGTGAATCTATAAGCAGGTAGTTGATTTGTTTAGGGAAAATGTACCTTTAACCGATTTGATTTACAAAGTTAATATTTTAACTAATCACGCACTCGATCTGGACCACAGTTGCTTCAGTTGATGTTAATGTATAATTTTTTTTTCATGCAGCTGAACACTCAGAGATATGGAGGCTTGCAACTTCCATGGAGGACTACAAATCAGAAATTGAAAATTGGGACCTGGGAGCTGGGATTTATATTTCATTCTATCTAATTAGAAGTTCATTGCAGGAAGCGGACAATACCATGAACGAACTGGTATGGCAGATTATTCTATATGATATGGCTGTTATTTTAAATATTGGGTAGATCTGCATCAATAGGCAACCTGCAATATCTTAACTAGCAATTGCGTTGTTTTAAACACCAAAGCTTGGTTTGCTCTATTGCTAGGTTTCCGTTTCTCATAATTTAAGGCTTAAGCTGGAACACATTGTGCCTAACAGTTATACTTGAGTTTGACTGATTGGCTTGGCTTAGGCTGTCTAAATGTGGCTCAGAATCAGATAATAAAGTAATTCAATATACAACATCTCTCCAAAATGAAAATATAGCATCTGTGCAATGGTATGCCTGCTTTGATAGAGTGGGTCTTTCCTAGTAATATTGGGCCAGATGCTGATGCACTTCTTGCTCTTCCTATTGTACTTATCTTGGTAGCAGGAGGCCAACAAGATGAGCATGAATGAAGATAAGGAAATAGCTTAAAGCCCCATTACTAAATTGATATATAGCCCCATTTTTTGCTACTGTACTAAAAAGAACTTGATTGTTATTGCTAAATCTTTGTGTAATTTACTCCATGCTACAAGATCTTTATCATGTCGGAAAGGATTTGAACAAGTGATGATATTTTTATCCTGTGAAATACAATGGAGAATGACAAACTCAAACCAGACCCAACTTGATGCCATACTCTCAATTATAAATTGTGATTGTCATTTGGTCTTTCTTTGTCAAATGAGTGCTGAGCACTCTGTAATGTTTACTGCAGGATTCTCTGGAAAGCAAAAATTCTGCATGTAGAGAGTTTCTTGGTCAGTTAAAGCAGTCTTTGGCTGTTTGGGGTGTCCTGCTACCCGTTGACGTGAGGTATGCTCAACAATCCTTGACTCAGATGTTTGGTTTTATTCAGACACTTTAACTTATGTTTGTTAGTGATATGATACATTAACTTTTGTTTTATTATTGTTGAGACCTCTCCACATGACGCCTGTTTATTATAAGGTGGTATATCTCTACGGTTATGAAATTTATGTATTTACCAATGTGTTACAGGGTAGTTTATTCAAAGATGGCAGATGAGATATGCAATTTGCTTTTATCTGATATTGGAGACGGCCCAACACGAGATGTTCAATTAAGTTGTTTTGACACCGTTTTTAGTGCTCCCATTCCTGAAGACCTTCGCGCAAGTCATTTGCAAGATTCACTGTCTCTCTTTACATGCTTTCTTTCAGAGGTTGCTACATAGGTTTTTCCCTTTTTGCAAGGCAGTTTGTTCCAGTTGAAATTATAAAATCCTCGCAAGTTCCTATTTTTGCTTTAACAGCTGTCTCTTCTGAGTTGTGCTATTCTGGAGATGCATAGTTCATGTATGTTATTTTACAGAAAAGCTAGAACTGATGGTGGTCAGGGGTTTCGAACCCAAAAAAAAAAAATTGCTGGGCAGGGGGCCTTGCAGGTTGCAACCTGCGGTGTGATTGCACAGGGTTCTTTTTAGGCCTGGGAGCGGATCGGTTCGGAACGGTAGAGGGCTCTTCTGTTAACCAAACCGAAGACTTTGGTAGACCATTTTCTCTTCCGTTAACTAAACCAAAGACTTAGGTAGGCTTCGGATTAGTTAACCTAATATTCGATTTGAATTGGTTCGGTACATCGGTAGTACAGTAATAAAAACGTACTAATAAAAATACAATTTATAATACTTTCGCATAACATAAGTTCTTGAACAAATACACTAAATTATCCTTGTAAAATATAAAAATTCAATAGTCTAATTCATTCAAGTACGAAATTAAATAACTTGGGCTCGTTTGGGAGTGCTTTTGGAGCAACGAAAAGCGCTTTTAAATTGGTGAAAGCGTTTGTCTTTTAAAAATGGTGTTTGGCAAAAATTGCAAAAGTGCTTTGGGTAATATCCAAAAGCACTTGGAGTGGTTTTGGAAGAAGCACTTGATCTCTTGTTTAGATGCATCTTCTGGATGCTGTTTAAAAAAACCCTCATTCGTCATTGTTCGGTAAACACACTTTAGCCTAAACCTAAAAAAAAATCAAAATCAAAATTAATACATTTTTTGATGACTTCCTCGAAATGTATGAAGCATCTATTCCAAAATTTCAAACCCAATTTGCAAATTTGCATAATTTCAAAAGTACAAAAGAGGCTTTGAAACTTCTTAGGATAGGAATCCAAATACATATATAAATAAATAAGCAATTCAAATGGCGCGTTACTTTACAGTGGAAAGGCTAATGAGGGCAATAATTCCTAAGCTATGCCTCAGGCCACGGTGGAAGAAAAAATTTCACCATATGAGGAGGAAATAGAATCTAATAATCAATTAACTAATTTATATGAAGTTCTGTCATGAAACAATAAACTAAAGTAAAATTGCACCATGTATACAAGCTTATATGCAAAATTAAAGACTAATTGGATTCTAAAGTACAGAACAGATTGAAACCTTCTTGTTATTTACTCACATCAAGAAACAACAAGGCTACTTTTTAAGATGTCCAATCAATATGCAGAACTAATTGACATTGACAACAACCAAGTCAAAAGCACCCTTCTAAAAGTTGTCCAATGTTGAGTAGATGTGTCACCGAACTGAAGGCTGCTTTTTAAGTTGTCTAATCCAAGTTGTCAAGAAATAGTTCCGAGAAGAAAGAAGAAAGGCTTCATCTGCTCCAAGCCCTGCTAGAGCATAAGGAACTTCATATCAGAAGTGGAATCAGCAACACAAGAAAGAAGAAGGAACCCCAAAAAGCCACTCTAACTCACGGATCACAAAGATGGATACCAAGCAATCTCTTGCTTAGGGTTGAATATGGTTAGTAGGGTATACTTATTAAAATTATATTTGTTTCACAATTCCATATATCATTTTTGGTCATTTTATATTAAGGTAAATCAATAATTCAATAAATACTTTTGTAGTAGGGTGTACTCAATTAATTTTAGGGTTCATTTAGCAGCACTCTTCCACCAATAAATTCTAGCCAAATGAAAAAGGGCTTTAATTTGTAGATCAATGGTCTCTATCTTTTTGTAATTTAAACTATCGTTTGCATTAAAAAATGACATTCGAACTTGGTATTTTTTCCAATGTTCTATAATCACGGTCTCTCCTCTTTAATGCATAAAAAAGTGTGGCATTAAAATGTGAAAAAAAATAACAAATATATCTAGATTTGGTAGATACGGTTGAGCTTGTGACTTGTAATATCTTCCAATCTTCCAATATTTGAACTTAGGACAACCTTCGTGAGCGGCCTCTCCTCTTTCCCCAATAACTCTAATGTTTGCTAATTTGCTGAAGCAGCTAAACCTTAGAGCACCTCCACCCCAAAGGGCAAGGGTAAGGCAAATGCAAGGCAATGTTTGTCACCATTCACGTGAATAGTGGCAGCCTTGCCTTTTTTGTTCCCACCCCAAAGGGCAAGGACAAATGCAATTACTATTCACTTTAATTTATTTTCTATTTTTTATACTTAAACCATTAGTTTTGATAATATTTTCGGATAATATTTTCGGTTGCCACATGTCACTATTTATTATAAAATTCTCATATCAAATTTCGGATTAAATTTTAGGATTAAATTTTCAGATAAGATTTTCAGTTGCCATGTGTCCATATTTATTATAAAATTCACATCTCACTCATCATACAATTGAAATACCTACTCGCTCATCATACAATTGAAATACTCCCCGTCTTCATAGTCTGACGCAGTCGAGAACAAGGACGACTCAATCATTGGCGGAGGCGGTTCCACCGAATCACGACGTGGGGGAGTATTTTCCTTCAGAGGACGTAATAGTGCCATTATTCCGGACACGGAACACATCACTGAAACCGACTGCGAGCATTGTTCACTTGAGGAGTCATGTGTAATGGTTTTCCTCTTTTTTGTTTTGCCTTGAATAATCTATTAAAAAAATGAAATTGAAAATGCAAGAAATATATAATTAAAAAAATTGACATTAAATTAACAAAACGGCAAAATTATTTTTTTTACCTCGTCACCAAGATTTTGATGGCTTCGAACGTTTGTGCATGATCCTCCGGCTTCGATGGAAGAGGTCATTCGTATTTTTGAACAAATGGAATATTGTAGTAGAAAATTTGGTGTGGAAAGTGAAAAATATTGGAAGGAGATGATTTTGTATGAAGATTTGGTGTGGGAAGTGAATAATATTGGTACGTATTTATAGAAAAAATTTCTAGAATTTCTTGATATTTTTTACAAATTTTTTCTTTTTTTTTTTTTTCAATTTTTTTTGGTCAAAAATTGGATAGTCGTTGAATTGGATAAAATTTTTGGATCGAAGGCTCCAGGAGAAGTCACGTGACTTGTAGCCGTTGGTTTCTGGTAGTTGTGGGTGAGCGCTAGCTTCAGTTGCTGATGTTAACAGCCTTCGAGCAATAGCCCAGTCGATTCTTGCCCGTGGGCTTGCCTGGGTTGGTGGGTCCCACAGCTTGCCTGGGTTGGACCTTGCATGCTGGAGGGGGGTTCGGGGCCTGGGGCTGCCTTTTGTCTTGGGCAAACCCAAACGCTGGAGGTGCCCTTAACCAAATGAATACAGCAAAAGTATATTACTCTTCCAATTCCGAGAGATCCAATACTATATCTCAGAGCGATTCCAGCAACAACACTCAGCCCTAACAGGACAGGGCCCGAGTCCAAAAAGCAGCTTCCATCTGGCTTGTGAAGCCCGAGCATGCCATGGGTCTCACGAGACTGGGCCAGCCCGCAGGTGAAACCAGCCTTAAGGCTGCTGAAGTCAGCACAGTAATTCAATTTTTTCTACCACGTGGCGTGTTCTGGTGCGTAGATGCTTTTTTTTTAAAAAAAAAAAAAAAATCCAACGGCTAGGCTTTTTTGGGCAAAAAATTGTGAAAAAATTCGAAATTTTTTTAAAACTTCACCAAAAATTATGAACTTTTTTTCTATAAATACCTAGGGGTGCACATTATTACCGAAAACCCGACCGAACCGGCCGAACCAGACCGGTTTTGTAGGGTTGGTCCGGTTTTTTTATTCAAATTATTGAAATCGGTAGGAAAACCTACCAACCCGAGTGTGAACCAATTTGAATTTTTTTAAACCAACGAAACCCGAACCAGACCGATTTCATTAAATTGCCTAAAAATTTAGACAAATGCCATGACGGGGAATCGAACTCTGCTCATAGTTCATATATAAAGCCCAAATACCACTGGATTGATGTGCCTTCTTATGTAATGTGTGTATAATTGTATTATTTATTACAATCTAAACAATTTTTTTTTTAAAGTTAGGGTTTTCCCTACCTCACACACTCTCCTTTTCTTTTTCTTTTCTCCCACCCTAGCCGACATCCCTTTTTTCTTCTATCTCTCTCCATCTTTTTTTCTTTCCTCTTCCTCCCGCCGTTGCATCTTCTTCTTTTTTTCTTTTCTTTTTTGGGTAAATAGCTGCATTTTCTTCTTCTTCTTTCCCTCTTCTCTCCATCTTCTTCTGCTTTTCTTCTTCTTCCTCCCCATACCCTCAACCAGGAAGTGGTCCTCAATCTTAGTTCAATCCTCTGCCATCGATGCTGGCCGAACCAAACCAAACTGCACCGACTTCTCGGTGTGCCGATTGTAGTCGGTCTTGCATCTCCTCGGCACAGCAGCGGTCTCCAAAATAGGTGCGTCGATGACCTCCGGTTCGGTGGTCGGCAACTCCTCTAAGACATGGTTATCGAACCGTGAACAGCTCTATAAATACCTACCATTTTTCTTCACTTTCAACACAAAAATCCTCATATAATTTCTTCTCCTTCTATTATTTTTCATTTTCTACACAAAATTTTCAACACATTCCATACATCAAACAAAATATAATTAAAAGAAAAAACCACAACAAAAGCTTAACTGAAAATAAAACATAAACAAAGCATAAATAAAAATATTCTCCAAGTTAATTGTTTAGGTTTTTTTTAAAAAAAAAAAAACCAAAAGTGAATAGTATTTGCTCATTGCCATGGCAATGGGTGGAAACACACATTGCTTTTTGCAAGGGCAGCCACTATTCACGTGAATAGTGCCTGCCCTAGGCTTCCCTTGCCCCTTGCCATGGCAAATGGGTGGAATCGCTCTCATTTGAGGGCCTAACAGTGCGTTTGGATGAGGGAAATAAACTTGGGATTTTGACAAAAATCAGAATTTCTAAATTGACTGAATCAATTCCCGTGATTGGATAAAAAAAACATAAAAATTTAGAAATTCCGCTTGGGAAAAAACATGGAATTTGGAGATCATAAATCCCAACTTTAAATTCTATCTAAAAGTCGTCATTTTTAAAATTCCAAGAAAGATTGAGTTTTTAAAAAAGATAACTTTACAAATAAATGTTAAATTCCGTGTTTTAAATCTGTCACCCAAACAAAAAACTTTACAAATTCTACAATATTAATTTATGTCATTTTAAATCCCGTCATTTATGAAATCCTTTGTACTTTTAAATTTCTTTATCCAAACGCACTGTAAAGGAACCATAAGATTATATTGGAAAAAGGGTTTTCTCTCTTCCCCTTTCGAAATGAGAGTTACTGTACCTTGTGGCTACTAGGTTCTGCGTCTTTCCTTTGTGTTTCTTCACAAGATCTGGTATTCTTTTATGTTTTTCACAAGACCTAATCTTAGTTTTTTAACTAGGGACAACCCAAGGTGCAGAATCAATCTTTCTCCTCCAAGGTGATAAACTCAAGGTTTCAGAAATAGGAGCAATTTCAAATGGAGGAAGTTCAAACAAGCTTTGACAAAATTCTTACGTTGACAGTAGAGGAAGCCGATCCATTGGTGATTGAAGAAGAAGATGATGGTGTAGCTCAAGATATCCTAGAGAGAAGTTTAGTGGCAAAGATCTACTCACCAAAACCAGTTCACAAGAAGTCTTTTTAAGAATAGGATGTTGGAGATTTAGGACCTAGTTGGTTAAATAAACATTAAAGAACTCCCAGGTAACCACTTCTTATTTACTTTTGGACGTATGGAGGATAAACAAAATATTTTAAAGTTTGCCCTTTGGAAATTTGATAAAAAGCTTGTTTTGTTAGAGGAGCCAGATGGTACTATGGCACCCTCTAAGATGAATTTAAAATTTGGTGATTTCTGGGTTCAAATCCGGAATGTTCCCCTCTTAAAAATGACTGAGAAACTTGCTAGGTCAATTGGAGATAGAATTGGCAAATGCATAGATATATCTCAATGTGAAGGGGGTGAGCTGGTGGGAGGATTTATGAGGATTAGAGTTCGAATATATATTACTAAATCTCTATGGAGGGGACTGAGGATAACCTTCCCTGGGGGTAGTACTGATCTAGTCGCATTTGTCTATGAAAAATGACCCAAATTCTGCTTTGGATGTGGAAGAATTGGGCATAACTTCAGGATTGCAATTATGTGCCAGAGCAATAGAAAAGGGCTACAGATCAACCGTATGGAAGATTCCTTACCCCAAGAGGCTATGGTTATGCCTAATCCTCAAATAGCGAGTCTTATGATTCCAGTTCAGAAGATGAGGAAGAAAATAGAGGAAATAAAAGAAATTTTGATGCCAGAAAGTAGAAAAATGTTCCAAGAGAGTTTTCAGATACTGTCAGCTCTCCAACAAAGAAAAAATAGACAAGTAGTCTTGAAGTCAGTAATAAGATTCAAGCTGTTTCTTCACAATTACAGTCAATGAATGCAAGAAAGTTACAAGTGAAAGAATCGTCCAGAGAATGGTCCAAAGGAAAAGAAATGGGACACTCGATTTCAAACTCATGGAGTTCACAACGAATTTCCAAAGGGTCAGAACAAAGGGATAGAAATTGGAAAAATAAGGAGGAAAACAGAAACATTGCTCTAACGGAGGCAAAGAAGATTAGTGAGGGGGGTGGTTCAACCTCCTCTATTTCCACAAGAAGCGTTGAACCCAATTGTCAAGCGGGAGAGAAAAAATAAGAGATTTGTGCCAAATCCCACTCTGAAGCTGATAGAGCTTTATTTGGCAATTTTGAGGTGGTAATTCAGTCTGAGTTTGATCTTGACTCATAGAGGGACAATCAGGCTGGCAAAGAGCCAAAGGGTGTGCAGGCCAAAACAGGGAGAAGCTGGAAAAGATTAGCAAGAGAGGGTGGTTCAAGTAAATCCTCCCATGATCAGACAACTCCCATTATGCTAATTGGTGAGAAACGGAGTGGGGATCCAGTTATGGAAGGGGAAACTTCAAAGCACAAGAAAGTTGATGATGGAAAAAACAATGAGATCATCATGTATGAATCTGTGGTGGGCCCGGAGATGTTGGCCCACCACGAGAAATGAATATCTTAAGTTGGAATGTCCGAGGTTTGGGGAATCCTCGGACATTCAGAGCTCTCAATGATTTATTGAGAGAGAAAAATCCCCATGTAGTTTTCTTTATGGAGACTAAATGTACTAGTGTGCAATTGAAAGAAAAGGCAATGAAATAGGGAAATTATAATTATTTTGAAGTAGAGAGAATTGGAAAAAAAAAAGGGGTGGGTCTTGCAATGCTGTGGAGGGAAGAAGTACAAGTGAGTGTGTTGTTTGCATCAACTGGCCATATAGACTGCTGGGTGAATACTCATAACATACAACCATTCAGAGTGACTGGTTTTTATGGCAACCCTGAAACATCCTTAAGAATTTTCTCTTGAGAATTGCTTAGAAGATTGGCAAGTTATTGTACAAGCCCTTGGGTATGCTTAGGTGATTTTAATGAGCTACTTTCGGAAAGAGATTCAAATGGGGTTAAAAGGAGACCAATGTATCAAATGGAAAACTTCCAAAAGTCTCTAGAGGACTGTAACCTGAGTGATATCGATTTTGAAGGCTTTCCTTTCACTTGGAGTAGGAAGAATGGTAATGGGAGTGTTCTATGGGAAAGACTTGATCGAGTAGTTGCAAATACATAGTTCAGGCACTTGTGGCACCAGACAAAGGTTCATCACATGAATAGTAATGTTTCTGATCACAAGCCAATTCTTTTAACTCTTATTTCTCAAAATATTAATGATGACGTAATTTCAGCAAGAAAGTGCAGATTTCATTTTGAAATGATGTGGTTGAAAGAAGAGGGATTTGAAGATGTTGTGAAGGATGCCTGGGAGTGTAATGTAGATGAACACCTTTCCGTGAAAGAAAAGCTCAAAAGGTGTGCTATTTCTTTTAAAAAGTGGGAAAAAGATGTCTTTGGTAGTGTCAGGACTCAATTAAAGGAGTGCAAAGAAGAGCTGGAACTTTTGCAATGCACTAACCCTTTGAAACAACAAAGTCAGAGGAAGGATTTTCTTGAAAGAAAGATTGACGACCTATTAGAAAAACAAGAAATTATGTGGCAACAACGTTCAAGGGTGGAGTGGTTGAAAGAAGGTGATAAAAATACTAGTTATTTTCATAAAAGTGCGAGGGAGAGAACAAAGAATAAGTTCATAACATGGGTGTATAATTCAAAAGGGAAATGGTGTACGGATAGGAGATTGATAACAAAAAATTTCAGTTACTATTTTCAGTCTATCTTTGCGAAAACAGGAGGTCATAACATTGAGGTGATTACTGACATGGTTAATCCAAAAGTGCCTGATCAAATGAAGCATTTCCTTGCTAAGCCTTACAGTAGAGATGAGGTAGAGTTTGCTCTGAAGCAAATGCCTCCTTCAAAGGCTCCTGGAATTGATGGAATGCCCGTTTTTTTTTTTCCCGAAAGTATTGGCACATTCTTGGGGACGATGTTGTTGAGGTATGTCTAAAAATCCTCAATGGTCAGGAAAGTGTGAGAAGCCTGAACAAGACTTTGATAACTCTCATCCCCAAAGTTGAAAAGCCAGAATTTGTGACTCACTACAGGCCAATATCTCTCTGCAATGTGATCTATAAAATTATTTCTAAGACCATAGTCAACAGATTAAAGTGTGTGCTCCCAATGGTTATATTTGAAAGCCAAAGCGATTTTGTTCCAAAGAGGCAAATTTCAGATAATATCATTCTGGCTTTTGAAACAATTCACGCCATGAGAATTAGAAGGGGGGAAAAAGTTCCAAAGATTGCTTTGAAGTTAGACATGGCAAAAGCGTATGATAAAGTTGATTGGAATTTCATTTGTAAAATGATGGAGAAATTGGGTTTCCCTGATGACTTTATTAAGCTGGTCTTTGAGTGTATATCTACTGTTTCATATTCTTTGATAAGGCATGGAGTTGTTGAAGGTAATATTATCCCACAAAGGGGGATTAGACAAGGAGATCCCTTATCTCCCTATATTTTCCTTATTTTGTGCGGGGGGTTTTTCTTCACTTCTTAAACAGTCAGAGCTTTCTGGTGAAATAAAAAGGATTGACGTGGCAAGGGGGGCCCCTCCAATTTCTCATTTTATTTTATTATTTTATTTTTTTTGCAGATGATAGCCTACTCTTTCTTTAAGAAACACCTCAGACCTGTAGAACCCTTAAAAGGGTGTTTGAGATTTATGAGCCAGCAACAGGGCAAAAAATAAATTTGGAGGAGTCAGCAATTGCTTTTAGTCCGAACACTCCTGTACATTTAAGAAATGAGGTTAGTAGCGTTCTAAAGATCCCAATTGTTGAGTTTCATGAGAAATATTTGGGACTACCAACTATGATTGATAGGAAAAAGAAGGATTGTTTTAACGGAATAAAAGAAAGATTGAGAAAGAAGCTTAATGAATGGAAAGAGAAATGTTGGAGACTTCTTACTAATGAACAGTCCATGATTCACAAGGTGTTAAAAGCTTGATATTTTCCAAACTGTAATTTCTTGGCAGCTGGTTAAGAAAAAGCTTCTTCATATGTTTGGAGGTCTTTGATTTGGGGCCGTGAATTGCTCTTGAGTGGGTTAAGGAAGAGGATTGGAGATGGACAAGATACTCTAGACTATGGAGATGCTTGGATTCCTAGACCTAATTCTTTCCGCTCTTGAGCGGGATGAAATTTGCTCGGAATGCTGGCTTTTCTTCTATTCTAATTGAGTCTGATTCACAAGGAGTGGTAAATGATGTAAAGAAAGATGAGGAAGAGTCGTGGGCATCAGATGAGCATCTCATTGATGATATTAAGAGGAGTCTGCAACAATTTGATGATGTTACTGTTTCTTTCAGTCCAAGGGGGTGCAATCAAGTCATTTTCTAGCTAGGCATGCACTTAATTGTAATACTATGGTAACTTGGATTGAAGAGGTTCCCCTCTATCTGGAGCCAATTGTACAAGATGATATTGTTGTATCATCTTAATTGTTATCAATGATTTCCACTTTCGCAAAAAAGAAAAGAAAAGAAAAGATTATATTGGAAAATTGCTTTCTGATTCATTTGTCTAAATTACAAGTCGCATTGAGGTTTCGCCCAATAAATTGAAGTTGAAATTTACAAGTCTTAAACTTCATGGTCATCACAATCCCTAGTGTAGCAGCAACCAGAAAAATCAAGTCGATTGCTGGTTATAGAATTATGCAAAAGGAAATAAAGAAAGAGATATTTAGTGATATACCCATTTTTAGCACTAATATTATAAATAAATCATACACCATTGAATTTCTATAAACAAACAAAAAAAAAAAAACCCAAAAAATGACACATGGCCTTATTGAATTTAATATTGATTATTAAATTACTTTGATGCCTATTGAGTGTTCTGGGTATTTTTGTGAGATTTTAGGATTGAGCTTGTTTTAAGAAATTGATGGTAGTTTTGTAATTTATAAGAAGTTAAAAGCCTATTTGTTATGTTGTAAATAGGCTTTGAGTGTGTTTATAAAGTCCATTTCATACAAGGTATTTTTATAATTTGGGCCCCTATATTAGATATAATAGTGAATCTCCCTTAAAGAAAATTACTTATGCAAAATAAAATCTTACAATATCGAAAGAGTAAAATAACAACGTTTTAAGAGTGACCATGAAATTGTTATGAGAGGAATTATTATTATTAAAACTTGTGTGCTTATTTGACTATGTTTCGTTTGCATGTCTTTTGAGAGAAGCTAACTTTATGGTTGATGCTCTAGCTGCCCTAGGACTTCGGCTTAATCACCGCCATGTTTAGATTTGTTCTCTTTCAACGAATCATGCTCGTACTTATCAATGAGTTGTCTTAGAATGGTGGCCAAGATTAAATGCAGTGACTGGTTGATAGATACACTCTCGTCTTCGTCTGCCGTTTGGTGATGTCAACATTTGCTGTCCATCTCATAAACATCATCATAGAACGACACATCATCATAGAACGACCTGGAAGCCCAGTCTAGTCGCCAAAGAATCCCACTTCCAAACGGCACCGTTTAAGTCTCAAATCTTCTTCTTTTATCTATAAATTTAAAAAAAAAAAAAAACAATTCCATTTCCAGATTCCAATTTTCAATCTGCCAAGGACCCGTAAGTCCCATTTCACACTTACTACGAGACTCGCGAAACTCAAAACCTTCATCCACAGTGATTAGCTTGGCTTAATCCAATCTTTCCATTATTGTTGATGCGATAATTAATAATGGTACGTGGAAAAAACTTCGACGACTAATGCCCATTGACTTGGGGAAGAAGAACAAACAAAGCACACACCTTTCAGCTTTCAACCACATATCTCTCTCTTTCTGCTCTTACTGATACTGTTAGGCAGGCAGAGTATTAGATCTGTGCCCTGCAATCAGTACATAGAATTCAACTGGGTCTTGTAGCTTGCTTCTTTTTATAGCTTCCTCGGGTATTTCTGCCTCTGCGAAACGAACAGGTACACAATTTCTTTACGTGTTTTAATCGTAATCTTTGTTTCATTATTGTTCTGGTACACGCCCAGTTTTACTTTTTATGGTAGCTTTCTGTTTGTGGAAAGTCTTTTTCACATTGCTAGGCAGGTAGTGTTGTTGCTAGTTATTACTTTAGTTGTTTTGTTGATGGATTAAATTTTTTGGGGTTTGAGAATTTTGGTTAAAGAGTTGAGATTTAGGTTCGACAGTGATTGTGGCTCACTGGGTTTCAGCCATTTTTCCTTTTTCAGAGGGGACTCTGGTTTTTCAGACTTGTAAAATGTGGATAGAAAACCGTCTTTTAATGGAAAAAGCAATTGAAATTAACACAAAGTTTGGTTTTTATTGATTTGGGTTTGAATGTTATGTTTACTAGTTCAGGCTCCAGATGATGGTATTTGTAATTCTATATTTGGGTAGTGGGGTTTGCCTATTAAATGCAATAGTGGCCTAATTTTCATTGTTTTGATATTTCTTTACGTCTGATGACTTCTTTATAAATTATTAATTGTAGGGAGCTTATTGAATCAGAGTAAAATGCAAGATTTAGTTAGTAATAATGGGAACAATCAGTTATCACGCCATTGGAGGTTGTCTTGAAGCGAAGCTTGAACTGCCAATGAGATGTCTTCGAGTAAGAGGGCATCTCAACAGTTGAAGGATGGTAGGATGCGGAATCAAAGCACTGATGTCTTGAACAGGTCATACCCACAACCAACTTATTATAAAGAGTGTTTATTCACCAGTGTTTTGTTTCCAGGTTGATTGATTCAACATTTCCCTCCTACTGATAGTTGATTGATGTAAAAATTTTGTGCACTTGCTAATAAATTTCAAGCAAGCATAGACCTAGAGTGCAAATGAGGTTGGGTAACCTATGGGGTTTAATTCTAAATGATGCTAATCCTTACAGTTAGAGTTTAGTGCCTCTTAAAATGATGGACATGGAAGTTTGTTTCTGTGTGAGATTGCTTGTGCAAAAAGGTTTTTGTAACTATACATAGCGGGAACCTTTTGAGATTTACCAACTACCAAGTTACCTTAAAATTTCAAAATTTGAGCTCGAGTCGTGTTTTGTATGGGTCATGTTTTGGGAGGAGGTATGGCTTCCAGATTTGGTTATTGGTTGATGTGATTAATAAGTTTTGTAGACAATGAAGATATTAATAAAGAAAAAGAAGGAAAGATTAAGAAGAATGATACTTTCTTTTTGTCAGTTGGAAAGGTTGAGAGTAAGAAACCTTGGAGTCACAATAAAGCCTTTCAAAACTAGAAGTCTTATCTGGAAGATGTTTAATGAATCTCATTATAAAACTTTTTGTTGTTGTTGAAAAGCTAAAGAGAATGAGAAGAAAACTAGCGGAGTACTATTTCAAGGAAACTTCAAAATAGAACTCATTTATAACTTAATTGGTGCACCGTGCACAAAAGATCATAATTTTCCTTCTTATGAAATTTAGATTTTCAACCAAAAAATGAAATTTAGATAAATTTATAGGGTAATGATTTCCCCACTCCAATTTTATCCACTTACACTCCATTTTTATAGTGGATAAAATTGGAGTGGGGAAATCACCACTCAATTTATATTGAAGTTTTCGTTTTGGTATTAATCGTTTCCTTCATTGAGCCTCTTTACATGTACTACTGATCCCCATCTATATGAAAATATACAAGTTAAATGGTCTGTTTAATGCTCATGTTCTTAAGTATCTTTGTTTTCCCCCTTCCATTTTGTAGGCGTAGCTCTGAAGCACAGCTTACTCCAAAAAATTTAAAAGATGATAGTGTTGTTCATTTTAAAGATCGAGAATCTATGGTACTGGTACTTCATTAGTTTATACATAAAATGTATGTTAACAAGCAGGAACTTTATTTGATATTTTACACTATGTATGTTAACAAGCAGGAACTTTATTCTCGAGCCAGAGCGCAGGAAGAGGAGATCCAATTTCTCCGTGGGCAAATTACTGTTGCTTGTGTGAAGGTATAGCAATTCTTAACTTGCCATTTGTCACATGCATTTGCATTATCCTTATAGTTGGTTCAATTTTGGAAATGTAAATGCTTGAGAATTAAGTGGTCTTCATTGTATCAGGAATTGCGCCTGCTAAATGAGAAATATGCATTGGAGAGGAAATTTGCTGACTTACGGATGGTTTGTCCATCGCTTGATAATCAATATGGTTTTTTCTTGGAATGCTCTGATTCCTTTGAAAAAAAGAAAAAAAAAAGAAAAAAAAAAGAAATTGGAAGATGCTAAAGTATGAAATAATATTATGTTGATTGATAGGTGATTGATGAGAAGCAGAGTGAAGCCACTACTTCTGCGTTAAATGAATTGGCACGCAGAAAAGGCGATCTTGAGGAAAATCTAAAATTAACTCATGATTTAAAGGTACACTAATATTTAAAGATGGTGCTAGCTTTAGAATATTATGGTAGTTTGTAGCTGGGAGGCCTATTCTTTGTTGTCTGTTCAAAATAATAGCAATAACCTGATGCCCAAGTATCATATATTTGATTGATTTATTGCATTGCATGAAGACAATGGAAAAATGGTTTTATGTAAAAGAATTTATCACAGGTTTCTCTATTTCATGACAATAAACACCTTTTGACTGGTTTTCTCTTAAGAACTCTATGACATTATGTAATGAAAGTAATTCTTTTAGCTATAGCCTGAAGAAAAGGAAAGCTAGTGATATTAATGGTTTTCCAAAAAATCTAAAATGGTTGATGAGAAATTAAGCTCATTAATAGATCCGTTGTGTTTGTCAGGCAATTCCTCCCCTTTTAAATATGGTTGAAGGTTGAGTTTGAGTTTGAGCTCCTGGATCCAATCTGGTGGTTACTTGGTGCGATTTACCTAGTAAGATAGTGAAAAAATTGGAGAATATTGTGCATAATCTATATGGTGGCCAAGATTAAGTGCCATTTAAATTTATTGTACATGATCTATCTGTTTGAGGTATAGTGTTTTATTGGTTTACAGAATCTACATAGAAAGCATAAACTCTTGAACTTGAACCATATGGGCAGGGAAATTTTGTTCTTTACTGAAATTTCTTAGTTGATTTTGTGTTTGATGCCATGTAAGATTTCACCACGTGTTTATAAGCTCAGAAGAATTGATGTAAGATTTCACCACGTGTTTTTCCTGCTAGTCGGGAAAAAATTTATTATGTTTACACTATTTCTATCCTTTGCAAAGGTTTGCAAGTCATCCTTCTAACAGAAAAAGAACCAAAAAAAAAAAAAAAAAAAAAAAAAAAAAAAAAAAATAATGAGCATACATCCCTATTCTAAAATTAATCCATCTAACTATTTTCAATTAGATGATAAGGGTTCTCATAAAAAATTACTCTACCTGATTAAGAATAATTTATTGGTACTCTACCCTGTGACACGCAGATACTACACAATACAAATATTGCAGGTATAGAGTATCTGATTTTGATACGGCCCTGATATGCCCTGATTCATATTGAATACGAATTCGGAGAAACTGGTTGACTTTTTGTATGTTTGACTTTTGGATATGTTATGTATAGGGTGGGATACATGTTGAATACAAATTAGGATAAAAGAGAGGTTGTTCACAATTTTTTAAAAAAAGGGATGTGATGGTAACTTAGAAAAGTTGTGAAGTACTTTTAAAATAAGTGGGCCTGAGTAGTATTTCCAAGTGCTTAGAGTTAATGCAAAAGGAAAAAAGAAGAATGATGAAATGAAATTAATGGATATGCATTTTACTTGTTTTTCTTTTATGTTCTATTTCTATCTGAAACCTTCTATAATTGAATTATGTTTTTACTTTTTTAGTGTTGTTGATGATTATTGAATATAATTTTATTTTTATTTTGTTGCATGCCCTTTTGTTTTATTGTCCTAGGTTTTAGAGTTCTGCTAACTTTATCACATCGTTTCCCGTATTCTGTTTCCCCACTGCCTAGACCAAACTTTAATATCCAGATAACCATATGATCAAATGCCAAAAGTCCACATTAGTTTGTTTATAGGGTATTCGTACACACTTAATCATATTTGGATTATGTTTTAGCTTGAGGACATTTGGGAATACTATGATCTTGATATTCAATATGTCCACATATTGAGCTCAATATAAATGCGTTGATGTTTCAATAGGCTGGTTAAACCTCTCTTAAACTGATGTATGAATCGGACTGATAACTTTAGATCTATCGTCTTTTTTTTTTCTTGCACATTATTGTTTTTGCTCTTAGGCTTTCTCTGTTATATTGCGGTTATTAATAGTTTCTGTATTTGGTAGGCTGCAGATGATGAGAGATATATCTTCATGTCATCTATGCTGGGGCTATTGGCTGAATATGGTGTTTTGCCCCATGCTATTAATGCTTCTGCAATATCCAACAGTTTAAAGGTATCAATCATATAGCGCACAGATAACATATATTGCATGTAAAAAGTATCCTGGCTTATGGGTGATGCCATATTCTTTTGTACAAAGTTTCTTTCTGCTCTGGCTTTCAGTCAGGGTTTTATTTTTTTCAAATCACATTCATTTTCCAATTCCTTGGAAATGAGCTATCTCAGATGATTAAAAAGGAAAGAAAAAACCAGTGACATCTGATTGATGCTGAGTTAAGGTGACATGTTTTGTGCAATGATAATTGTTCAGAATAGTCAAGGATGAGCAGGTGTTATGTTAGATTTATAATGGAAAGGCCGAGTAAAATGAAACTAATTGAGTGCCAACCTCTGAATCTTAGCACAAGGAATTTATTCTCTTTTCTTTTCCTGCATTTTATCGAGAGCAATATTCTTTGGGTATGGGGAGTAAAAACTGCCCATATTTTATTTGGGTCTATCAAAATTGGCAATCTGTTTTCTGTCTATCAGTCTAGCAAAGAGTTTTCTCAAGTCAGCCTTGATCTTTGTTTTCTTGAACCTGCAGATACAACATGATCAATTGCAGTGGAAGATTAGAACTTCACATGTAAGCAAGCACTCTTGTTACTTCATGCTGTTGTCAGTGATGATTCTTTGTTTCTATACCGTAGAGTGCATTGCTTTACCCATTATTATGTATAAAAATTGTTTCTCTCCACCACCTATTCTTTGCTGCTTAGTCTTTAAATCAGTATTATACTTTTTGCTCATACACGTATGTGCTGAAAAATATCTTATCCTTATATGATAAATAATATAATGCAGGCATATTCTTTCCAGTGTGACCTTTTTTTCTTTCTTTTATATTTTAAAAGTTTCCAAATATTCTTCTCCCTGCAGACATATTTAAGCAGATAACTTACAAATTGTAGCTGAGACACTGCATATCCCTGTTTTGATTTATTTTGAAATGCATGTTTTAGAAAAGTTAAATAATTGGAAATAGGGCTAATTATTTGGCTTTTGGGTGTATTTTTACCTTACTACTAGCTGAAAACACTGCATAGGTGGGTAATAGGCTGACGAATATGAAATATAAGAATTGGTGAAGACTTGAGAGAACACCTACTGTTTTGGGTATCACACCCAAGAAAAAGATGCATCACATTTTGTGCACAGCTTCTGGAATTTTGATATTTCTTCATTAGAAGTAAACATCCATACTTAGCTTTCGTAAGCTACAAATGCATATTTGGTGGGCTCAGGTTTTAGAAACTTGTATTTTTAAAGGTTTGTGTTGGTGATAGAGAAGCTTAGGGTTTGTAGATGAATTCGAGTACAAAAATTGATATTTTATGGCATAAAGTTGACATAAACTGAGAAGTAAGCTTACTCTAATATTTTGGGATTTTGAAGGTCTATTTGAGACTCTGGGGTCGTAAGGGTTTAGTTAGGCAGAAAGCGGCTAGGTTTTTGGATTAAGGGAGGGACACAGAGAGATAAAAAACATGCATGTGGAATTACTTCATAACTAAAACACACCATTAATTAATCAATGCTCTTTCTTGGATTACAGGATTACTTATGGTCTTCTTTCCTTATATTACGAATAAGATTAGTAATCTAATACCAACTCCTAATAGGACTAGTAAATCAAAGGGCGCGTATAAAGGCCAATTAACTATATTGGATTTAGATACTAATAAAATAAAAATCAAAACCGCAACTAGGGACCAAAACTGGCAAACATGGAAATTATTACACTAGCCCTGGCTATAAATAGTTGAAACTAAACCTAATTATAAGATTTCGATGGCCTCATTAACTATCATGAAGCCTTACTGCTGAAAAAACAAAACAAAAAAATCTTATGAGTGGATGTTAAGTCTTCTCTAATCATGCTATGGCTTCTCTATTCCTTTCCTCTTTGAAAATCTTGAGATGATAAATCTGGTAGCTGCTAAAGAATTCATGTGTTGCGTAAGGACCCCCCTATTTCTTAAAACTTTGTGCTGACACTGAGAGGCATTTTGAATTGTCCTGACCCATGAAGAATCCACTCATATTTAAGCTTCTTGTCATTTGGACGACACAAGAGAATATAACAAGGCTTAGAGGGAGGATCAAGTTGCATGATATCAGCCAACTCACTAATAGAATAAGTCAACGAAATTAGTGTTTTTAGTGTTGTTCACCAAAGCCACATTGTAAGAATTCAGGTGGGGTTTTGCCTTTGAGGCTTCATTTAAGGTTGAGACTTGAGTGAAACTGAAGCTTTTTGCCTGGTTTACTTGATAACATTATCTCTTTTCTCATTCTCCTTTTTCGAATCATGATATTACTATAAGTTTGCTTTTAATGCTCATATATGCTACATATAGATTTATATGCATGTTTGTTAATGAATATGGGAGACACAAATATGCACACTTGTGCAGGTGCCAAAACCTTTCAAAGAAAAAAACTAGAACAGTTTTACTTCTTGCCTTTGAGTGAAGACATTTATTTTTATTTTTATTTTTTGCTATTCCCTAGTTGTAAAGTGCAGAAGCTTCTTTTCTTGAATTAACATTTGTTAGGAATATTATACGACTCTTTTTATCACAGTTGTAAGTTAAAGGCAATTGCAGTAAGGCATCTTCTTTATAGCAGGATAAAATTAGACAATTAACATCTGGCGTGGAAAATGATGCTGAAAGTGAATCTCATGGTAAAGATAGCCGTGGTCCTGGCATTTTGAATGGCCAATTTCCTCATATCTTGGTATTTAATCTACTCATATATTATGCTTTGTTGGTCTATGGACTTGGACGAGTATTGTTTTCTTTCATTGTTCACATCACCGAAAACTCTCTCTCTCTCTCTCTCTCTCTCTCTCTCTCCCTCTCTCTCTCTCTCGCCTGGTCTTTCATAATGCAGGAACAAGGCTTTGATCATTATAGTGATCGACAACATCTGGAACCAACTGACAAATTGCCGAAATATGTGGCTGACATGAAAATGCTAATTAATAATGAAGTTCCACATGAGTTCACATCCAATACAGAGAGGTTGGCATAATTCATCTTTGTTCAGGAAAAAAGCTTTCTTTTTTCCATCTATTATTAAGCATGTATATGTTGAAAGAACAAAGCTTTCTATATTGTTATCGTGCTAAAATTTTATTTATCTGTGAACAAAAATAGTTAAGGACACCTGTATTTTGCAGAGCCATGTTTGATCACTGAAACAGTTTCTTTGTAGTTTAGAGGTCTTTTGAAATTTCATATGTTGGCCTGTTCCTGTGCTTTGGTTATATTATTTGTTGAAGATTGATATTTCATGACTCTGCCATGTGAACGAAGTCGTCTATATGGTGCCATTTGAAATCAATCTCAATTACATTTAGATGTCTTTATCGATTTCTTTGATGTGATTCATATCAAGTTATTGAAAGCTACAAGTATCACAAATTGTTCCTTCATATAGACTATTGGTGGTGTTTTATAGCTTCCTATCACTGATTCGTTAATACATTTGGATTGACTCTTAAACTGAGGGAAATTGATAGGTGTAACCAAAATGGAAGGGTTTATTCACAATTCAACCATAACATTATAGAATTATTTTCTGTATACCTATATTTCGGTGAGGAGCTTTTTACATGACATCTTTTCCCCTTGCTTATGTTTGACTGTGAATCAAATGACTCATAGGCCGATGGCTGGCTTTACTAATAAAGATGATGCGAATGTGAGAGCTGGGAGAATGACCAATGGCACCTTATCTTCTCCTCACACCACACATGATGAGATTGCTTCCTCTGCTTCTCAAGGTGATTGATGTTTTTATCTTTGAAACAGGGATTTTCTTGCTTGACCTTTTGATATCTAAAATGTTTCTTTTGCATTTAGAAGGTCCTACAATAGAGAATTTTCAGATTATTGGTGATGCTGTTCCGGGAGGCAAACTTCTTGGATGTGGATACCCAGTACGTGGAACCTCACTTTGTATGTTTCAGGTAAAATTCCTTGAACATTCTTCATGTGTGAACTTCCATCTATGTTATGATATACTTATATATCATCGTTGTTTGCGTATCAGTGGGTTCGTCATCTTCAGGATGGCACTAGAGAGTTCATTGAAGGTAGACAGTTAAATGAATTTTGACTTTCTTGATTTTTCTCTTGTATATTAGATCCTGTTAATCTTTTTCTACGAATTATTGTTTTATTAATGTCTTTATGTTTTCTTTTCCTTCAATCAGGAGCCACAAACCCAGAATATATTGTCACAGCTGATGATGTTGATAAAATAATTGCTGTTGACTGCATACCAATGGATGACCAAGGCCGTCAGGTTTCTATTACCTTGTATATACATGCACTTGTATATGTTGATACCGTCTCTATATTTTTGTGTATGCACGATTGCAAAAATGTGCAACTGTCTGTATGTTTCTTATTTGAGTAGGTGAAATTTCCTTTATTTCTGCCATTATGCTTTTAGTCAATGTATAGGAAAAATATGTTGTGTTATTTTCTTTTCGAAAATTTTATTTATAAAAATACCAGTCTTTCTGAATCTTCTTGGGGATAGTATTACAAAGTGCAAGTAATTTTGACTAGATTATCACACCCTTTTTTGAATGGTTGTGCACTTTGATAATCTTTTGTTTGAGACTTTGAAAATATGTTTTCTCATTAGTTCAAAATGATGATGATTTGATCTGCATATCTTTTAAGTTAGTTTTAATATATCTGTTGAAGTTTGGGGAGAATTAGTGAAGGAGAAAATAAAATAATAATGTTCCCGTATGAGGCCCAAAAAAGTTGCTGCCCATAAATTGATGTATGTGTGTGCTGTATCATCCAAGAAATGCAATTTAACTAGCAATGCATCAAGTAAAAATTGATTGATATTGGATAATCCTCTCTCTCCAAAGTTGTCAAGGCACTTTAGTCAGAGGTGGGTGGGTATGAATATCATTGCCTAGAATGCATGCTTTCATATGATTCTGCTACGCATTCGCACCACTGCACATAACTAGCTAGACTTTTGAAATCCTGAGTCCATTTGAGGAATAATTGAACCATGAGTTTTGGCAGCTTTATGTCTGATCATGCTATACATCCATACCTACCCCTCTGAACTTTTAGCAGGCAAAGAACCAATGTTATAGTACTAAGACTAATCTTTCATTAAAACCTCAGTTCTCTCTCTCTCTCTCTCTCTCTCTCTCTTAAGCTTATGCTTTGGGACTCATGCTAATGCTTTTGATGTAGCATAGTCATTTTTATTTGAAGATTTTGTTTTTTTTTTGCTTTGGATATAGTTCTTTTGCTATATACTTATTGTGTACCCGTGCAGCACCTCTTTGAACATGCTTTGATAAACTTTACCAGTTATCAAAAATATTATTAATGATAACTGGGTGTAACCTTTTTTAATGATTTATCTTGCTTATTTGCATGTGCAAAGTCCACATTTGGTTTCATGGAATTTATTAAATCACCCAGGAAGTAATGCCATTTTATATACTTGTTGTACATGAGTATTTTTTTTTTCCTAATAAATTTGTTTTTCATTATCAGGGGGAACTGGTGAGGCTTTTCGCTAATGATCAGAACAAAATCAGATGTGGTATGTCCATTTATATTATTGATGAGTTCGGCATAAACATGCCTTATATGATTGACTTTTTTATAGTTGTTTTATGTATAATGGATTCCTTGTGTATGTCTTTTTTTTTTCTTTCTAAACGTCTGCTAATAAGTTAGTTTCTTGCTTTCCAGTTGTCAGTGTGTTTTTGCATCTAATTGTCAGTGTGTTTTTCCCTCTCATCCCCTTTTGCCAACAACATTAATTATTTAAAAGGACAAAAGGATAGTCGACTGTAATCTTAAATTTTTCTTTCATTGTATTTTCATGAGGTACTTTCTAGACCCAGAGATGCAAAAGGAGATTGACGAACATATTTCTAGAGGACAGGCCACTTTTAGTGTTCTGCTACTGGTAAGTTTAATTTTTGCATCTTTCTATTTTCTTGTTGCATATATAATTCATCAGTCTGTTTAATGTAGATTGATAAACTCATCTCCTGACAATAATCTAAAATGCTAGTTTATAGGAAACTTTGTGCTTGGTGAAATTCAAATATAATGATTGAGTTTGTGTACATTTAGGAGAAAACTCCAATATAGGTACTTTTATTAATAATGTTTTACCAATTGTGCCAATTTTTGTTTAAACTCATTGCTAAAATTTCTTTTGCATTTTATTTCATCCTCTTGCTTTTAGTATATTGTATAACTTGTATGAATATGGATGAAACGTGAGCATCTAAATTGAATTATTTGTTGCGTGATTAATAAGAATATAGTAAATATTTTAAGTTACGATGAAAAGAGCAAAAGAATAGATTAAGTGAAACACCCCATGTGATTTATACATGTATTGCAAGTCTGATGCACGTATAAATTGCCATGATGATCTCAACCTGATTTTATATGAAATGGGTTGAAAATATGGTATAGATGGGCAATTATTTGAATCAATTGAGAACTCAGAAAGCTATTTCCCTGCAACTTTTTTTTTCCCTGGAGGATGGGTACTAAATTCCCCTGCTTAGTTAAAATGCCTGGCTTATAGAGCAAGATTGGGAAATTGTTCCAAATCGGGTGATATGCCTCATCTACTTTATAATAAATTACTAGCTTATATGCTTATTTTAACAGTGCCTGGCTACCAGGCTGTTCATTTTGTTTGTTTGTTTTTGTGGGGTGAGTGTGGTTGACTTTGTATTGTCAAAATGAGATAAATTTGTACCTTATTGATCCTTATATTCATAAGTTTGTAGCTATATGGTTTTGTCATGCTGCTAAATCTGTTCCTTATATCACATGAAAAACTTTTGCCATATCATCTTGTTGAAAACAGATGGACTCTTCTGAGAATTGGGAGCCAGCAGCTTTAATTCTGAGACGGTCAGGCTATCAGATCAAGATCAATAGTACAGAAGCTGTTGTAATTGCAGAGAAATTCTCAAAGGAATTATCAGTATGTTCTTTACTTGGTGACACTTCATTTGAGAAATTAGGTTTTTATGTCATGAGATGTTCTCCAAGTTACTTGTTGAAGTATTGGATGAATTTAAATCATAATGAATAAGTTTTATACAACTGTATCAAGTTGGTCTAGAAAAAGGTTATAATAAAATTTTTTGTATCTACAGTTTCGCATGATGAAAGTGAATTCCTTGTCAAAATATGTATCCATCATACAGAACTAAAAGCAATCATGCTTTCTTATAAGCCCTACAGTGTTTGACAAAATCTGCAAGAATCTGCACTGTTGAAAGGCTGAATAGAGTTTAATTCATATAATGGATATTTTTTTACCAGACGTTAGTTATAGTTTCTGTCACTAGTCATTTGTAAGTAATCAGAACCTACAATGTAATTTTATATTTTCTAAACATAAGACAATCCATATAAACTTCCATAATTTGTTGGTTGCAGATCAAAGTTCCTTGTGGCTTCTCAACTCAATTTGTGATGACATGTTCTGATGGATCTTCTCATCCTTGTAGCACGTACAATGTTCGGTAATACTTTAATTTTAATTTTATGTTTCATTTTTATTTTGGTCAATAACTTTTGTTGTATACTTGTATATTTAAATTAAAGCATTCTTGATATGGTAGTGCTGCATTGGATCATTTTCTGGAGATTTTATGGTTTATCAGACTTGTATTTTATGTCCATTTTGTGATATGAGAATAGTACAAAAAATTTGCTGTTGCCATTAGGATCTATACGAGAATCATATATAAGGTTACTCAGTGGATAATATGTTAGAATTGTGATGATTAAGCCTATAACTGAGGAAATCAGCTGGAGCTAATCTTGGAGGAGATATTGGCTGTAATCAAGTGAATCACACTAAACATTCTTGTTTTTGTCAACAATATGCCATCTGATATGATATATTCAATTTCTTTTGCAGGATGCGCGATACTCTTGTGTTGACCATGAGAATACTCCAAGGCAAGGTATTTCTTTACTTCAAATTATGCCCCAACTTCTGCATGTATGGTTCTTTTATGTGTTTTCATGCAAGATCTGGGACATAAGTTTTATGGTTAACAAAAGAATTGGGGATATGTTTTTACTCCTCGTCATCAATTCTTTAATATGATTCCTTTTTAAGCAGTACAAATTCAATTGACCCTTTTTAAGCCTCAAGTGCAAAGAGATGCTTTGAAACATATTTGGTCTGACTTTGATGTTAGTTTAACTATTACAGAATATGTGGATTACAGTAAAACTCAAGAGGCGAAGCACAGAAGTATTTTTTGTTTTTGTTAAAGAAGCATGGAAATGTTTTGAAACAAACAATCATGTTCTGATATTTAGTAATCTATCTAGATTATCCTCTAACAGTGGAGCAAATAGGGGCTTCCATATCATATTCTTTAGAACTTTGAGAAATGAATGTAAGAGAAAATGTAAAGGGCATATCTATTATACACACACAACACAACCACACAGAACACATGGTCTTGCACTGTAAGAAGTTATATTTCTGGACTGCTAGTTGAGATTCTTGATTAGGTGGCATCACTTCTAGATGTGTAGTAGACCTAGTGGTGCCTATTTGATCAAAAATTGTGATTGCTAGCCCCGCAAAGGGCCAATCTGTAGGGTTAGGTTCGGGAGACACGCATATTTTCATTAGTTTCTTGGTGATGCACTCCATTAGTAATTCCTAATCTTCAAACTTGGAAATTTATTTTCCTTTTGTTTTGTGTTTTCTGGTGCAGGCACTGGATGACAAAAGGAAAGGAAGAGTATAGCCATAATTTGAGCATAATGTTTATAGCCATCATTCATTCATAGTAAAAAGCGATAAATAATTAATTAAACAGAGATCTAAATACCAGCATGGGTAAGTTAAAGATAAAAGCTTTTGTAGTTTCTTCCATTGTATTATGATTCATAGTCGATGCTTATCTCTGAACCACAGATCACACATGCATTCTGTATAGACAAGCATGAATAAAATAGATGTATTTTTCTTGTATTACCTTATCGATTAATTTAGGCTAAATACTCGTTGTGTGTAGAAACCAAAAATGATGTTACAACTATCAATTAATTAAGGCTAAAAACTCTCTTTTCTTTTAGTGAAGTATTAGTTAGTTTAAGTTGTAATTCCATATGGACTATGACATATTCATCAAAAGAGTTATTTATACTTACACCCTCTGAGTTTTCTTGTGTTTTCACAAAACTCCCGTAGGTCTCAAAGATTACACGAACACCTCTTGAAGTTTTAGTTTGTTTTTACAAAATCCCTTTTTGTTGATTGTCCAAAAATTGATGATTTCATTGGACAAAAATCCTTATGCAAATGACAAAATTAACCTCAATGAAGTATATGCAATTTAATCTAAAATGCCAACTTTGTCATTTGGAGAATTTGTATAAAATTATCAATTTTTGAATGAAAAATCAATGAAAATGAGTTTTGTAAAAATAATTTAAAACGTTAGGGAGTATTCGTGTAATTTCTAAAACCTCATGGGCTTTTGTGAAAAAGTAAAAAAATTATGGAAGTGTTGGTGTAAATAACTCTTCATCAAAATAGTCTGTCATATTATGGAATTCTTACTATATCAAATATGTCGTGCAACCAGATGTATATACTTTTCTTTATCTCTGTCTTCACGTGATAAAAGATATATTACGTGAGGAGAGAGAAGCATGGATAGGAAGATCTAAAGTAGGATTAGTAGGTAACATGGATAATAAAAAGGCAGATTCACTATTATACTCAATATATAGGCTCAAATTATAAAAATACTCTATATGAAATAGACTTTAGAAACACACCCAAAGCCCATTTACAACATATCAAAGAGGCTTTTAACTTCTTATAAATTGCAAAACTGCCATCAATTTCTTAAAACAAGCTCAAACCCAAAATCTCATAAAAATACCCAAAACACTCAATAGGGCATCAAAGTAATTTAATAATCAATATTAAATTCAATAAGGTTAGCTGTCATTTTTTGAGTTTGTTTATAGAAATTCAATAGTGTAGGGTTTATCTATACTATTACTATTAGTGTTAAGAATGAGTATATCACTAAATATCTCTAAAAAAAAACATATAGTGCATCGTACAATAATGTTCATAAAAAAGTTCATTTTTCTTTCTCTGCATATTTTTTTGTTATCGGAAAAGCAATAATTTATTTTAAGGATAAATGTACATTGAGGACTAATACAGATTTTATATACTCGAATTGAAAATAAAATGTAATAGTTAAAATTCTAAAACCAAAAAACATAAAACATTTTCAGTTAAGACTTATAATGTTCACATCTCAGTTTACGATTTTAATGTGTACCTAAAATGTGTGTCGCGAATGAACATTGACTTGATTCTTTAAGAATGTGTCATTATTAGGTCAATCTGTTATTAATCTGACTTGTAAGATGGATCCGAATGATTATTGTTGTATCTGTATTCTGTAGATGCATACTCTTTATAAATTTTGTCATGTGTACAAATTAAATTTATAAACTTGTGGTTTCCATATCAAATTTTAGTACATGTTTCATTGTAATTTTAAATTTGAGATTTCAGTTCAGTGGCTGGGAATACTCTCTTTTCCTTGGAGCCAAAAGATCAAGTTTGAAGCCTATAATTATTTTTTCAGACGGCACAAAATTGGAAGGGTACTATTGGGCGATGTTAAATTCATTAATTTTTTTAAATGCTACCTTGGAATTGCAGAAGGGTCAAATTTTCCATCTGCATGCAAAGCCTTTCATTTCACATCACAAATTACTTATTTTTCTTTTTCTGTTTTTTCTATATATTTTTTTGGTGAAAATGTTTTTTTTTTTTTTTTTGGGGGTTCTTTTTCTGGTCAAAACATCCTAAGTTCACTTAAGCCAGCCAATAAGATCTCAGTGATTGCATAGAACTCACATGGCTGCACGTGTTTAGCTCACATCTCAATCACATTTCTGTAAAGTAAAGAAAAATTATTCTTTGGGTTTAAATATTTTATTATTTTTATTAAGATTAATATTTATTTTTATACTAACTTTTGCAGTAATTTTACGTAGGATTATTCATTGCTTGTGGAAACAACAATGATTGTGTTGTATGTAACGCCGGCCTCCTTAGGCCTGCGCCTACGTAGAATAAACCATCTCACGCTCATTTGAGAGAACCACAACTCAACTAACTTTATTTTAGGGAGACAAATCCTTTCGAAGTAGGAATCTCAACACCTATTAAGGTTTGTTTTGTTCAACAACATCACAAGTATGAAAGACACATTGGGGAAAGGTTGTTTCTATTGTAACGTCTGCGTGATGGTTTTTAATACACGTATTATAATATAAATGAACGATAGATTTATATTATAAGGGTATAATATTAATAAACATAATGGAATTCTAACACGATTGATATATACACCATGTAACGATATACTCCATTGATGCATCAATGTCCACTAACTTTAGTAAATTCTTCTTTTTTGTTTCTGTAGGTGAACTATTGTCAAACAAGTTTTCTAACGAGTGGAGATATATAAATGTTCCTAGATAAAATGGTGATTGAGAACCATTACCAAAACATAATACATGTCAAATTAACCAATAATACTAAAATGTGTACATATTAAATTAAGTAAAAATGATTACTCCTTTTTTAAGATGGCAAGGAAGCTGAGGTTGAGTTAGTTGGAAGGGTGGTGTGCTTGCATAGAAAATGCAAAGAGTCCACTCTCTCACCTATATTCACCGACTAGAGACTTGGACGGTTTCTTAAGCTTTAGATTCGTCACTTGGATCACAAACTCAACTACCAATCATCTACTTACAAATAGACTAGAAAAGAAACCATCACCTCGTATAAATAATGCCAAAGAAAAAGAAAGATAGAGATAAAGAAAACAAATGAAAGAAAAAGTAGAATATAAGGGAGACACACATCAATAATCCATCTCCTCTTCTACTTTGCTTTACTTTCCATCTAAGCCCCTCATTTTTCTCTTCTTTTTCTTTAACACTTGCCTACCTCTCTCTCTCTCTCTCTCCCCTCCTTCTTTGGCATATATCAAGCAAAGGAAAAGTGACCAAATTAAGAAAAGAGGCCAAGATCTGGTAGCGTGTGCCATTGAGGTTTTTGGTCATATGGGCTCTTCAGGGAACCAAAATCCTTGGGCACCATATGACAATTACAAAGATTGTTCTCAAGGAATTTGCAGCATCTACTGTCCACAATGGTGCTACATCCTTGGCCCTCCTCCCCCTCCTTTTGATTTTGCAGAAGCTGATGACAGCAAAGACTCTGCTACAGATTTCTCTCCTCTCATTATAGCAGTGATTGGCATCTTTGCAAGTGCTTTCATTTTAGTCACTTACTACACCATCATATCAAAATATTGCCGGCGAAGAGATAACGATGGCGGTCGAGACATTGACATGGAGAATTCGAATCCAAACCAAATTAGTGAATCATGGCAAGGCTCAACAACTGGCCTTGATGAGTCCCTGATCAAGTCAATCAAAGTTCACAAGTATAAGAGAGGTGACAGCCTTGTAGAAGGCACTGACTGCTCTGTTTGCCTAAGTGAGTTTGAAGAAAATGAGAGCCTGAGGTTATTGCCAAAGTGCAGCCATGCTTTCCATGTTCCTTGCATTGATACTTGGCTCAAATCTCACTCTAGTTGCCCGCTGTGCCGGTCGAATATTGCTGCTCCTGCCATAGCTTTGGTGCCTCATCATCATCAACAAGTGCTGTCTCCAGTTCAAGAGAATCCACAGCTGGAACAAAATGTGACTGCTTCAGAATACCAGCACAGAAGCCATGCAAGTGTTTTGGTTGTCCAAGATTTGGAAGAGGTTGTAAGTCTTGCAAATGATCATGTTGTTCCGAAGACTACAACTCAAGATATTGTTAGAGAAAGGGCTCACTTGGAGAATACAGTGAACAGTTGTGAGATTGGACAAGATGGGATCCAGCAATTGAGGAGATCAGCTTCTTTGAATTGTGTTTCCATTGCTGATGTGTTGCATTTACATGACTGTGAAGATGATGAGGACTTGGAGAACCAGATGGAAAATGTCCAATTTTCCATGGGAATTGGATCCTCAAATAGAGTAGCTGAGGAACAGAATTCCAAATCCGACAACCATAGAAGTGGAGTTTTCAGCTTGGTGAAGGGTCCTCTTGTGTTGAAGAGATCAACTTCAACAGGGAGATTTGTGTTCACAAGGTATGGAAAGGAAAAGAATTCTATAACTCCTAATTAAAACCATTTATTCCCCTTTCCAAAATTAATCTGTAAAACCACAATTTCTTCTTCTTTTGTCTTTGTACCATATTTTTATACACAAAAAGAGAGACCCTGCATACAAATATGAGACTAATTGACTTTCAAATCCTATATGGTTATGTCCATAAGCGCCTGGTCTAGTGCTATTTAGTCTCTAATTTGTTTGTTGAGGAGGTCTTGAGTTCAAATCTCATGAACTGACGTGATTGAATAAAATTATTCATCAACTCCTATGTGGGTATTTTACTTGAAAAAGTATAAAGCTTTCATGAAAAAACTTACCCGAATTGCTGGTCTCTGCTCCAATTATAATTTGCTTTGCATCTCCTAAAAATAATGTGCTCCCCTCTGCACAATTAGTACTCAATAGTGAAAAAAATGAGAATATTAGTTGGCAAGCTACTTGATCTCAATGGCAGGGGTTTGAAACCCGTTGGAAGCACTTTGTGGTTAAAGGCAAGCCGAACTCCGAGTGGAGATTAATCTTACCCTTCAAGTGTGGGGACACCTCGTGGCATTTACCAAAAAATTGAGAATATTAGAGGAAGGTACAACACAAGTGCTTGTGGGAATAAGAATTGTTCCCATATGATTAATTGCCTTTGTTCAGGAATCTTTTTATTCTGTGCTAGCTACACGCTGTTAGAAAAGTCCAAAAAGTAGAAAATGATGGGAAATTACCCCAAATTGGTACTGTATTATTAGGCCAGCTAAAATCCCATATCCATATTCTCATATTTGGGTTCAAAACTGGTGGGGCTTAAGATTTATAATTTTTTTCCGTTCCAATGCATATAATTAATAGTCAACGGGGTCTAACTCTGTGGAAAATGATATTGACTTGTAGACCTATAGTCTTAAGTTCGAACTCCTATAACACTTTGGTAGTATGTGTGAAAATCTCCCTCCTCCCCCTTAACTTTCTCAAAACAAAAACAAAAAACACATGATTAATATGGGCTTGAGTTTTGGGTAAATGTTAAGTTTAAGTTTTGAGTTTCTAATGCATGACTCTAACTTATAATTTGACCCAAAATTTAAGATGAGATTTGAGTCTTAGATGATCTAGAAAGTGATTTGGAGGGTGACATCTGGGGCAAGTGCCAGAGATATAACCCAAAACCTAAGCTCCTTAGAACTGAAGGCTTGGTGGGTGACCTTAAATTGGCCCACCATTTTGGGAGGTAGTGGAGATTAAATTTCCAACCAGTTTTGACAATAACAGATCGAGTCGCATTCAAAGAGTAAGTGGTGCCTTAAGCAATGCGTGAAGCTTTGAGTAGGAGCACACTTGTGAACTTGTGAATCACCCAACAACCACACAATCGTATTCATCACTGTTTTTTTTTTCTTCGTTTAACTTCTATTTTGATAAGATTCAGCAATAGGTTAAATTGAATCCATAGACTTAAAGTTGAAGGAAATGAAGCATCTAGACTCTAAATATTATATTAAAGTGTGAAAGAATACAAAATGGAAATACATTGGGAACAAAATGATACATCGGACTCTGAACAACTGATATGGACAGGGCATCTGTCCTTGTTCTTTTTCAAATAATTTATCAATCTTTTATTATTATTTATTTTATAAATTAAATAGAAACTTAATTAGATAAAGTTCAACAATACAATTACAAATAGACAAATTTATAAATAAACCCAATCCTAGACATGTATTTATAAAAAAACTTAAGCACTATTTAAACATATAAACACACCCAAAATTAACTCCAAAGTCAACTTTTTGAGTGTGTTTATAAATGGGTTTTAAGTGTGTGTAATGATGGATTTTGGGTGTGTTTATATGTTTAAATAGTGCTTGGGTTTTTTTATAATTTCAACCCCAATTTTGGGTGTTTTAGTGAAACTCCCTTAAAAATATCAACAAGATATCTATTGATATTTAACATACCAATTTTAAGAGGGTAACAAACTAACATGCTAAAAGCAAAATTAATGCGAACAAAAACCGCACTAAAACTACTAACTCAAATCACTACAATTTATCAATATCTTTAAATATCTATATGCTTGAACAAACAAGTAGATTTTTTTAAATTCAATTAAAAATAATGTAGGAACATCTTTGCATAAACTTTACTATATATATATATTTTAAATTTTGCATTTACTTTAAGCTTCATGAAATTAGAGGCCGGATGACGGGACATGGCCCGCATTTTTCAGTCCTATATATTTGCCTAGTTGTTCATATATTTTAGATTTTCTATGTTGCAATAATCTTATTGTATCTTTTATTTTGTTATGTTTATCAATGAATCTTATTGTTTCAACCAAAAAGAAAAACAAAATCACTGATTTTTTTTGTTTTTGTTTTTGTTTTTTGTGGTTGGGAGTGAAGTAATGTAGATTAAAGATCACATGTAAACAACCTCCGCCGCTGCTCTAGATATATTGGTATATGGTCATTAATTATTTTTCACATGCATGTGAGAGGCGTTATGTATTCATAACTTTACAAGGATACTCCAATGACTTCGACTGTTGAGTGTTTTTCTTTTCCTCCTTTTGCACTACTAACTTGGGGGAAGCCATAAGAATACAAATTGACCCCAAAATTTTGTTAATGTTCAGAAAATCAGGAGGTCAGCAAGTTTATAACTTCTAATAGTAGTACAGTAGTAATCTTAGGCCGTTTCTAAGATTTTAGAGGATGTGTGCGAGACGGGGAAAGACAAATTTTTATACTAAAATACTATGTATGCCATAAACAAATGTTATACTAAAAATCATCACCATTTAACATGAAATTCCAAAATTACTCACAAACGAAACAAATAGACAAACCATTTCAATTATTTCATATATGGCAAGTTAAAAAAGAAAGTGGCAATTTATATGCAACCTAATGATCTATTGGAGATACCGATTGTAAAAGTTGAGTTTTTATGGCGCTCACTAACCAATGGATAATTCAGCAAGTTGAGAATTGAGGTTACTCCTAATCTACCAAGTTTATTAGAGTTTGAGTCCCGGCAATTGCATATGCATCCTTCAAATAGAATATGTTGGTCTTTAGCCGATGTGAGTTTGAATTTCGTTTTTCTCTCCCTTAAGTTGAAAAAACGAAAATTAATTTATAAACATTGATAAAATTCATAATTCGCATAAGTAACATAAAAAAAATCCATAATTTGGACAATCAAAGAAACGCAATCACCATATAAGTGCAATTCCTATTCTTTTTTTCTTTTGTTACTATACAATTTCTATCCTAATTTAAAAGGAAAAACAATCGAAACTAGAGACCTTATGTTCTCTTGAACCTTTTTAATTCGAACTCAAGAGCCTAGCCCTTTTTCGACAAACAATTATGTTCATGAAACCGACTCAATAGGCCCCGCATAGCCACTATTATAGCCCAAATAGACCTCACAAGCCCATAACCCTAAATAGGGTTTCAGAGGAACCACTATAAATGATAATCCGTAGCCTCTCTATCTTTCACAGACTTCACTCTCCGCAGAGAGTGGACCTCTCTAGGTTGCGGCACTGTTGCGAAGGCATCATATTATGAGTAACAGTTCTTCTGCTCCACGGGTAAATCTATCAACCTCTTTTTTACTCTTTTAATCTTTGAGATCACGATCTTTGAGTGGTTGGAGGTAGCAGTAGCAGTAGCATATGTGATCTAATGGGTTACGCTCTTTTCTTGAATTTGAAGAAGACTTGGTTCAGATCAGGAGCCATTAGACCGGGAGAAGCATTTGGTTACTTCAATTTACATGTTGGTCTTCGTACTGTTCGACCGTGATTTCTTTGTATAAACAAATGAGTTAATTGTTATTGTCATTTGAATCAGGGTGGACTTGGGTTTCATTCGAGTTTACATCCTTGTTCAAATTACATAAATGGAAGATGGTCTACTATATGTGTTAGTTAGAATATCACCCTCTGAAGTGACACCGAATTTTGAATATTAAATTTGAAAGTTGAAGATTTTGGTCAGATCATGATACTCGGTTACCTTGCGATACAATAGATTTGTGATTGTATAATGTTTGTACCAAATTGTATTTAGATGAAATTTGTAATTTACTTTTGACACCAAAATAATAAAAGGTTACCTTGTGTGTTGCTTTAGATTATGCGTTTGCAAATCTTTACATGTAAGATGCTTGATAAGCCATGTCTTGATGATCTAGATAAAGTAATTTCTGCGCACTTAATTCAATAAAACGCAATTCTCTTTTCTCACCTGAATCATAGTTTTGCTGGTAACAAATTTTAGTGTGTGTTCTGCTCTTGCTTTACATCAAGTATGTTGTTCCTGACTAATTCGAATTTTAATGTTCGAAGACTTTGAAACTAACTGAAAGATGTTTCTGAACTGAATTCTATACTTTGCCCCTGAGAGTCATTTTCACCCAACTTGTTCCAGAACTCATCTTTGCATGTTCAATTTTACCCTTGAGAAATCCTGTACTAACTGAAATATGTTAGCAAGTATCAGAATTTTCGTCCAAAGTGATGATGTGGCACTTTAGAAATTCCTTGTTTTCCTACGTGTATGCCACTTGTATAAAAGAAAAACCATAACATTTTATGTTTAAACAATGAGAGAAAAATAATACCAAGGCTCCATCCCCATCCCCACCCACTCTCCCACATCCCTTCCGCACCCGGAAGCTCACCGCAATCACCTCATATGACAACATCGCCAAGATCTTGAGTTGCCGAGTCGTAAATCACCTCCTATAACAACAGTGCCAAGATCTTGAGTTGTCGAGTCGTAAATGCGCACAACGTTGAGTTGCCGAGTCGTAAATCACCTCCTATAACAACAGTGCCAAGATCTTGAGTTGCCGAGTCGTAAATGCGAACAACGTTGAGGTGTACGTGTCGGACAAAGCATGGTCTACAAGTTATAAAAAAAAAAAAAAAAAAATCCTATTATGCTGAATAGGGTGACCAAACAAGTCAATTGGAATATCGTACATTAAGTCTCATGGATTTGCAATTTCCTAATGCAAATACACTTAGTTTAATTAAGGCGTGTTGGCTTGAGGAGGTGCCTCCATGGCTAAACCATTAGATTAGTGACGTGATGGATGTACTTCGTTTTTGTTTTTAATTAAGCTCCTCTTTTCAATAATAAGGAAAAAAAAACTTAAGATCGATTTGATAATCATTTAATTTTTAAGCTTTAATTTACAATTTTTTGTTAGAGATGGGGGTAAACACAAAATGAGGGATGAAAGAAAAGTGAAGGAAGGGTGATAGGATGGAGGCTAGAGACATGAAAACAAAAGCTTTCTACTTGAAATTGTTTTTAGTTTTCATTTTGTATATAATTAATAATTCTGTTGTGGAAATAATTGGACCTAACCAAAAATGTGCCAACTAGGATATCGGGCCTCCAAGGGTGGTGGATTGTGACTACCAAGAATGGTGTCACACTCCCACATCGCTTGGGTTACATTTCTTCCACATCTTTCCCATCATCTTTCTTCCACCATTTTTGAAGGTAATTACAAAAAATCCTTGGGCACCATATGACACTTACAAAGATTGTTCTCAAGGAATTTGCAGCATCTACTGTCCACAATGGTGCTACATCCTTGGACCTCCCCCTCCTCCTTTTGATTTTGCAGAAGCTGATGACAGCAAAGACTCTGCTACAGATTTCTCTCCTCTCATTATAGCAGTCATTGGCATCTTTGCAAGTGCTTAGCCTTGTAGAAGGCAGACACTGCTCTGTTTGCCTAAGTGAGCTTGAAGAAAATGAGAGCCTGAGGTTATTGCCAAAGTGCAGCCATGCTTTCCATGTTCCTTGCATTGATACTTGGCTCAAATCTCACCCGCTGTGCCGGTCGATATTGCTGCTCCTGCCATAGCTTTGGTGCCTCATCACCATCAACAAGTGCTGTCTCCAGTTCAAGAGAATCCACAGCGGGAGCAAAATGTGACTGCTTCAGAATACCAGCACAGAAGCCATGCAAGTGTTTTGGTTGTCCAATATTTGGAAGAGATTGTAAGTCTTGCAAATGATCATGTTGTTCCAAAGACCACAACTCAAGATATTGTTAGAGAAAGGGCTCACTTGGAGAATACAGTGAATAGTTGTGAGATTGGACAAGATGGGATCCAACAATTGAGGAGATCAGCTTCTTTGAATTGTGTTTCCATTGCTGATGTGTTGCATTTACATGACTGTGAAGATGATGAGGACTTGGAGAACCAGATGGAAAATGTCCAATTTTCCATGGGAATTGGATCCTCAAATAGAGTAGCTGAGGAACATAATTCCAAATCCAACAACCATAGAAGTGGAGTTTTCAGCTTGGTGAAGGGTCCTCTTGTGGTGAAGAGAACATCAGCAGGGAGATTTGTGTTCACAAGGTATGGAAAGGAAAAGAATTCTATAACTCCTAATTAAAACCATTTGTTTCCCCTTTCAAAATTAGTCAGTAAAGCCACAATGTATTCTTCTTTTGTCTTTGTACCATATATTTATACACAAAAAGAGAGACCCTGCATACAAATATAAGACTAATTGACTTTCAAATCCTATATGGTTATGTCCATAAGCGCTTGGTCTAGTGCTATTTAGTCTCTAATTTGTTTGTTTGAGGAGGTCTTGAGTTCAAATTTCATGAACCGATGTGATTGAATAAAATTATTCATCAACTCCTATATGGTTATTTTATTTGAAAAAGTATAAAGAAAGCTTCCATGAAAAAAATTACCAGAATTGCTAGTCTCCACTCCAATTATAATTTGCTTTGCATCTCCTAAAAATAATGTGCCCCCTCTGCAAAATTAGTACTTAATAATGAAAACCTGAGAATATTAGAGGAAGGTACAACACAAGTGCTTGTGGGAATAAGAATTTTCCCCATATTATTAATTGCCTTTGTTCAGGAATCTTTTTTGTTCTGTGCTAGCTACATACTTGTTAGAAAAGTCCAAAAAGTAGAAAATTCTGGGAAATTGCTCCAAATTGGTGCTATATTAGAGCAACTCCACCCATTTGCCTTTAGCCATGGCAAGGGGGGGAGCTAGGGCGGCCACTATTCACGTGAATAGTGGTTGCCCTTGCAAAATCCGAATTTTGTGTTTCCACCCGTTGCCCTTGCTAAGGGCAGTTACTATTCATTTTTTTTTGTTTTATTCACAACTTTTTTTACCTCAATAATTAATTTGGATAATATTTTCGGATAAGATTTTTGGGTTCCTACGTGTCAATACTATTCATATCTCATAATCGGATAAAATTTTCAATTTCAAATTTCAGATAAATTTTTTATAAAAAGGCTGGTATTTATAGAAAAAAATTCATTAATTTTTGGGTATTTTTTAAAAAAAATTTCAAATTTTTTCCAGTATTTTATTGCAAAAAAATTGGCTGCCGTTGGATTGGAGGAAAAAATCAGATCGGAGAGCCCAGACGACGCCACGTGGCAACAGGAAAAAAAATCAAATCAGCGAGGTACTGTAGCGATACTGTAGCGGGGGGTACTGTAGCAGCACTGTAGCGATACTGTAGTGCTACAGTAACTGCCCCTCGTTTTGGACCTTAGGCAGAAGTTGCTTTCGGGCCAGCCCGAGGTGGTGGGTCCCACACCCCCCCGGGCCTGGGCTGCTCCGCTGGAACACAATTTTTTTTTTTTTCCCCCTAGCCTCGGGCTGGGCTCATCCGATGGAAAGACTCTTATTAGGCCAGCTCAAATCCCATATCCGTATTCTCATATTTGGGTTCAAAACTGGTGGGGCTTAAGATTTATAATTTTTTTTGTTGTTGCTCCAATGCACATAATTAATAGTCAACGAGGTTTGATTCAATGAAAAATGATATTGACTTATAGACATGTTGCCTCAAGTTGGAACTCCCATAACACCTTGGTAATGTGTGTGAAAATCACCCACCTCCCCCTTCCTAACTTTGTAATAAATAATAAATAAATAAAAAGCATGATTAATATGGGTTTGAGTTTGGGGTAAATGTTAACTTTAAGTTTTGAATTTCTATGCATGACTCTTAACTTATAATTTGACCTCAAATATATGATGAGATTTGTGTCTTGGATGATCTAGAAAGTGATTCGGAGGGTGACATTTGGGGCAAGTGATAGAGATATAACCCAAAACTTAAGGGCCTGTTTGATAATCATTTTATTTTTAGTTTTTATTTTTTATGCTAGAGTATTGAGGAAATTGAGATTGAGAATGGGAGTGAGGATGAGATTGAGAGAGAGGATGAGAGGGAGGAGTAACAAAGTAAAAACAATTTCAAATAGATTTCAATTTTTAGTTTTTGTTTCACTTTTGTTACTTTTCCCTCCCATCCTCTCCTCTCATTTTCCCTCTCAATCTCATCTCCACTCTCATTCTCCCTCATAAACGAAAAGTTAAAATTGAAATGGTTATCAAACGGGCTCTAAGCTCCTTAGAACTGAAGGCTTGGTGGGTTTCCTTAACTTGGCCCACCATCTTAGGAGGTAGTGTAGCTTAAATTTCCAACCAATTTTGACAATAACAGATCAAGTCACATTCAAAGAGGAAGTGGTGCCTTAAGCAATGCGTGAAGCTCTGAGTAAAAGCAGACATGTGAATCACCAACAACCACTCAATCATATTCATCACTGTTTTTTTTTTTTTTTTTTTTTGGGGTTAATTTCTATTTTGATAAGATTAATCAATGGGCTAAATTGAAACCATAGAATTAAAGTCCAAGGAAATGAAGCATCTAGACTCTAAATATTATATTACGGGTAAATTACTCAAACGGGTCTCAAATTTTTACGTGATTTACATTTTGTTCCCTAAATTAAATTATTAGTCCAAATGGTACATAAACTTTATTTTAATCGCCCATTTGATCCAACCGTTACATTTTCTGTTAAATGTAACCAAATTTTAGGGGCAAATACGACTTTTCATAATTAACAAATAAAATAGGATTAAAATAAATATAAAATACAAAAATGGCGATGAAGATGATGCTCTGCAATACTTTCTTCTTCTCTCTTCGTAATCCCATTGAACCTATTTCAATGGCTGGAAGAAACAAAGACATATTGAATAATCAAAAGCTGTTTAATTTGCAGGTGCTTGGACTCTATTCTTCATGCTAAACACAAAAGCATCTTGGAAGCAAACAGGGATGATGGGGATGAAAAAGTTGAAGCTAACAAGCAAATGCCATTCGATTATCTTCTGGAATTGAAAAAACTCTTGGGTCCTTCGGCTAAGAACTTCAAGAGGTATCACAAATTTTCCTGAAAGTTAATATTTTTCTTCATTTTTACTACCCAATTTGTGAACTACTGGGAAACTCATCAAGCACATGAAAAATTGACAGTGGCTGTGATTTTGGGAGGTGGGGTTGGCGGGTGATGAGGTGGGGAGGAGGGTGGTGGGTGGTTGTCTCTCAACAACAAAGGGAAATCAAAGGGGAGAGGGAGAGGGTCTGGGTGGTTGGTGAGATGGGGTTCTGGGTAAATTCCCTATAAACCCTAACATGCTCGTCCTATACCATAGAGGCTGAATAATTATTGTTGCAGAGGCCAACCAATTTGTTCAAATATGCTCTGATTTGATCGTACATTCGAGCTCTTGACAATATGTGTACAATTATACCATAAGACTTGAGGTTGGGCCTAAATTTTTGCTGCTTTGAAGCCAATTTTGAAAAAGCTGAAGCAGGCTACCAGGTTTAGCTTTAGTTTTTGGAGGATGGTGTTGAGGAGTTGGTCGGAGACCACCTCTACCAAGATGGCTCGGGCACAGATCCTCTTACCTAATGCTTGCTACGGGTAGGTTCAGGGGTAAAAAAGAAATGAGCGGAGGTGGGGTGGGGATTTGTATGCTCTGCATCATGGATTGCTTCGCATGTGTTCAATGAAATGCACAAATGAATATAGAGCTGGAGATGATGTTGAACAAAAATCTGGAGCCTAAGAAATGTTTTATGAATGCGGGCAGATAGCGTTGGAAATAAAAGGCAATTTGATAGAGATGGGATTTTGCTAAATGAATTGAGAGGTCAGCGGATTATAAATGGAGAGATGGGTTTGGGATAGAGGGTGGTTGTTGGATAGGTTTTGGTGGAGAGTGGTTGTGGGATGGGTTTGGGGGTTGGAGCTTAAGGGTGGTGGCCATGGGGGAATGGGGAGAGAGACAGAGAGAGAGAGAGAGAGAGAGAGAGAGAGAGAGGGAGAGAGGGAGAGTTTTTATTTATTTTTCAGCATTTATTTATTTTTAACGTACGAAATGACCAATTTGCCCTCATATTTAACAGCAACATTGACAGAATGTAACGGTTGGATCAAATCGGCGATTAAAATAGAGTTTATGTACCATTTGGACTAATAATTTAATTTATGGACAAAAATGTAAATCACGTACAAATTTGAGGTTTGAGTAATTTACCCTTATATTGAAGTGCGAAAGAATACAAAAAGGAAATATATTGGGAATAAAACGATACATCAAACTCTGAACAACTGATATGAACATGGCATCTGTCCTTGCTATTTTTCAAATAATTTATCAATCTCTTTAAATATCTATATATAAGAACAAACCAAGTAGATTTTTTTAAATTCAATTAAAAATAATGTTGGACCATCTTTGCATAAACCTTACTATAAATATATACATTTTTAAAATTTTATATTTTCTTTAAGCCTCATGAAATTAGAAGCCAAATGACGGGACATAGCCCCTCATTTTTCAGCCCTATATATAAAAGAAAGAAAATTTATTTTTAAAAATCACTGACCACTGTCTTGCAATGTATGCGCTTAGTTGTTCATGTTTTTTACATTTTCTGTATTGTAATAATTTTTTTTTGGAGTTGTGTTCTTCCTGCTTGTATTTTGTGTTGTGTTTTGTTTATCGATGAATTTTACTGTTTCAACCAAAAAGAAAAACAAATCACTAACCAATGAAGTAATGTAGATTTTTTTTGGGTTGGAAGTGAAGTAATGTAGATTAAAGATCACATGTAAACGACCTCGGCCGCTGCTCTAGATATATTGGTATATGGTCATTAATTATTTTTCACATGCATGTGAGAGGCATTATGTATTCATAACTTTACAAGGATACTCCAATGACTTCGATTGTTGAGTGTTTTTCTTTTCCTCCTTTTGCACTACTTACTTAGGAAGCCATTTTTCTTCTGAAAATTGACCCCAAAATTTGTTAATGTTCAGAAAATCAGGAGTTCAGCAAGTTTATAACTTCTAAGGCCCTGTTTGATTCATGGGAAATGAGATTTCGGAATGGGAAATCAATTTTTTTCCCATGTTTGGTAAGCCCAGACATGGAAAATCGTTGCCTAGCCAATGGAAAAGTAAAGGGGAAAGTGAAGCCATCCTACCAACTTGAGTTTTGTTTTCTCTCTTCATGGGAAAGTTTAGGAAAATGAGCCAATATTAAATAAATATTTTTCATGAGCATTTTGTCCTCATTAACAATTTAGAATTACAATATATCATTAAACTCATTCTTTTTATTTGATTTAATATGGGTATAATTGAAAATTTATACAAACTTTGTTTTTCATTCCTACTCAAAGCAAACATGGGAAAGGAAATAAAGTGATATCTCTTGGTTATTTTCCCAGCATTACCAAACGCTGGAAAGGAATCTTTCATTTCTCATCCATTGGGAAATGACATGAGAAATGATTTCCCCTCAAATTCATTCCGTGAACCAAACGGGGCCGAATAGTAATATAGTAGTAATCTTAGGCTGTTTTTGAGATTTTAAAGGATGTGTGTGAGAAAGGGACACACAAATTTTTATACTAAAATACCGTATATACCATAAACAAATGTTATACTAAAAATCATCATCATTTAACATGAAATTGCAACATTACTCAGACATGAAACACATGGACAAACCAATTCAATTATTTCATATATGGCAAGTTAAAAAAGAAAGTGACAATTCATATGCAACCCAATGATCTGCTGGACATGCTCATTGTAAAAATTGAGTTTTGATGGTGCTCACTAACCAATGAATAATTCAGCAAGTTGAGAATTAGGGTTTGGGGTTACTCCTAATGTTTATTAGAGTTTGAGTCCCGGCAATTGCATGCGTCCTTCAAATAGAATATGTTGGTCTTAAAAAAATAAAAAATTGTAGACATTAATGAGACCCATAATTCGCATAAGTATAACATAAAAAAATCCATAATTTGGACAATAAATCACCATATAAGTGCAATTCCTACTCTTTTTTTATTTTGTTACAATACAATTTCTATCCTAATTTGGATGGAGATGGAGCAAAAGAATTTCTGTTTAAAAGGAACCAAAAAAAAAAAAAAAAAAATCGAAACTAGAGACGTTGTGTCCTCTTGAACCTTTGTAATTAGAACTTAAGAGCCTAGCCCTTTTTCCACAAACCATTATGTTCATGAAACCGGCTTAATAGGCCCGGCATGGCCAATATTATAGCCCAAAATAGACCTCAGAAGCCCACAACCCTAGATAGGGTTTCAGAGGAACGACTATAAATAGTAATCGTGCATAGACTTCACTCCCCGCAGAGAGTAGACCTCCCTGGGCTGCGGCAATGGTGCGAAGGCATCATATTATGAGCGACGGTTCTTCTGCTCCACGGGTAAATCTATCAAGCTCTTTTTTACTCTTTTAATCTTCAAGACCGCGATCTTTAAGTAGTTGGAGCTACCAGTAGCAGTAGCAGTAGCATGTGTGATCTAATGGGTTACGCTCTTTTCTTGAGTTTGAAGAAGAGTTGGTTCAGATAGGCCAGGTGAAGCATTCGGTTACTTCAATTACATGTTGGTTGGTTTTTTATGGTTCGACCGTGATTTCTTTGTATAAACAAATGAGTTAATTGTTATTGTCATTTGGACGAGGGTGGACTTGGGTTTCATTCGAGTTTACATCCATGTTCGAATTACATAAATTAAAGATCTATCATATGTGTTAGTTATAATATCACTCTTTGAAGTGACGTTGAATCTTGAATATCGGGTTTGGAAATAGAAGATTTTGGCCAGATTAATAAAATATGTGTTGGGTTTAGTGATGGTTTTTTTTGAAGACGAAAGTTTTGGATAACTGCTACTCTGGAAAAGAAATTTTCTGTTCATATGAATACAAGTTACCTCTTGCGATGGTATAATATTTGTACCAAATTGTATTTAGATGAAATCTGTAATTTACTTTTGACGCCAAAATAATAAAAGGTGTACACCGAATTGTTCCCTAAGATGCTTGATGAGCTTGATGATGGTATGGCCTGTATGCTGATATTTTCATCTAGATAAAGTAATTTCTGCGCACTTTATTCAATAAAACGCAATTCTCTTTTCTCACCTATATCTTAGTTTTGGTAGGAACTCTTTTGTTGAACATTTGTTTTTCAGACTTAGAAAATCTTAATCGTGGAGAATTAGTTTAACTTCAGCGTGTGTTCCACTCTTGCTTTACATCAAGTATAGGGAAGACTCTAATATTTATAAATTAACAGAAACTAAGAGCACCTCCAGCGCCCAACCCAAACTGGGTAAATGGCTGCCAGAGAGAGCCCGAGATGGCTCCAGCGCCCAGCCCGCAGCCCGGTTTCACGGTGGGACTCACGAGCCCGAGGAAGCCCACGGGCAAGTCTTGCCCGAGCTGAAGCTCGAGTTAGGTGACGTCAGCGCTGGCGTCACGCTAACGCCAGCGCACTTTAACTCAAATTTTTTTTACCGTTGATGCGTGAATTACACGCGCCAACGGTAAAAAAATTTTTACTTCCGTGCGCTGACGTCACCACCTGACAGGTCCAACGGGCGTGTGCCACGTGGCGCGACGAGGACTCTCCAATGGATTTTTTCCAGAAATCCGACGGTCCTCGTTTTTTTGGCTAAAAAAATTGCAAAAACAATCAAAAAAATTCTGAAACTTTTTTTAAAAAATACCCAAAAATTCTGTATTTTTTCTCTATAAATACCTAACCATTTTATTTACTTTCCACACTAAATCTTCATACAATTTCTTCTCCATCCAATATTTTTTACTCTTTACTCACATTTCTAAAACATTCCACACCAATTCTTCATACAAACTTTTCTCCTTCCAATATTTTTTTATCTCCACTCACATTTTTCACTTCCACACCAATTCTCTATACAAACTCTTCTCATTCCAATATTTTTTACTCTCCACTCACATTTTTCTACTACTTTCCATTTGTATAAAAAAAACGAATGACATCTTCTATTGAAGTCGGAGGCTCGTGGTTAACGAATGAAGATATTGCGTTGTGTCAATCTTGGGTGAACATTAGTCATGACCCTATCACGGGCAATGAGATGAAGTTTAATCACATGTGGACCAAAATTCATGGAGAATTTTGTCAAAGATCGGGTTCTATTCGGACCGAAATGACGTTGTCTAGTAGATGAAAACTTCTGAATAAAGAGTTAGGGAAATGGAAACTTCTGGATTTAGAAGATAGAGATGACACGTGGCACAATTTTAGAGGATGAAAATCTTATTTAAAATCTGATATTATAATTTTTTTAAAATATCTGAAAATCTTATCTGACATTTGACACGTGGCACAATTTTAGAGGGTGAAAATCTTATCCGAAAATTTAATTACAAAAGATTATCAAAATGAATGGTTTAAAGTATAAAAAAATAGGAAATAAAGTACAATGAATAGTAATTGTCTTAGACTTGCCCTAGACTTTGCCCTTGTGGGTGGAACCACAAATGCAAAGGCTGACACTATTCACGTGAATAGTGACAGCCCTTGCCCTAGACTTTGCCCTTGTGGGTGGAGATGCTCTAAGAGAAAGATGTTTCTGAACTGAATTCTATACTTCGCCCCTGAGAGTCATTTTCACCCCACTTGTTCCATAACTCCAGTTTGCATGGTCAATTTTACCCTTGAGAAATCCTACACTAACTGAAAGATGTTAGCAAGTTGATTAGAATTTTCGTCCAAAGTGATGACGTGGCACTTTTGAAATCCCTTGTTTTCCTACGTGTATTCCACTTGTACAAAAGAAAACCATAACATTTTATGTTTGAACAAAACTTAAAATAATGTGAGAGAGAAATAATACTAAGGCTCCTTCCCCATCCTAAGCCACTCTCCCACACCACATCCCTTCCACACCCGGAACCTCGCCGCGATCACCTCCTATAACAACAGTGCCAAGATCTTGAGTTGCTGAGTCGTATTGCGAACAACGTAGCGGTGTACTATCGGAGAAAACATGGTCTACAAGTTTTTTTTTAAAATCAGGATAGGATGACCAAACAACTAAATTGGAATATTGTACATCAAGTGTCATATGTATTTGCAATTTCCTAATGCAAATACACTTAGTTTAATTAAGGCGTGTTGAATGAAGGTGCCTCCATGGCTAAAACATTAGATTAGTGACGTGATGGATGTACTTCATTGTTGTTTTTAATTAAGCTCCTCTTTTGAATAATAAGGAAAATAAAAAACTTAAGATCGATTTGATAATCATTTCATTTTTAAGCTTCAGTTTATAATTTTTTGTTAGAGATTGGGGGAAACACAGAATGAGGGATGAAAGAATAGTGGAGGAAGGGTGATAGGATGAAGGCTAGAGATATGAAAACAAAAACTTCTACTTGAAAAATAAATAAATAATAAT
>NC_024130.1:10054867-10109923 GCF_000346735.1 Prunus mume
TTGGACTCAACCGGAAATGTGCCAACTAGGATGTCGGGCTCCGAGGGCGGTGAATTGTGACTACCAAGAGTGGTGTCACAGTCCCACATCACTTGATGTACATTTCTTCCGCATCATCTTTTCTTGCACCATTTTTAAGGGTAATTACAGAATTAAAAACGAAATGATCAAAAATACTGATAAAGTTGAACAGAATTTCGTTTCTCGTTGACCTCGAGATTGCTTCCGCCATTACAACTCCGTGTGCCAAATTTACACGCATAGCATATTCTTTGTTCGTTCGCATGACTTGGTAAACCCAAATTTCATACCTACTACAATTATCCATACACAGTTGACCACGGAAAAGAAAAAGAAAAAGAAGAGAAAATCCTATACAATATACTTTTGGCAGCCTATAAAATAAGATATTTCTTGTTGTGGTGCCTTGTGGGCTTCTGCTTTAACATGCTCATCACGTACTTTGAGATCGCATTGCAAGTCATCAACTCAACTGCCACCCCAAGATATATAGTTCTATACGCATCTTTTTATGTGGTCCCCTCATTGTAAGAATAATTATTCAATTGAGGGAAGACTCTAATATTTATCAATTATCCGCAGACATGGTCCTCATTTTGAATTCTAGTTCGAGCTTTTTTCTTCATAATTTAGATTATATTAAAGTAGAATATTTTCTACTTAATATGCTTATCTTTATAATTTACAATATATGATTGTTTACGTTATTATAAAAAATTTACTCTTTTAGAGTTAAATATCGATGTACTGTAAGGTGATGTTTATTGCCATAAAAACTCAAGAGAATGAAAGCGATACTCTTGCTAGCATATAGTGGTTCCGTTATTATTGATGGTAGAAGCAGGTTTATCTTAAGTTAGCCTTTGTTCACATGAATGATACTTTTGGTATGAATATGAAATTAATTCGTTTATTCCGACCAAAAAAACGTCATTTATCATGTTTGATAATTGCAAACATGTATGGGAAAGAGAGGGTGGTTTTCCCATTCCCATGGGCATCCAAAGAAAGAGACGGGCTTCCTGTTGTAATGATAATGACAATTATACCTTATACTTCACTTCATGAAAAGAAAATTTCAACGGTATCTTCAAGGGCGGAACCAGTAATTTATTAACGTGTAGGCTAGCTAAATTTATTAGCTTAAAAATCTAATAATCATTTTCTTTTGTACTTACAATTTCTATTGCCTCTCTAGAGATAAAAGTATTCATTAAATCATATAAACCACACTAGTTCCTCAAGTGCAAGGCTAAATGCTAATTTCCCATAAGTTTTAGCATAAAACAAATACAAATTAAATGCAACCAAAAAACACATATTATCAAAATGAAAATATATTCAACAGCATAATTGAAAGTGTACATATTTTCATGTATATTTTTATTGATGCCCAAAGACTAAATTCATAAAGAATTGGACTTCTTTAGACTTTAATAGATTAATACATACTTGGCTATATTTAAAATAAGTCAAATATATTGGTTTGATTTTTTTTATCCCTAAAAACCTCCCTGGGCTACAGCCCACTATAGCCATTAGCCTAATTCCGCCCATGAGTATCTTGTTAACACCATTTTTATTCTCAGTCCATCCCTTCGCACCTACTTTATAGTCCCTCTTCTCATATATTAGATTAATTTAAAGTATAATAGACTATCGTTTTTATTCCAAAAAAAAAAGAGTATGAAGGTGAAAACCTAGATAAACTGCTTATTACAACCAGTTAAAAGAATTCTACAATAATAGAATACTACTCTTGTGAAACTCTACCCTTTTTCGCAAAATAGAAAATCAATCATATCTTTTCCTCTTTATTAATGATGTGTTTACTAATCAAGAATTGAATTTCACCTATGGCGGATTTCTGTATTTACTTCACATCAAGGAATTAAAAAGTAAATGGGGCCCACATAAAATTAGGAATTGAATTCCTGATTTTGGAGGAATTCAATTCTTGGGTGGGAGATGGTATTCTAATTCCTAGAGAATTAACTCATTAGGAATTCATATTTTTTACCCATTATATTATCCTCACACAATTTTTTAAAATTTAAATTTGGCATCCACTTTAACCCAACAACGAGGACATTTTAGTAATTAGGACCACTCCTACCCTAATTTTATATGGTTTAGTAAACAACTTCAATAGGAATCCGGAATCTAATTCTTCTCAATCCAACTCCTCCTCAATTCAATTCCTCCTAATCAAATTACAGATTAATAAACATACCATAAGAATAATTATTCAATTAAGAGGAAGACTCAAATATTTAGAAATTATCTTTACAACATATGACACTATAAGAAATTTGCTCGTTTACAGTTAAATACCAACATGCTTGCCAGCTAATAATGGTTCTGTTATTGATGGTCGAAGTAAGTTCATCTTAGGTTATACTTTATATTTCATGAAAATAAAATGGGTGCATTTTTGCTCACCACCTTAACTCTAGGTGTACCCTCACCATCCCTCCTAAAAGTTGACACATGTCCATGGGTTTAACTATGGTTAATTTTTTATTTTTTATTTATTTGATAACATTATTATGAGAGAGAAACAATACTTCAATAAGATTTTTCCTGATTTACCCTTATTAACCTAGCAAACTTTCCACTTTTCTAAATTAATTAACAACTACCCAAATAAACTTTCCACTTTTCACGGCTCATAATGATGCTTTTCCTGCACTTTTTTCATGTGAACGCACAACCCCAATACCTTACGACCCACGTTGCTAACCCTATTGCCAATTATGAGACCATGTTCTATAATATGCTCCACAATATGTCTATTAAACGCATCCCTTCTATTGATTCCAACTACCTCCAGCATGCTATAAAGAATCAAGTGCGCCTCGCAATAATTCTTTAACATGTCCATGTTGGGAATTGGCGTGCTTTAATATGAATATCAATTCACCACCCCTCCAATACTTTGAAGAACACGCCCAGATACTTTGGATCTCAATTGGCTTTAGTTAACTCCTTTTATCCACGCCCAAAAGTTACACTGCTCTTCAATTGCAGGCTTCCTCCATTTGTTCAAGTGAAAGATAGGTAATAATCTATGCTGCTTTTTTTTCTTCTTTTTTTTAGTACTTTGTATTGCTTGATTATTTTTTATACTTTGGTGATTGCTCTGCATTATTTAGTTTTTTGAGTATCAAACCAAATTCGAATTTAACAATTCATGTCCTTTTTTTAAAATATGAATAGACTTCCATAAAAACCAAAAACAACAAGCAATATTGGCTGTGAAGATTAAGTTTTTATTTTTATTATTATTTTTTTATTTATAAATTCTTTATGGATGTAGGCATATACTGCTAGTGTCCTCATGGACCATGAAGAGGATGAATTTCATGCTACATATTCCAATGATGGTAAAGAATCTATTGATTGTATACACCTAGATTCTGATTCTGAAAGTCTTGATCTCTTGTATCATAATGAGCAAATTGAAGAGCTCACAAGAAAATTTGGTGACAGTCCAACACTTGGCATAAGTTTTGATAATGAACAGGAGGCATATCAATATTACAATTCATATGCTAGATGTGTTGGATTTAGTGTGAGAAAACTAAGAGTAAATAAGGACAAGAATGGTGTAATACATAAAAGAGAATTTTGTTGTTCTTGTGAAGGCTTCTATAGAAAAAAGACAACTCCAAAGAAGAAAAGAGAGCAAAGAAGATTCGGATGTAAGGCAATGCTTGGGATCAAACTTAATCGAGATGGAAAATATGTTGTGAAAAACTTTGTAGCTGAACATAATCATGATCTTGTTCCATTATCAAGTTCACATTTGCTAAGGTCACAAAGAACAATAGAGCCTTCTCAAGCAGGATTCATCAATCAAATGCATCATGCAGGTCCAAAGCCATCTCAAATTTTCTCATACATGACAACAGAAGCAGGAGGGCCTCAACATTTAAATTTCATTCAAGCTGATTGCAACAATTTGATTATGAGAAAGCGCACTGAATTTCAAAAAAGAGGCGACTCGCAATGTTTGCTTGAATATTTCAAGCAAAAGCAAGCTCAAGATAAGTCATTCTTTTATTCTATTCGAACAAACATGGAGAATGAAATATGTGGTTGTTTTTTTTGTGATGGAAAAGCAAGACGTGATTATGCTATATTTGGTGATGTTATGTGTTTTGATACGACATTCAAAACGAACAACTACAACATGGTGTGTGCTCCGATCATTGGGCTTAATAATCATGGGCAGACCATACTTTTTGGATGTGGTTTGCTAGATGGAGAGAGTACTGACGCATGTGAGTGGTTATTTAAGGTCTTCTTACAAGCTAATGAAGGAAAAGAACCAAAAACCATATTTACAGATCAAGCTCAATCAATTGCTGCTGCAATCATCGAAGTATTTCCTAATTGCCATCACCGACTTTGCTTGTGGCATATATATCAGAATGCTGCAAAGAACTTGGGTCATGTTTTTTCTGAATTTCAAGCATTCGCAAAAGATTTTAAAAGTTGTGTATATGATCCAGAGATTGTTGAAGAATTTGAATCAAGTTGGGAAGCTTTACTTGATGATTATGGATTGAGAGGAAATAGTTGGCTAGAAGGAATATACGCATTGCGTGAGAAATGGGCACAAGTTTATGGGCGAGACCACTTTTGTGCAGGTATAAAAACATAGAAATCCTATTCTTTTAAGTTTTTATTTTGTGAAATATGATTAATTCATGTTAAATTTTTTTCTAGGTATGACAACAACACAAAGAAGTGAAAGCATAAACGCATTTTTGAAAAAGTTTTTTTCTCGAAACCTTCTTCTTCGAGAATTTGTTGTACAATATGACAAAGCTGTAGCAGACCGAAGAGAAAAGGAAAGGCAAGCAGAAACTGCAACTAAACAAAAATGGCGCAATTTATCCTCTAATTGGAATGTGGAGATTGAAGCAACAACGAAGTATACAAGTAAGTTGTTCTATTGTTTCCAAGATGAGTGTAAGAAACTTTTAGGTTTGAGGCTGAAATTACAAAGTGATGATGGGCTAACACGTAGATATATGGTTATGAATTCTGGAATGAGAGGAATGAGCAGATCACTTACATATGACCTTTCTGATCAAACGGTCAGTTGCAGCTGTAAAAAGTTTGAATTTGAGGGGATTCTTTGTGCACATGCACTAAAATTATACCATGAATTAGAGTTCTCAACTCTGCCATCTAAGTATTATTTAAAGAGATGGAGCAAGGAAGCTACATGTGATGTTGACTTTGATTCGAATGGGGAAATACCTTTGAGTACTCTAGAGTCATCTTCCATGGTTCAGTATAGCGAGTTATCTCATATAGTACAAAGAATCATAGCAAAGGGTGCAAGGAACAACCAAACATGCACTTTTTTGAAGTCTGAATTGTTACAGTTAGAGGCAAAATTAGAAAAACATCCATACTTTGGAGACGAACACGATGAAATTCTTGATAAGCATGTCAGTGAAGATGAGGATAATCTTAAATTACGAGATCCAAAGATTCAAAAGTCGAAAGGTAGAGGAAAAGGTAGAATTAAGAGTTCTTTGGAATCAAAGCCATCTAAAAAGAAGGGTTCATCTAAAAGAAAAGGTTAGTAGTTAGTTGATCAACTTTTTTTGTTCATTATTTACTTTATGTTAATATAATTATCGTTTAATTGTTTTACAGCGTCTAAGGAAATTAATTTATCCGCACATGAGATGAGCGGACACTCAAATTTATATACACATGCTCAGGTATAGAATATTTGTAATTTTTTTAACATTGGCATTCTCAAAGTATTTTTTTTTTATATTGATTGGAATTTAATATTTAGGAATTGCTTGGAATGTCAACTCAAAATCATTTCAATATGGCATCTATATGCAAAGTCGCAGATTTTCAGTATGGATTTCCAACTGTTTCTAGTGTTCAAGGGATTCCAAATCACCCACTTGGATACCAAGCTATACATCCATTGTTGTCCAATTACTCACTTATACATCCACAGGTTTGTTATCTTAATTTACTGAATTCACTATCCATATAGTTTTCTACATTTTTTTTTGTTTTAAGTTTTATTAGTATTATTTTTAATTGTTTGATTAATTTACAGGAAAACATTCAACTAAGACCTGAAGGACTAGCTTATCAACTGAGTTTTTCACATCCATCAACATCTTAGACCAAGTTTTTGCAGTGTTGAAAAAGATAGCAGGAACGACATGAATTGTTCTTTTTCATCCTTCCAATGCCAGGACATATGCATGACATAACTACCTCTATGATTTTCCTTTGGAGTATTTTATTTTAAGAAAACCTTTCGGATTTATATAAAATTATCATAATTTGCCATTGAAACTATGTTTTATGGTGTTATTCAAATTTGTTATAGCCAAATTATAATATTGTACTAAATAATGTAGAGCAATCGCCAAAATATAAAAAATAATCAAGCAATACAGAGTACCAAATGTAACAGCCTCAGCTTCCAATATAAGCCACACAGCCCAACCTCACATACGAGGGATTAAAGGAATGCATAAAGCCGCCAAAGGTTTTTCACAACATGAACGATACAGAGTTGCTATGGAGAGCTTCCATGACTCCTAGGATTCCTGACTATCCATTCCATCGAGTTCCCAAGGTTGCTTTCATGTTCATGACAAGGGGACCTGTGAATTGATATTCATATTAAAGCACGCCAATTGCCAATTATTTATTTGGGTAGTTGTTAATTAATTTAGAAAAGTGGAAAGTTTGCTAGGTTAATAAGGGTAAATCAGGAAAAATCTTATTGAAGTATTGTTTCTCTCTCATAATAATGTTATCAAATAAATAATAAATAAAAAATTAACCATAGTTAAACCCATGGACATGTGTCAACTTTTAGGAGGGGTGGTGAGGGTACACCTAGAGTTAAGGTGGTGAGCAAAAATGCACCCAAATAAAATTCCAACAGTATCTTGTCAATCCGGCACAACCGATGAAATCGGCCTATTTAAACCATAATTATCAGTTTGATTTAATTTTAATTAAGAAAAAGTCAAACAATTTGAAAATCGAACCGGATCGTATATGATTTGATTTGATTTGATTTGATTTGGTTTTGTTGTAAACCGGCCTGAACAAAACTGAACTGTTTATGTGTATATTTATTTATTTTATATTTTACATGTGTAATACTCTAATTAGATAACAACTATGTATAGATATTTCAATTGAGCTATATTAGTGATTGAAATTTCAACTTTTATGGCATGTTGAACTTTAGGATGGTTTCGTGCTCTAGCAAATGATATAAGTATGGAGCAAGTTGAGAATTTGTTGGTTGTAATTAGGCTAATAAGGTTGAAAAAATGAAAAAGGAAAGAGAATTGGCTTAGACCCAAACCGGCCGAACTAAAAAAAATCAAACTTTCTTAAATTGGTTTGGTTTGGTTTTCTTCATGGCTTTTGTCAAAAACCGAACCGAAATAAACCTTTATGTTGTAATTCCCGCCGTGATTTTAAGGTAAAGTCGATTCAATTTGAATAGTGTCCACCCCTACTTGTTAAGATCATTTTTATTCTCAGGATAGTGAGTCCGTTCTCTTGCACCTAAGTTTGAGTCCCCCTTCTCATAGAGATTAGATTAATTAATTTTTTTTTTATAATAATAAGCGATATAATATTATTGATGTGAAAAAACTAATACAAGGAGGCTGAAGCAAGGGCAAAGGAGATTAGATTAAATTAAAATAGATTATAGCTTTTATTCAAAAAAAAAAAAAAAAAAAAGTACTCTAAGAAAGTGAACAAACCAGATAAAGTATTACAACCAGACAATAATATAATTACTACTCTTGTGAAACTCTGTTAGCAAAATAGAAAATCAATCATACTCATAATGTCCAATCTTCTTCTCCAAAGTCCAACCAAAACTTGTTCAACATCATCTCTCTCTCTCTCTCTCTCTTTCTCTCTCAATAACCATATATAGCCACACACACAACGTCGACCAGCTCAACAACATTTTACACAACTTTCAAAATCCCCAAGCCACCAAACCACCATCAAAAATGGCTTCAGAGTCAAGCAGCAGCAGCAGCAGCAGCCCCATCAAAACGGTGGTCGTTTTGGTGCAAGAGAACCGCTCCTTCGACCACATGCTGGGGTGGATGAAGTCCCTAAACCCAGAGATTAACGGCGTCACCGGATCCGAATCCAACCTCATTTCCACCTCCGACCCGAACTCCACCCAACTCTTCTTCGGCGACAGCGCGGCCTACGTCGACCCAGACCCGGACCACTCCATCCAAGCCATCTACGAGCAAGTGTTCGGCGAGCCGTGGACGGAGGCCTCCGCTTCCAAAAAGCTACCTCCGAAAATGAACGGTTTTGCCCAAAACGCTGAAAAGACACAGACTGGTCTTGCTGAGACGGTGATGAGTGGTTTTAAGCCGGAAAACGTCCCCGTTTCAGCGGAGCTGGTGAGGGAGTTTGCGGTATGTGACCGGTGGTTCGCTTCAGTTCCTTCTTCGACGCAGCCGAACCGGCAGTTCGTGCACTCGGCGACGTCTCATGGGCTGACGAGCAACGACACGCAGAAGCTGGTCGAAGGGTTGCCTCAGAAGACAATATTTCAGTCGTTGGATGAAGTAGACTTATCTTTTGGGATTTACTTTCAGTCCGTACCTTCCACCCTTCTCTACAGGTAATAAAAACAATTTAAATAGTTTATCATTTTACTTTAATTACTTTTTTTTTCACACACGTTCAAAATATCATGAGGTTCGAATATGAGACCTTTGATTTGCAAATCAAGACTCTTTCCTACTGGACTAAACCCCATTGACGAATACTAATCATTCTCTAAACACATTAAAGAGTTCTATCTTCTTTTTTTCATTAGTTCTTCATGCTTTAGAAATATATCCCATTGAAAAATGCACTAATTGCCTTGAATATAATACTCGGGCCCTTCAAGTAGTGCTTGACCTCCAATCGAGTGAATTTTTTCTTTCAGCATTTCCCATCGTTTTTCATCAAATTTACATGCATTTTCTAGTGCCTTTTTTTCTTGGGAACTTCTCCGGTTTTACAATTGGTTAAGGATTTTTAAGTCATTTATCATGTTTGATAATTGCAAACATGTATGGGAAAGAGAGGGTGTGATTTTCCCATTCCCATCCCACGTTAAATACCAATACGCTTGCTAGCATATAATGGTACTGTTATTGATGGTAGAAGTAAGTTTATCTTAGGTTAGCCTTTGTTCAAAAGAATGATTCTTTTGGTATTCATTTATTCCGACCAAAACAAGTCATCTATCATGTTTGATTTGCAAACATGCATGGGAAGGTTTTCCCATTTCCATGGGCAACCAAAGAAAGAGAGACGGGATTCCAGTTTTAATGATAATGACAATTATACTTTATATTTCATGAAAAGAAAATTCCAACAGTATCTTGTCAATCCCGCACAACCGATGAAATCGGCCTATTTAAACCATAATTATTAGCTCGATTTAATTTTAATTAAGAAAAAGTAATCGAACCGGATCGCATATAATTTGATTTGATTTGGTTTTGTTGTAAACCGGTGTAAACCAAACTGAACTGTTTATGTGTATATTTATTTATATTATATTTTACATGTGTAATACTCTAATTAGATAATAACTATATATGGATAAATTTGAATTGAGCTATATTAGTTATTGAAATTTGAAGTTTTATGGCATGTTGAACTTTAGGATGGTTTCGTGCTCTAGCAAATTATTTAAGTATGGAGCACGTTGAGAATTTGTTGGTCGTAATTGGGCTAATAAGGTTGAAAAAATGCAAAAGGAAAGAGAATTGGCTTAGACCCAAACCGGCCGAACTAAAAAAAATCAAACTGTCTTAAATTGGTTTGGTTTGGTTTTCTTTATGGCTTTTGTCAAAACCCGAACCGAAATAAACCTTTATATTGTAATTTCGGCCGTCATTTTAAGGTGAAATCGATCCAATTCGAATAGTGTCCATCCCTACTTGTTAAGATCATTTTTATTCTCAGGATAGTGAGTATGTCCCCTTACACATAAGTTCGAGTCCCCCTTCTCTTAGAGATTAGATTAATTAATTTTTTTTTAATGATAAGCGATAGAATATTATTAATGTGAAAAAGTTAATACAAGAAGTCTGAACTTGGATCAAGAGCAAAGGAGATTAAATTAATTTAAAATAGGTTAGAGTTTAGCTTTTATTCCCAAAAAAAAAATAAATAAATAAAGTACTCTAAGAAAGTGAACAACCAGTAAAGTATTACAACCAGACAATAATATAATACTACTCTTGCGAAACTCTACCCTTTTTAGCAAAATAGAAAATCAATCAGACTCATGATGTCCAATCTTCTTCTCCAAAGTCCAACCAAAACTTGTTCAACGTCATCTCTCTCTCTCTCTCTTTCAAAATCCCCAAGCCACCAAACCACCACCAAAAATGGCTTCAGAGTCCAGCAGCAGCAGCAGCAGCAGCCCCATCAAAACGGTGGTCGTTTTGGTGCAAGAGAACCGCTCCTTCGACCACATGCTGGGGTGGATGAAGTCCCTAAACCCAGAGATTAACGGCGTCACCGGATCCGAATCCAACCTCATTTCCACCTCCGACCCGAACTCCACCCAAGTCTTCTTCGGCGACAGATCCGCCTACGTTGACCCAAACCCGGGCCACTCCATCCAAGCCATCTACGAGCAAGTGTTCGGCGAGCCGTGGACGGAGGCCTCCGCTTCCAAAACGCTACCTCCGAAAATGAACGGTTTTGCCCAAAACGCTGAAAAGACACAGACTGGTCTTGCTGAGACTGTGATGAATGGTTTTAAGCCGGAAAACGTCCCCGTTTCAGCGGAGCTGGTGAGGGAGTTTGCGGTATGTGACCGGTGGTTCGCTTCGATTCCTTCTTCGACGCAGCCGAACCGGCAATTCGTGCACTCGGCGACGTCTCATGGGCTGACGAGCAACGACACGCAGAAGCTGGTCGAAGGGTTGCCTCAGAAGACAATATTTCAGTCGTTGGATGAAGAAGACTTATCTTTTGGGATTTACTTTCAGTCCTTTCCTTCTACCCTTCTCTACAGGTAATAAAAACAATTTAAATAGTTTACCATTTTACTTTAATTACTTTTTTTTCGCACACGTTCAAAATATCATAGGATTCGAGTACGAGACCTCTGATTTGCAAATCAAGACTCTTTCCTACTCGACTAAACCCCATTGACGAATACTAATCATTCTCTAAACACATTACCGTTGAAAAATGCACTAATCGCCTTGAATAATACTCGGGCCCTTCAAGTAGTGCTTGACCTCCAATCGAGTGAATTTTTTCTTTCAACATTTCCCATCGTTTTTCATCAAATTTACATGCATTTTCTAGTGCCTTTTTTTCTTGGCAACTTCTCTGGTTTTACAATTGGTTAAGGATTTTTAATCTCAATCATTTATTAGATGTGCTTGTTAATTAAATATCTTTTTAATATATACCACAGCAATTCCCTCTTTCTAAAAAAGAATCTAAGGCTCTGAGTAACAAATAATTTATAAGTGTTATCCTTTATAATTTGATTGCTTCTGGTGCTTTTAAAAGTCATAGGGAAAAGGTTTCTAATGATTATTCAAGTGGCCAAGTAGCATAATTTCTAAGACGTCAGGTTGGAACTTTGGATTCTGCCAGAGCATATTGCTAAGACTCACCTAAATTTAGATGGTTAGCCGCCATTAGTTTTTGTTCTATCTTGGCGAAACTAATTATATAGTGGTCATTAATACCTAATTTTCAATTCTGTACAAAAGAAATCAAAGAGAAAATGAATTGTTAGACCTCCAAATTGCATCTGTCATGCATGTGGATATTGCTTACTGTTTTTATTCAAATAATGGGTCAACTCTGATCTCTAATCTCGGCATGCCACGTGGCATAATTGATTAGCATGCCTGACCATTTGCTTGCTATTCAAAATCCCAAAATTGTCCTCCCCACCCAAATTGGCTTTGCTTTTTTTCTTGCCAGCCAGTGGTTTATCTTGTCATTAGTTGGAACCCATAACTAATTATATTCAAATGGACATTCATCGGTATTTGATGACACATTACCTTTTCTCTTGTCGTATTAGTTGTGGTGTCAAGCTGGCTAATCAATGCTTTAGTTGAGCTTGAAGTCATTAGCCTGTCCTCATGTGCAATGATAAAGGATAACATTTTTATATACTTTAATATTCACGAAAGAAGTACACACCGCTCATGACAGGAAACTAAGAAAATTGAAGTACATCGACAATTTCCATGCATTTGATCTGCAATTCAAGAAACATTGCGAGGAGGGAAAGTTACCAAACTATGTGGTTGTGGAGCAGAGGTTCTTTGATGTGTTATCATTTCCTGCAAATGATGATCACCCATCCCACGACGTCTCCGAAGGCCAGAAGTTTATAAAAGAAGTGTATGAAGCACTAAGAGCAAGCCCCCAATGGAATGAAATGTTGTTTGTAATAATATACGACGAGCATGGCGGTTTCTATGATCATGTTCCAACACCTGTGACAGATGTTCCTAGTCCGGATGATATTGTTGGTCCCGAGCCATACAATTTTAAATTTGATCGTCTTGGTGTTCGGGTTCCAGCCATCTTAATATCTCCGTGGATTGAACGCGGAACAGGTAACTCAAATAATAAAATTATCTATACTAATTATGTTTCTCAGCAAAAAAAAATATTTACTAATTATACTGTTGATTAGATAGGTCTTATTAGTTACTAAAATTATTACAAGTGGGAACAACTTGCACGAATTAATCTTTTGTAATAATTAAAATTGCAGTGTTGCATGGGCCTTCAGGGCCGTATCCCTCATCAGAGTTCGAGCACTCCTCAATCCCAGCAACAGTTAAGAAGATTTTCAATCTGAAAGAGTTCTTGACAAAGCGTGATGCTTGGGCGGGAACCTTTGAGGGTGTCCTGAGCAGAACTAGCCCAAGAACGGATTGTCCAGGTGAGCCTTGCCGACTCTTACCTATGTGTACATAATAATATCTCTGTGGTGTCACTTGCCAACTAACTCATACTACCAAATTGAATACGAACGTGACATTCTAGCACAAGTCGACCTGATTAATGAGTCAGATTCACAATTTAACAACATATATATTTTAAGTTGCTGCATTGTTTGACAAGGGAACATTTTTCATCATTATATAAGTTGATTGTTGCAACCATTATAATTTGCTTATATGACGGGTGCATGTCATCTTACAATGTGTAGAGTGATTGTTGGTGGGTAGCATGCATATTACATGAAAATGTTAGAGAGATCACATTTATGTACCAGTTTTATAATAAAAGTGAGACTCATTGTATGGGTGTGCTCCACTTTTATTAAAGCCGTCGTATGCAATGTGGTACATAAATCTAGTCTTCATAGCATACTCCGCATGGTATAATAGAGCAAAGAATAAACGAGGGAGAAAATGTTTCGTATTGTCCGGAAAGTCAATATTGGATTATAGATATCATATGCATGAGTTTGATTTGTTGATTAATTAATTGCAGTCACTTTGGGTGAACCTACGAAACTACGAGAGACTGCACCTATAGAGGGGGCCAAGTTAAGTGATTTTCAAGAAGAACTAGTGCAATTGGCAGCGGCTTTGAACGGAGACCATAGAAAGGATATATATCCAAACAAATTGGTGGAGAACATATCTGTTGTAGAAGCTCTCAGATATGTGGAAGCAGCATTTGAGAAATTTTCAGATGCATGTGAGAAAGCCAGGGAAAGTGGGGCAGATGAATCTGAGATTGTCGTCTGTGAAACCTCCCCTTCACCACCACATCACAAGTCGTTTGCTCAAAGGATATTTTCTTGTTTGGTTTGCGATAACTGATGACTCAATTTGTTTGAAGCACCTAAATTTCTTGGGTTTTACATCTCAATCATTCATGAAAAATCATTTAGACCAACAACGTTACGGGTCATTATTTTATTTTATTTTATAAAATAAGTAGTTTTTATTGTTAAATAAAACATAAGTACAAGACAATTATGTTGCGGGTTATTATTTGCTTGTGTTGTAAATTGTCTTTTCATATGTCTCTTCATTGGACTGTAAATTCCTAAAGAAAAAAACATTGTATATGGACGCGTTTCTTTTTCGGTCCCCTTTTCTTTCTTTTTATGTGATTAGAAACTTTTTGTTTGCACTAGTGATCGATTTATGTGTATAGTCCAAATCATAAAGTTCATTTGAATTTGGCTTTTTACGTTTTATAATGTTTTGGCCATGCTAATCATGGTGTTTAAAAAACAATCAATGGTATTTTTGAATGGTCATATATAACCATTCAAATCTACACAAATCATAGGAACAATGAACTTTGCTAATGAGTGCGACTTGTTTTTTCGTGCTTGTTCTTTCTAGCCTCACGTTCAAAATCAAATAGATGAAAGTTAGCTATTTTCCCCTCTTGTCTTTCTCATTCATTTTTGTATCACGCGTATTTTATTTACACAAATTTATGTATTTAATGTGTTTAAAACTTCTTTATTAACTTTACAAGCAAAGTATTATGGGATTTGAACCTGAGACTACTAGTCTGAAAGTCAAGGTCATTGTCCATTGGGTTAGACCTCGTTGTCTCTAAAAGTCCATATTTTGAGATTCAAAAACTTGTTTGATATGCAACTTAAAAACTGTTACTAGAAAAAAAATTCTAACAAATATTTTTTCTTCTATTTTCAAGTATTTGGATTTTTTGGAGCTATTTTTTTAGTTTGAATTTTCAAAACTTGACCTACCAAACATACTTTTTGGATTTTGGAGTCATATTCTGTTTTGAAGTTAAACAATTCGGATTCAAATAGAATGCCAAACATGACTTTAGCATTTTGTACTAAATACATAGATTTATGTGTAAGTTGAATACATGTGACACAAAATAAATGAAAAAGACAAAAAGAGAAAGCCAAAAGAGACAGTAGTTAGCATTTCTCAATAAGATATAGTTGTTAAACTATAATTTTTCTCTCTCATCCACATCTCAACATGAAGGCCCACTATGAAATATGGTAAATATCATAATTGTCTATCATCGATTCTAGTACCCAACTAAAGAATCCAAGTTTTAACAATTATGCAATTACTTTAAAAAGCACCTAATTACTAAAAAGGAAAGTGTGAAGAAGGCCAAGAGTTCAATGTAACTTCAAAATCATACCGGCTACGTACTTTTGAAAAGGTGTGTCATATGCAAATGTGGGAATAAATATTTTCATGGACTTAGAGCATCTCCAGAAGAATCTCTAAATTTTAGTCAAATTTTAGCTAAAATAGCTAGAAAGCTATTATAGCAAACAACTTAAAAGGTGTTTCTTTCAGCAACGTTCTCTATTTTGGCTAATCTGAAATGTTTTATTATTATTTTCTCTTTCTCTTGCAAATCAAATATATTAAAAAGAAAAGTAGAAACCCAACCCCACCAACCTCCCAAATGTCTCTATCTCTCTCCCATTTTTCTCTTTCTTTCTCTTTCTCTTCAATTTGGCAAGCCTCTATTTCTCTCTCTTCCATGCTAGATGTAGAGAGCCAAAAGTTGGTTCCCCAAAATAGAGAGCCAAGTAGGGAGTCTACTAGAAGGAGGATTTTCCTTCTTTTTAGCCGAAGTAGCTAAAGATGAGAGGATAGGAAGTCTGGTGGAGATGCTCTTAGCTAGGGATACCAATGGTCATGTGACTCTTGTTTCCTCCATTGCTGGTGGGAATTGAAAAAGCACCTTTGTGTAACTGAAAAGGAAAATATGAAGAAGGCCAAGAGTTCAATTCCTCTTTGTGTAACTTCAAAATCATAGAGGCTAGGCACCTTTGAAAAAGAGACATATGCAAATGAGGGAAAAAAAAAATATTACCATGAACTTATCTAGTAGAGGTGTCAAACGGATTGGATTGGCCCTAGCATGAGCACGACTTGCTTAAGTGAGACCTGGCACAACATGGCCCGTATCTTTGGGCTGTGCCTGGACATGGTAATTAAGTCCAAATGACCAGGCCGGCCCGTGGTTTGTCGTGGGTTGTGTCGGTCCGAAATCCAACGGGTTGCCCTGTTTAAAGCCTATTTATTAAATTATACTTATTTTAGAGAAAAATAATGCATAATATTATTACATATATATATCTTAAATTCAAGTCTATTTCTTTTCTCTAATAATATATATTAAACATTAATGTTTCCTTTATATATAAACTAATGATTTTATTTTGCAAGTTTCAATTTTTAAAACCCAAACAATAATTTAGCAATTTTCTATTTAAATGTACTTTAAATAACTTTATTGACCTCTTTTTTTTTTTTTAAAAAAAAAACAAATAATAAATCTTATTCGTATATACATAATTGTGCAAAATATTTAAATGAAGTTGTAAAAAAAATTACAAAAAGAAGAAGAAGCAATACATAAGTCAAATTTGGCGTGGGCCCATATCAGCCTGTTTAGTGGCCCAACACGAGCACAGCCTGAGTCTATATGAGTTCAGGTTGTGGGCTTGGGGGATTGACATTTTCCTAAATAGGCAGGCCAGACACAACCTGTTTATTAAATAGGTTAACTCTAAATGGGTCGAGTCACCTGACACGGATAGCTAGTCTTTGAACACACTGATGTTGTGTGAGCCAAAAAACCTGTGATGCCTAAATCAGTTTGACCATTCAAAGAGAAAAATAGGGTTTCTTAACTCAAGGAATAGTTACTTTCTCCTAAAGGCGAAGGTTGGTTTATATTCAGCTTTTTGAAAGATGATTTATGACCGTGAAAGACTATGCATTCGACGTTTATTGGAGGGAGTGACAATCCATTGATGTGGACGCGTGAGACATTTACACAAAATAGGTGAGCATGATATCCTCAATAACCCTGGCTGAGGAATCCCTTAAGCAATAATGCCAACTGCCCATAATTAATGCGTGATAAGATGTTTCACATCTTCTCTCGCCTTAATCAAGGACAATTCATTCCTTGTGGTCTTCCTTTAATCTATGTGCCGTCTTAAGATTAACATGCGATTATTTTATCCCACACAAACCATTACCAATATTGAACCTTCACCATTATTTATTCTACTACAAGAAGGCCTTCTGAAAACTATTCTTATACCTTGAAACCAAATGTAATGGCAACTTTGTGAACTAGCACAATCATTTTAGAAGAACAACGAAAATTTACACTGCCGCTTAAATGCACATGGAAATTGGGCACAAGAGATTGGAACTCATTTCGGAGAGGGGCAACAAGTCTTTTGGGTAGGAGAGAAGGTTATTTGTTTATTTAATACTAGCTCCTTGGCACATGCGTTTGATTTTTTTTTAATTTTTTTTTTAGTATGAAGAAAAAATAACATGAGCAGTTATTATCTGATTTCATTTTTTATTTTATTTTTTAATATAAAAAATTTAAATTTACTATATTATCCTGATTTAATTAATAATTTCAATTCTTAATGTTTGAATTAACTAAGGGTATTTTATATATTTTGAATGTTTCACTATTCTCTGTCTTTTACTTTATATATATATATATTATGTTTTATATTGAAATTACATTCTCAAAATTTATTAATTTTTTAAACAATTTATTTTTTTTAATCTATGCGACACACATTTGTCATCCACATAACTAAAAAGAAGTATCCCATAATTCTCATGTCATCAATTAACGAATAGTTTAAGTACTTCTTTGACCAAATATTGAGAGCATGGTATAATTGTTTTACATGAGGTAAATGAAATAATAGTAAAATGTAATTAGCCCCTAAAATGAATCACGTGTTTTTTTTTTCTCCAATATCCTCTCTCTCTCTCTCTCTCTCTATAAATACCCATTATCAAAACATCCAAAACGTAAGCTGAACAACATTTACACAATACTCATATTCCGACACCACCAAAACACCATTAATTGCCGCTGCCGCCACCACCACCACCACCAACAATGGTTACAGAGTCAAGCAGCAGCAGCAGCCCCATCAAAACGGTGGTCGTTTTGGTCCAAGAGAACCGCTCCTTCGACCACATGCTAGGGTGGATGAAGTCCCTAAACCCAGAGATCAACGGCGTCACCGGATCCGAATCCAACCCCATTTCCACCTCCGACCCGAACTCCGCCCTAGTCTTCTTGGGCGACAACTCCGCCTACGTGGACCCGGACCCAGGCCACTCCATCCAAGCCGTTTACGAGCAAGTCTTCGGCGAGCCATGGACGGAGGCCTCCGCCACCAAAACCCTTGCTCCCACAATGAAGGGTTTCGCCCAAAACGCAGAGAAGACACAGACTGGTCTTGCTGAGACGGTCATGAACGGTTTCAGGCCCGAAAACGTAGCCGTTCACAGGGAGCTGGTGAAGGAGTTTGCGGTGTGTGACCAATGGTTTGCTTCGGTTCCGGCTGCAACGCAGCCGAACCGGCAGTACATCCACTCTGCGACGTCGCATGGGCTGACGGGGAATGATACTAAGACGCTGGTCGAAGGGTTGCCTCAGAAGACTATATTTCAGTCGTTGGATGAAGAAGACTTTTCTTTCGGGATTTACTTTCAGACCTTCCCTTCCACTCTTCTGTACAGGTAAAAAAAATTCAAATCATTCTGTTTCAACAAGTTTCAGCATTTGTAACTTCCTCTTTTTTTTTTTTTTTCGTCTCTCTAAAAATATTGATTAATTTTTACCAACAAAAATATAAGTATTTGATGAGCAGAGAGATACAAGTGAATTTTGAGTGATAATTTTTTGAAAACTTGGAATTTATAACAAGCGATTTTAAAATTAATACATTAGAAACTTTTAGGTTCTTTTTTTTTGTTCTTCAGACCTGAATTAAGATATGTAGCCTACGTAATTCCATAATCTATATATATAGAGCAAAATACAGATAATGGTGAAATATTCAAAATACTATAAAATACCCTTACTTAATACAAATTTTAATAATTGAAATTATTAATTAAATGATGATAATATGGTAAATTCACACTTTTTCATATATAAAAAATTAAAATTAAAACAAAAATAAGATAATGGATCCTATTTTTATGGAACGCAACTACCCATTATCTTTTTTAATTCTAAAATAAATTTAAATTTTTTTAAAAAGGCCTCTCACAAACGTGAAGCGCATACGAAGCTAGTTTCTAATTAAATATTTAAATAAGTGTTTAGAGTAACAACTTCTTTATCCAGATAAAAGAATCCAAGAAATTGATAACAAAAACACATAATAAAATATTGTCTTTTTATTTCATTGTTTTTGTTGCTTAATTTCTTCTCTAAAAAAATGAATTTAATTGGCCATAGACAATGCGAACTAAAAATAAAAATATCAGTACAAGCCAATAAGTTCTAGCATAGTAGAAGGGCATTCACTTTTATATAAGAGATTTAGATTCGAAGTTCTAGCATAGTAGAAGTGCATTCACTTTCATATAAGAGATTTCAGATTCGAATTACATAGTATCCGTGAGAAAAAAATTAAGTACAAAATCTCTATTCCGAAAGGCTACGTTGCATAATTTCTAAAACGCCAGGTTGGAATTTTGGAGACTGCCAGCTGAATCCTTGCTAAGACTTCACCTAACTTTAAATGGTTAAACAAACTGAAGTATTATACAAAAGAAATCATAGAGAAAATGAACTGCTCAACCTCTGCCCTTAAATTAATTAATATAAAGTACCTATACTTTATCAACAATTCTGCTTCAGCATGATTGATTATATATAATATATATAAAAGAACATGCATGCCATGTGAAAATCCACCTAATTAATGATTCCATTTGCCATTCAAATCCAAAGTTGTCCCCTTATTACATAACTATTGCTTTGTCGCTTCTCTCTTCCTAACCATTTAATTTATCAAGTCATTACTTCAAAGTTATTTTAAAACACATGTTACTTTTTCTTTTGACATTATTTAAATAGACCAATTGCGCTATTAACAAAAAACAAAAGAAAAAATTGAAACATCCAATCTTGAAATTGGATGGCCAGTTGTTATATATATATATATATATTATATGTCACATGGATTATTAATATTAATATAATTAATGTTTTCAGATAAGATATTTGTGTTGGAGTGTGAATCCCATGTCGGGGAATTAAAGTCTTACTTAATAGTTAAAACGACTTATGTCTTTCTATTCATTGCTAATTGATTTTAAGTTGGATGCTTGAGAATAATTTGAAAATGTTTGGATACATAAAAGATGAGAGGGAAAAAGAAATCATGATAATACATAAACAAAGACAATCGTTCTAGGTTATAATTTTAATTTTACAAAAGCAATCTATATATTGTCTTTCCTCACATGTATCACCTCTTGTTTTCTTAAACCTTCTATTATCTTGTTCCTTCTCTATCTTTTTTGTCAAACCATTTATGGTAGAAATTCATTTATTTATTTTAATTAACAAAGAAGTAAAAAGCGCTCATGTTTCGTTTTGAATTTTAATTTACATGGCAGGAACCTAAGAAAATTGAAATACATTAAGAATTTCCATCAGTTTGATCTGCAATTCAAGAAGCACTGCGAGGAGGGGAAGTTACCAAACTATGTGGTGGTGGAGCAAAGGTTCTTTGATGTGTTATCATTTCCTGCAAATGATGATCACCCGTCCCACGACGTTTCTGAAGGCCAGAAGTTTATAAAGGAAGTGTATGAAGCACTAAGAGCAAGTCCCCAATGGAATGAAATGTTGTTTGTAATAATATATGACGAGCATGGCGGTTTCTATGATCATGTTCCAACACCTGCGACGGATGTTCCTAGTCCAGATGATATCGCTGGTCCCGGGCCATACAACTTCAAATTCGATCGTCTTGGTGTCCGGGTTCCAGCCATTTTAATCTCTCCATGGATTGAACGTGGAACAGGTAATTCAAACAACTAAACTATTTGTATTGTATTTACTAATTATAGAAGTATGACTTAAGGGTAACCCCTTGCATAAATTTCCCATACATGGATAGAGAAAAAAAAAAGTAGTCATTACAAGTCAGACACAAAAAATTACTGGGTTACTAATTAATTAAATTTTTTTTTTTTATAACAAAAATGCAGTGTTGCATGGGCCTTCAGGGCCATATCCCTCATCAGAATTCGAGCACTCCTCAATCCCAGCAACTGTGAAGAAGATTTTCAACCTAAAAGAGTTTCTTACAAAGCGTGATGCTTGGGCGGGAACCTTTGAGGGTGTCCTAAGTAGATCAACCCCAAGAACTGACTGTCCAGGTAAACCTAAATTTAAAGCTTTTTTGTTATCATACATAAGTATCGATCTTTTTTATGCCTACAAATTTGTGGTGTTGTTGAATCACCGTTTGAGAGTTTTTGAGTGTTTCATCGTTTGACGTCTCTGCCTTTCGCAGTGACTTTGCCCGAACCTGTGAAACTACGAGAGACTACATCCAAAGACGGGGCCAAAATGAGTGATTTTCAAGAAGAAATAGTGCAATTGGCAGCGGCCATAAATGGGGACCATAGAAAGGATATTTATCCCAACAAACTGGTGGAGAAGATGTCTGTTTCCAAGGCTGTCAACTATGTGGAAGCATCGTTTAAGAAATTTTCAGATGAATGTGAGAAAGCCAGGGAAGGTGGAGCAGACGAATCTGAGATTGTGGTCTGTGCAACCTCACTTGAATCGCCATCTCCCAAGTGGTTTGCTAAAAAGATGTTTTCTTGCTTGGTTTGTGATCACTGATGATGACACAAATTTCCATTTTCATTTTTTTGTTTTTTGAATTGATTCCTTAGATTTGATCTGTGATCACAGCATACTTTATTTGCATTTCTTGTAATAATTAATTTTTTTTATAAAAATAATTCGTTTTTGGTTCACTTTTCTTTTTTCTGAATACAAGCGATAGTCTAAACTACAAGGAGAGAGGCTTTTCACATACACACTACCAAGGTTGATTACGGACCTAAAACCATTATAGTATGCTTATCAATACTATTTTCCACTAGATTCATCAAAACAAAATTGTGAAAGAGTTTTTCTATAAATATTTTTTTGTTCAATCATAAATTCAATTAAAATGTGAGAGTAGACTTCACCTCTATCTAAGATACGAATCATAACAAGACAGTAGATGCCGGAAACACCAAATACGTACAAAAATACAAATGACTACAATTTATGTCCACAAGTGATTATAAAAAATTTCGACCAAAAAACTAGTGATGATAATAATCCACGAAGAGAAAATAATAAAGAATACAACTTTAACAAAGAGCAAATATATTCTTCCAACCGCACAAGTAACTTATCCCTGCTGTCAATAAAGAATTCTCTACTACAACAGTCTCTTTATTCAAGTTTCTAGAGGTTAAAAACAAAGTCGCAAGTGGAGTATAGCTCAATTGATTGAGTTCTTTCACTTACATCTTTGTGGTTTGAAATTCCCAGACATCCAATGAATATTTGTGTAAACCCTCCTCTCCTAATCACTTGTACTCAAAAAACAAAGTAATTATGCAACTTCATTATTTCAATCCAATTTTAGAGCTTGACTTCTCCTCTCCACATAACACCTCATTTTAACTTCAGTTTAAGAGCTTGAAAGTTGACACATCACAATTTTTTTTTAAAAAAAAAAAAAAAAAAAACAACAATTTGCTTCAAAGGTAACATAACTTCTTTAATTATTTGAAAAAAATTATAATTTAAAGTTTAAAATTTTTGTAAAGAAAAAGATACTTCTAGTAAACCATGTAGAATTGTAATGTTAATAAATCGCATGGTATTCAACAATTAGAATAAATATGAGATGATCAGTATAACATTTCTTTTTCATTTAGAAATTAATTAAAATTATATAAATAAAAAAATGTTTTATTTGGTATGTGATTAAACCTATTGTACCTCATATCAAAATAATAATAATAATAAAACCCTGTTGTACCTTGTTAAAAAAATACGTGACAATATATGAAAGAAGAAAGAAGTATTTAATTATAAAATCCCCTTCATTTGATATAAGTATATTATACAATGGGCTTGCTAAACGTCCTTAGACAAATAAGGATGGAATCCTAGTCCCCTCTCTCCCAAAAAACACTCCTAGAGCCGTTTTCACTTTGAGGGGGGAGGAAGCTACTGTTCTTCCTCCCCTCCCCCCTCTCCTCTCTTTTCTTCCTCCCTCTATTTTTCCCTCATTTTTAGAGACAAAAGGTTTTCCCTATTTGTCTTCGTTTTGTTATGATTTTCCTTCAACCATCACAGGCGACTACGTCTTAGCATCAGATCTCCACATGTGTTTTGGCGTTGGATCTCCACCACCATCCTTTTTGCGGTTTCTTTATGTTTGGAATAAGTCACAGAGATTCTTTGGGTCCTTTGTGTAGTTTTCACCTCTCCTTGGTGAGAGCTTTTCATCTCTCATTTGTAAGAGTTTTATTTGTATTCTTATGATTTGGTTTTTTCAAGCTTTATTTCTTTTTGATTATTTTGAGTTTGCAATCTTAGTTGGGATGCCTATACTAGAGTTTCTTCGATCATGCGTGATCGTATAGTCATATTATTATTTTTATTTTAGTACTAATTGAAAACACATTACTTATCTACTATTACCTTAAATAAAGACCTACATATCAAAATGCTCAAATGTTTGAACCACATTGAATTAATTAATGTAGGGTTTAACATTGTAATTGAGAACCATATAACTAATGTATATGTGCGTTCAATGAATAATTTACTCAACGAATGACATTATTTACCCAACAAACGAGCCCTTTATCATTTACTTGGTAAATTATTTTGTTCGTTATGTAATTTACCCAACAAACGAAATAATTTACCCAAGCCATCCCCGAGCAGAAAGTCAACCCTAAACCACTAAAAAAACCCTAAGGATAGGGTTGCCCCTTGTTTTAAAAATTAGGAAATTAAGTAAATTATTTGGGCGCGGGATATTACACAGAGACTTTTTAGGTTCTTTGTGTAGTTTTCACCTCTCCTTGATGGGAGCTTTTCATCTCTCCTCTGTAAGAGTTTTATTTTTATTGTTATGGCTTGGTTTTTTCAAGCTTTATATCTCTTTGATTATTTTGAGTTTGCAATCTTAGTTGGGATGCTTATGCCAGAATTTCTTCAATCATTCGTGATCGTATAGTCATTTATTATTTTTATTTCAATTCTAATTGAAAACACATTGCTCATCTAATATTACCTTAAATAAAGACCTACATATAAAAATGCTCAAATGTTTCATCCACATTGAATTAATTAATGTAGGGTTTAACATTGTAATTGAGAACCATATAACTAATGTATATGTGCGTTCAATTAATAATTTACTCAACGAATGACATTATTTACCCAACAAACGAGCCCTTTATCGTTTACTTGGTAAATTATTATGTTTGTTATGTAATTTACCCAATGAACGATCCCCTTAGTGTTCCTTGTGTAAATTATTATGTTCGCTTGGTAACAAGTCTAAATGCCTGTTACCCACTGAACATCAATTTTTACCCAACGAACACTGAGGGAGTCGTTCGTTACTCAACGAATGACATTATTTACCCAACGAACGAACCCTTTATCATTTACCAGGTAAATTATTCCGTTCGTTATGCAATTTACCCTACGAACGACATAATTTACCCAATGATGAGCCCCTTAGCGTTTGTTGTGTAAATTATTTTGTTTGCTTAGTAACGAGTCCAAATTCCTATAACCCATTGAACGTCAATATTACCTAAACGAACGCTAAATGAGACGTTCATTGAGTAATTTACTCACCGAACAATATTGTTTACCTAACAAACGAGCTCTTTTTCGTTTACCAGGTAAATTATTTCGTTCGTTAAGTGATTTATTTTTTGTCAAGGTGTTTGTTAAGTGCTTTATCCAACGAACGACATAGTTTACCCAATGAACGCTGAGGGACTCGTTCATTGAGTAAATCATGGCATTCGTAGGGTAATTTGGTCAAGGGATGACATCATTTGCCTGACGAATGAGTCACTTAGCATTTGCTAGGTAGGTTTGTTAGAATAAATTATTCAATAGAACTTTTTTGATTTACTACTAAATTGAACCACAATGAACTAATGGAAAGAAAATTGAACTCTGTTGATCAATTGTTACTATATATTTTTAATTAACAAAAAAAAAATCAATAATATCAAACATATTACTGTTGAAACAAATATGAATTTAAAAGCTTTCAACAAAAAGAATTACTAAATGGCCGAATGATTGAACCACATTGATTTAATGAAAAATAAAATTGAACCACATTTGAAAGCTCATATGTGCAACTCTCAGTTTACAATATACAATTGCATAAATTGATATTGTTAAATTAGTGTAGTCATGGACTTGATTGGAAAATCTCATTTATGTATGGCTCCCTAAAGTGCATCACCCCGGGATATTGAAGAAGGGAAAGACCTGCATCAACAAGCATTAAAGTAATGAGTACTGAGGAAAGAGCAAGCAGCCAAGAAAAGAAGAGATTAGGAAGCATACTGCAACATATATCCTAAATCTGGAATAAAAAAGATCTCAATCATGTGCTGGATCCATAAGAAACAAATGGAAAAGATTCATTGAGTTCGGAGATGAAAGCCTTTGAATTGCTTAAACAAACATCATCCCCCGACCCCATCTACAACGAAAAAGGAAGGGTTTAGGGAGGTTTTAGTTAGACAGAACTTTTCCTAAAGTTGAGTAATTTCGTATATAGAAGATAATTTTTTCTTTTTAACAGGTCCTTCCATCCATCCACGAAATATTTATTCACGAGATCTGACGATTGATGATTTTATGAAAGTAGGTTCGAATGAATTCTGCTCTTTGATTTTGGTCTTTTTTGGTCACTATAAATTGGTTTAAAATGCGAAGAATTGACACATGAGAGAAGAGCACATTTCAAGATGAGATGCAGTTTGCAAATGCTGACAGCAGTTCAAACACGGTGAAATTATGCCTGCCTATACTCATTTTGCCCAAGAAACAGTGAATCACTCATTTTTTTAACTATACGTCAACTGTCTAGCTAGCTATGAAGACTATGTTCAGCTACCTCAATCACTACTACATTTTAGGCTTTGCGCGACGAAGGAATGTTCGTCGCGCAAACATGATTTTAGTCGCACAAAATTATGTGCCACAGAAGTTTCGTCACGCAGAATTCGTCGCGCAAAGATCGTGAAGAAAGACTTTGCGCGACGAATTTATGACCTTCGTCGCGCAAAATAGTGCGACGTAGCACCTTCGTTACAAAAAACGTTTCGGGACGACCCAAATGTCCGAGGCACAAATGTTTGCGCGACGAAAGGCTGTTCGTCGCACCAAGAATACGCGACGGAGTGCTTCGTCGCGCGAGATACGTGAAATTTGCGCGACGAAAACACCTTCGTCGCGCAATTAGTCTTTGCACGACGAAAAACGTCGTTGCGCATACGAATTTCGCGTGACGAAAATATTCGTCGCGCATACACATTTCGCGCAACGAAACTCTTCGTCGTGCATGATTAAATGAAGTGTATTAAAAATATATTTTTCAACTTTTTTTTTATAAATGATTTTGCGCGACGATATACATTTTGTAGCGCAAAAGTAATATATATATTATATATAATAAAAAATAAATTTGGTTTTTTTTAAAAATTAAAATGAAATTGCAATAAAAAGATTAATCGTAAAGAAAATATTTATTATATAAAATAAAATGCATGTATACAAGAGAAATATTTTAAAAGTAATTATAAAAATAAAAAACTAATCAAATAATGTTTCAAAATCTACTTGGTCATCTGCCACATGCGGCTAGGAGGTCTGGGAGTCTACAGGGGCTGTGGTCTGCTGGGGATGCTCGAGGTGGACGGGCTCGGAGGTCGGCGCACCAAAATTCGGGATTGGAATGCCGGACCTCGCGAGAGACTGCATAATCATCGACATCTGACCCTCAAGCTCGGCAACCCGCGATGTCAAAACAGTCCTGACTGTTTGCCTGCGACGATGACCGCGGTCGAGGTTCCCTCTGTCGGGCATTCCCCATCCCCCTACAATATGTTCCCGGCCTCCTCCCGAGAGTCTGATCCAACGTGTGCGTCAAAATCTGAAATCCAGCATCCTGTGGAGGATCCACAGACTTGATCGGAGTTTCGGGAGGAAGTTGGGAGGCGGACTCCTAAAGAACCAACTGGCTCTTCTCCACCATCGTCGTCTGTTTAACATTACATAAAATATAAATTAAAACATGCATATAAATTGAAAGCGTAACATAAGAATTAAAATTAAATAATACTTACATGAAGGGACTCGGCCAACTCATTCCCAGGTCGAACATAAACGTCACCAAAGACGTCGATCTCTGGGAATTTCGACCCCCCCTAAATTGAACAAGAGAAGGAAAATATTAGTATGAACAAAATAAATTAATAATAATGACGTATTAAAAATGAAATATAAATTATATTGTTCTTACCCGACGCCGTGCATCCATCCTATATGAGAAGGGCCTAGATCCGGAATGGTGGAGAAGAGTCTTCTTCTTCCTATTGCCCTTATTCACTTGGGCTTTATTCTGTTATACAAAAAATAAAACGTATTTGTTGAAATATAAATAAATTAAATAATAATGACATATAAAAAATAAAATAAACATTAATAAGAAATATGTAATAATTAAAAAAATACCAAATAATCGAGCGCTTGAAAATGAGCGCAGAGCCACGCCCAACTATCCTCCCGCCCCTCAAGCTCCTTCGGGCAACCCTCCTGAAGAGCGACTTTCGGATCATCAAACGCCTCAAAATGGTGGTGCAAGTCGCTCTTCCATTGCTTGTACCTCTCATCGAAGAGTTTGTTGATGTACGCCATCGACTCCTCATTGAGGTCCTCTAAGTGGTAGTTCATCTGCAATAAATTAATTACATACATTAAGTAATAGAAATATATAAAGTTTGAAAGAAAAATAATTAAAAGATAGGAAACATACCGACAACTGGCCGCGAATCTTCATCTTGATCTCGTCAGGCATGACCTTCTTAGACTTCCATTGCATCGAGCAATGGGTCCGAACGATGTGGCCAATGTCGTGGGCCAAGGAGCTATGCAACTGGGCCGTCGGTGCAGCCCAATGGCGCTCGTCGTATCTGATGCTGATACGACTGTTGAATAAATAACAAATTTAACCATTAAAAAAAATGAAAGTGGAAGGGTATATATACCTGGCGGTGCCCCTGAGGCACCAGTACCGTCGGTCGATGTGGTGTCGGTGGTGCTGGCGGGCCGGTGTCGCCGCCTAGCGCTAATAGGCTGCACCACAGGAAGAAGCTGATGATGCAGGCGCCTGGGATCCCCCGGGACCAGCTAGCATGTGGTCCTGCTCCATCAGTGCTAGAGTAGTGGCAGCTGATACCGGTTGAGCCGAGGGCTCCGAACTCGGTGTAGTCGTCACCGCCCTACGATGTCTAATCAAGTCTGACATCTGCACAATTTCATTAATACACATACAAATTAATCAAATTTAGCACATACAATGTCATTAAAAAATTGAACTAATTAATTAAAATCATAGTTTGACCTAGTGTTTGCGATTTCGGAGTATCTGAGACTCTGATCCACGATCCGTCGAATTCTAAACAATCCTCTAAATACATGGTACCACATACGTGAGTTTGAGCTTGATCCAACGGTTCGAACATATCAAACCTAGAAATCGCACAATAGGCAAAATCCGTTCGAGACTCAAACGGTAACCAAATTCCAATCCGAGCACACCTGCGCGCTCGTGACAACAAGGGGATTGCACTGGGACCCAATGCCCAATGCTACAGCACTCCACGTGCAACCACACGCGCCAGCAGTGCATGGGTGCCCAAAGCAATAACAATTGCAGGAAAATCCTAAAAATTAAGGGCCAAGGTTCCTATCCTAGGTTCAAAACATCAATTGGAGGCACTTTTGTTCTCGGGCCTACCCTGAAAAACGGTCGAAAGTGGCTAGAATTTCAATTTAAAAACCGGCCGAAACCTAGGGTTTCAAATTCACTACCCTATGGAAACAATCAATCAAATCCTACGCAACCATCAGCTAAAGCGTCAAAAATAGTCCAGAAAGCATACCTCAATTGCTGGATTTGGTGCCCGGAGGAGAGAGAACAACGACGGCAAAGATTCGGCTGAAACGAAGGAAATCACGGCGGCAGGACGGACGGCGACGGCGGGGAAGCTCCGGGGTTCGACGGTTGTGGTGGCCGGTCTGAATTGGGGCGGAGTAGGGGCTGAGGTCATGGCGGAGAGAGAGAGAGGTTTTAGGGCGGATTTGAGGAACTAGGGAAGAAGGAGAAGTTTGCGAGTTTCAGAAAACTTATTCGACTTTGCGCGACGAATAAGTAAAAGCGTCGCTCAAAATTCATTTAAATGAATTTTGCGCGACGAAATAAATTACATTTCCGTCGCCCAATGTCGCCATCTCCGCCAAAATTTGGGATTAGTGTTTAGAGTTTGCACATTTTGCGCGACGGAAGAGTTTCCTACGTCGCGCAAGGTTATGAAATTACCCACTTTGCGCGACGGAAAGTACTTGTTTTGTCACGCAAATTTGTCCATCCGCCCAAATTTTGGGATTCGATTTTGCGCGAGAAGATAAATGAAATGATATTGCGCGACGAAAGAGACATTTGTTGCGCAAGCTCTGATTTGCCAAAAAATTACTAAGTGTTGGGGAGGAGAGGGGTTGAAATTCTTACTCAGATTGCGCGACGAAATTGACTCTGACTTGTCGCGCAAGACTCTATCTGTAACCTTTGCGCGACGAATACTTAGTCAATTCATCGCGCAAGCTCTGATTTGCCAAATTTTTTTTACTAAGTGTTGGGGTGGAGAGGGGCTGAAATTCTTCCTTAGATTGCATGACGAAAGAGAATTAGGTTCGTCGCACAAGCCTCTTTGTGTAACCTTTGCGCGACGAATAATTGGTCCTTTCGTCGAGCAACTCTCTGATTTGCCACCACATTTTACTAAGTGTTTTTGTGTGTGCCTTTGTTCTGAGGGAGAATGCGCGACGAAAGGAGACGTGTTTCGTCACGCAAGACTTTTCTATGCACTTTGCGCAACAAATATATAGTAGTTTCGTCGCGCAAACCCATACCCTTATACCCTAAAACCTATACCTTAAACCCTAAACCCTAACTCCTAAACTAGTTTCAATGATCCAACCGGCAATCTTGTTTTTTTATAGTTCGAGATCGTATACGTCGAAAATCGGAATAAATGAACATTCAGAGATTGAGTAACGGGACAAAACTTTTTGACGGTTCTAAACAAAAAGTCACGATTCAACGGTGATTTTAACCCCGATTTTGAAATTTTTTTACAACTGTATTTCTTGATATTTACAGGATATTTCTTGAAATTTTTTTACAACTGTATTTCTTCAATTTTAGATATTTACAGGAAAGTATAAATAAATTCTTCATTTTTGGTGAATATTGTGTTTTGATGGCATACGCATTCTACCCAACTAGTTTCAGTAATCCAGCCGTCAAACTTGTTTGTTTATACTTCGAGATCGTATACATCGAAAATTGAAAAAAAATAACATTCAAAGATGAAGTAACGGGACAAAATTTTTCGACGGTTATAAACGAAAAGTCATGATTTAGCGGTTATTTTGACTCCGATTTTGATTACTTTTTACAGCTACACTCTTTGACCCTATATGAATACAATGAACTTCTTCGATCGTCAATTTCAAATATATACGTGTGTATATATCAAAAATATATATATATATATATATGTTTGCGCGACGAGAGATCTTGTTTCGTCGCGTAAAATGTAATTGCGCGATGGAAACATTTGTCGCGCAAAATTTGAAGTGCGCGCGACGCGTATCTTCTCCGTCGCGCAAAATCCACGCGACGATGGTTTCTTCGTCGTGCAAGGTTATCTTCATTTACATATAATTAAACTGAATTATTGATCATTACATATAATTAATTGTATGAAAGTATGATTTATTATATTCTCTTTTGATTTGAGAATTGAAGGATTGTTGATTTTGTGAGTTCAAATCAAAGAAAGTTTTTTGGTGTATCTTATTTTCTTTTTATTCATTTTTTCTCTTCTATGAATAATAACATATTTATAATAATTAAATAATGATCAATAATTCAGCTTATAAATATATAGTTATATATATATTTTATTACGTAGTAAATAAATAAATTACTAAATAGTAAATGATCAATAACAAACCTCTTGATATAACAAGAAATTTATTATTGCTCCTTTACTTTCTTCCGTGAAATTGGTTAACTGGGTCTTGCATATTTCTATATCTCCCCAATTCTCTTTCTTGTTTATAATTTTCTTTTTTTAAAAGTGTTTTGTCAAAATAAATTTAAACTTTTTTATTAAAATGATTTGGATATATTGATTTACCAATGGTTTATAACTACATTTATTTTAATAATGTTTCATTTCTCCACATATATAATGTTTGGATAAAACAACTACATATATTCAAACATTTGCATTACACAAAATATGTCCATTAACATAATAAAATTACAACAAAATTCATCATTCATCATCTGAACTATAATAACTTTCGTTATCGTCGCTATCATCACTTTCGGTCTCCCAATTATCTTCCTGCTCCTCTTTCTCCGCCTCCTCTATAACTACATCATCGTCGTTGCACGGGCCCACTGCAACATCGTATCGCAGAAGATCACCGAGGTCAATTGTAATTGACTGAATCGGTATTTCGATTGAAGATACTCCTTGTATTTGAAACGGTTCTTGTATAACATTTGTATCTCGAAGTGTTTCCGCATCATTTTCCATTGAAGATTCTAAACGTTGGTCAGCCACATTGTCGACATCATTGTTAGCTGGGTCTAGTTATAGTATAGCATACACGTTCCTATGATCCATCTTCTGAACAACTTTCCAACCGCTCCGGGCTTTAGGGTCATATAGATACACAATTTGTGCTGCCATGTTTGCCATCATACCAAGTTTTGTTCATGTTCATAGATAGTAAGCCATGATCGATTTTAACACTTCCCGGCCTATTTGGGTTGGTGTCAAACCATCAACACTTAAACATGATCACTTGGTATCGATCTTTGTAAAGCAATTGCACGACAGTTGCGAGTTTGCCATAGAAATCAATGTCCGTACTTTCGCCTCCACCTGGGACATGGACACCGCTATTTTGCGTACACAACTTGTCATCTCATGCAACCCCCAAAAATTTGACGCCATTAACATTACAACCTGAGAACAATTCAGCGCTAATCGGGCCGAACGCCAAGTTATATAACTTATCATTGTAATTGTGGGAATTCGATGATTTCAACTTATTCACCTAATATTATACAAAACCATTCACATGTTAGTCTGACAAAATCAAATACTACAATTTATATTTCTCAAATAACAAACACTTATAACTTACAGAATCCAAAAACCATTGTGGAAACAATTTACGGTGTTTCTAGGCAACCAAATGTGATGGATGTTCTTGCTTCATCATCTCTTCATGCTCATATAAGTATGCCATGATCTCATCACAATTGTTCAGTGCGAACCAATGCGCTACCTCCATGTCATTTCTAGAAAACTACTCTCCTCATCTAGGATCTCCAAAGGGTCGTGCGCTTTAGGCAAAAACAAAAAGTTTTTCATTTCTCATACCTCCGTTATGATTGCGCTGAGGACGATTGAAATCGTCTCCACATCTTTTAAATACATTCTGCAGAAAGTAAGAGACTCATATTGAGCCCAAGCCTCTACAATTGATCCTTCGGGCTTCGCCCTGTTGCGTACACTTTTTTTCAGCTCTCCGAGAAGCGTGCCAAAATAAAATGATATGATACAAATTATCAAGCATGTGATAATGATGCATACACAAACGATAAGGATTATATACCTTTCTATTGGATACATCCAGTGATAGTTGATAGGACCAGTAAGCAATGCCTCTTCTGGCAAGTGAACCATCACGTGCATCATACTTGTGAAGAAAGCTGGAGGAAATATCATCTCAAACTTGCATAGGACTTGGACAATGTCATGGCGCAACTTAAACATGTCCGTCTTTCGCAATGTTTTTGCCGTCAGTTGGGAAAAAAATCTGGACCATAAAATGATTCACTTCACTACATATTCTGGCAATAGGTGTCGAATACCCACAGGAAGTAGGCGTTGCATAAACACATGGCAGTCATGGCTCTTAAGTCCAGCAAATTTACCCCCATCAACATTAACGCAACGTGCGATATTAGAAGCATACCCATCGGGAAACTTTACAGACGATACAAACTTTAGAAACTCTTTCTTGTCATTCAGTTTCATAGAAAAGAATGCAAGATCCCTTCTAGCTTTATCACTGTCCCTATTAATCCATAAACCCCTTCGTATGCCCATTGTTTCCAAATCAAGACGAGCTTTAATCGTGTCCTTTGTCTTGCCCTCGATATCTAGAATCGTGCCCACCAATGTGTCGAATACATTTTTCTCAACATGCATCACATCTAGATTGTGCCTCAATTTGAGTTTCAACCAATATGGGAGCTCAAAATACATAAGCTTGTGTGTCCAGTTCATATGTGTAGAAGGTCTGATCCGACTAAATGTTTTCTCGAACGGAGCAAAATCCAACCGGTTAAGCTGGTCCAATATCTCATCACCGGACCATTCTCTAGGTCTGAGGTGACACTCTGTGTTCCCGTCGAACTTTTTATCTTTTTCCCTCCACTCGTGGTCCTATGACAACCATCTCCGATGACCAAGGTAAAAAACTTTTCCAGCGTGCCAACCAAAAGTTACATCTTCCTTGCATACAAGACATGCCATATAACCCTTTGTGCTCCATCCAAAAACTATTGCATATGTTGGGAAATCATTCACAGTCCACATAACTGCTGCCCGCAAAGTGAACATCTTCCCAGTTGATTTATCGTACGTGCGAACACCGTTTGTCCATAAATCCTTCAGCTCATCAACAAGCAGCCTTAAGTAAACATCGATTGACCTGCCAGGATCCTCAGTTATCAAAACAGTCATCATCGTGTATTCTTTTTTCATGCATTTCCAATGCGGCAAATTATATGGGAATACGAAAATCGGCCAAGTGCTGTGGTGTTGGTTTAGAACCCCATACGGATTGAATCCGTCAGTGGCAAGTCCCAATCTAACATTTCGGGGATCAGCAGCAAACTCGGGGAACGTTCGATCGAACTCTTTCCATGCCTCCCCATCTGCAGGATGCCGCATCACATCATCGTCTACCTGTTTTTCCTTATGCCATCTCATGTCTGTGGCAGTATGCGTCGACATATACAATCGCTGCAACCTAGGTTTCAGGGGCAAATAACGCATGACTTTTTGTGGGATCTTAGTCGTCCTATTCTGAGATGTCATCTTGAACCTCGACTCATTGCATATAGGACATGTATCCAACGATTCATGCTCTTTGTAGAATAACATGCAATTGTTTTTGCAAGCATGGATTTTTTCATAACCCAATCCAAGACCATTCAACACCTTCTGCGCCTGTTTATGGTCTTTCGGCAAACAATTGTCCGTCGGAAGCATTCTCTTGAAAACCCCCAAAAAGTAATCGAAACACAGGTTCGACATACGATACTTTATTTTTCCGTGCATTAGCTCCACAATGGCCGTGAGAACGGAAAAGCTCTCGCACCCCGGGTATAACTCTTGGTTGGCATTTTTTAACAATTTCTCATATTGTTCAAACTCCACACTGTCTATTGGTGTAGGCACATCATCTTGCTCTTCTTGATTCATGTTGGTCGATGCAAATGGAAAAACATCCTGTATAATATCCATGACTTCATCATTAGCATCCACAATAGGTTGAACATTGTCCACTCTTGTGGCATTTGAAGACGAAGCATGCTCTAATTGTTCCAAATGCTATATGTCTCAATCATTCCATTCCTTACTAAATGAAATCCAACATTTTCAATTGTCTCCCATAACGTGTTGTTGCACCTCCTACAAGGACAACGGATTCTAGTTGCACCCGGGTTGTGGCTACGTGCAAACTCAATAAAATCCTCGATTCCATCCAAGTATTCGTCTGCGCATCTGTTCGGGTTTTGTATCCACCTTCTGTCCATAATTCCTGAAACCAGAATCACAACACAACAATCACAACAACTTCATACGAAGTTATAATGTCACCTTATGCCTCCGGTAAGGGTCCTATCCCATTCGGGAATGCATACTCCTGCCACGTAACCTACGACTACATGAGATTAGATTTCGACGTGGATGAATTTCGCCAGCATCTCGCTACAGGTCTTGAGGTGGCCATAGGTATAAATACCTATGTACCACCCGAAGAACGTACCGAGATGACAACGAAATATTCCTGTAGCCGTAGATTACGTGACAACACTATGCATTACCAAATTGTCCAAATAATGGGACAATTCAAGAATTAATTGGACCGCAGTCATGCTTTACGCATCCATGCACGAAATCCAACTAATCTCGAACGAAAAACTAAGTGTTACTAAATAATAATAATAAAAGTACAAAGTTAATTTCAATTAACTTCGTACATCACACAACATTGTACTATGAAACGCACAATTTAACAACATAATATAAATATAATTTCACAACAAAAAATATAACTATAACAAACTAAGTTCAACATAATGTAAATAATGTAATATAAAATGAATAACATAACTTCTCAATCGTTCTCCACAATAGCAAATTACAAATGCCTATAATGAGAACAAAATTAATACCGTTAGTACGAATTTACATTAATACTTTTAGGCCTCATCATTCAGCCCGCGGGCTCATGGGCCGATGGGAGCCCGCCTGGCCCATTGGAAAAAAGCCCAGCCCGGCCCGTTATGGGCTTTGAGATGGCCCGACCCGTCTTGGGCAGGGCTAAGCTTGGGCTTGAGTGTCTGAAGCCCGGCCTGGCCCATAAGCCCGGCCCAATTAAGCCCAAGAAAGCCCGGCCCGTTAGGCCCGCATACATATATAATTATGTAGAAATAAGAGTTTATGATTAGGATTATATCACTTAAATCACATATATAATTTGTTTCATTTCATTTACTTTTCTTTACTCATTCCTAGTTTATAATTGGATGATTAGCACATTAATTTCTGTCAATTATTAATACAACAATTATATATATATATATATAAAATGAACAATATATCATATCACTAAATACAATCATATCATGAAACATAATCGTACCACCAAATATAATCATGTTTTTCTTGAACACATCACCAAACATTTACATATTTATTTATACCATCCTTTAAAAAAAATATCTTTTTGATACTTATTATTTTTTAAAATTATTTCTTAAAACGTATTACGGTCTAATTATGTAATAACCTCAAAAATAATACTTTGTTTTATTATTTTTGTGGAAAATCTTATTAAGTTGTGTGACTTTATTGAGTATTTTATGAATTTGGTTTGATGTGAAAATATTGGAATTAAGTGAGTTTAATCTCAAATTTAGACTAAAATGCCCTTATGATTAAGTTTATGATTTTTTTCGAATGAAGTAGGCCCGTTTCGGCCCGGCCCGATATTTTCTCTCTCTTCTTTAAAGCCCGGCCTGGCCCGGCCCATTGACGAGCCCTAAATACTTTTAAACAAACGACAAATAATACTTACCCAATGAGCGTATTGAATTCCTAGCAGAGACAGCAGCGCAGCATAGCATAGACAGATTTTTCAAAATTTTCTTTGCATTCTGACTCTGCAATGGCGAAATGCAGATATGTAGAAGAAGAAGTTTGCATTCTGACTCTGCAATGGCAAAATTTTCTTTGCATTCTTCGTCGCGCAAACATTAAACGGCGTCTCGCAAACGCAAGTTTCTGTCGCCCGAGAACTTGCCGACATCGCACTTTGCGAGACGAACAAATTTCCGTCGCACAAGAGTTTCCTGCCAAAAAATCCATATCGTAGTTTTTCCTGTCCACTTTTGCGCGACAAAAAATGTAACCGTTGCGCCATGGAATCTTGCGCGACGAAATATATCGTCGCGCAAATATTTGGGGCCAAAAAAAAATTCCAGGGTTTTTTTTCCCCACTTTGCACGACGATTCGTTATTTTGTTGCGCAAAGTACACTTTGCGCGACAAAACTTTGATTCGCGCAAGAGTTTGTAGTTTTGCGCGACGAATCTCTTCTTCCGTCACAGCAATGATGCTTGCGCGACGAATTTGTCTTCGTCGCGCAAAGTCTCGTTGCACAAATAGTAAAATGTAGTAGTGAATATATATGATTCAACCTCTCATCTAAGAAATTTGCCAATGCACCCCTAAATATTTTTGTGAAGAAAAAAAAAGGAAGGAGTTTTCATGAACATAAAATGCCTACGAACAAGGTTTTTTGAGATTGGAATTCAAACTAATTCATTCGAATTAAGCTTATCACTATCATTTAATCTAAGGCAACTAAGTCAAGAAGAAACTAGGACCCCATATTTCCTAAAACAACTAGAAAAAGATAACGAAATTAATGTTCATGAATTATGAACAATTAGGATTGCAATGCTTTCTAAAAATTCACATTTTGTCCTCAACCACTATCATTTGAATCATCAAGTTTATTATTTTCCTATGCTGATGCAAACTAACAAGGCCAATCTCAAATTTCCTTGAAGAAAAAAAGAAAAGAAAAAAAAAGGCCGGACTCTGATGTCTTGGCTGCAGACAGACGGCGATGAAGTCTTGGCAGCGTATTGGGTTTTCTTGTGGAAGACCTCTAGCGCAGGAGTCTGGATCTCTTTTCCTTTCTATCAGTCACATATGACGCATGTGATGTTCAATAAGAAATGGCTGAACAAGTCATCAGGTCATTCAATCTCAACTCTTGATTTTTAAACTGCAATTTTATCCCTTGAATCAGTGACTGTACCTGTACCACCAATATACCCCAGAATTTTCGCCATTGTTGTACTAAAAATCAACAATGAAATGTTGGGAATATAGGACATGACTTGTGACTTGTGAATATAGGACGTCACGCCAATGAAATGTTGAGGTCAGGCTTGACTAGCAATGTAATGTTCCAAATTTCCAGGAAAAATTATCAACACAACAGAAACTATGAGTCCTTTGAATTAAGTAGCAAAGTCCTCTCTGGTGGCCCCCACTTAAGACCCAATGAGGTCTTCTCTTTGAATCTGAAAAATTTGCTTCATGCGGTCGTTGTTTGCCGACTTCTCAATTTCCAATGGTCTTCTAGTGGGCTCCCTATTTGCTTCATGCGGTTATCTGTTTGGCGACTTAGAACATCTATAATGGGCTCCTTAAACCATCTCTTTAGACAAATTTTAGAGATGAATCCCTATCAACCTCCTAAAATATATCAACCTCCCTAAAATAGGGAAACCTATAGAGTTCCTAAATCTGAGAAGAGAGAAAAGACTCTTAGTGATTCCATATAATTCAATGCTATTTTATTTTATGATTATTTTAAACTTTTAATTAATGTTAACTATATTTATATTATTTTTTAATAGAGATTGACCAATTAAAAAAGAGTTATATCATTTATGACTCCCTAAACTAAAGAGCATGATGGGAGTTTAAATTTTATAAAGAGCTCTTAAAATCGTTTTTATATGTTTTTAGCTAAATTTTAACTAAGTAGGGAGCATGATTATGGATGCTCTTACATATCATAATTAAAAGTGGTGTTTTTCCTTTTCTATAAACCTCTTATAATTAAAAATTGTGTTTTCCTTTTTTGTAAAACTCTTATTCAAACATTTAGATATAAATAATATATAAAATAAAGCTTTAATAGTAAAGTAAAAATAAAGAAACAAATAAATAAATAAAATATGTCAAGAGTAAGAAAGCAAGTCTGGTATAGTGAAAGCACGTCAAAGACGCTGTCCTAAAGCCATTGTAGCCTTCCTACATGCAGATAATGATTGTATACAAGACTCCAAGATATGACCCCAATACGCAGGCGTAAGGTCCGATATGAGCATGTTTACAGTCGGATAGAAACGTTGCCCAAAATAATAATATGGAAAGTAGGGAATATATGAAAGTATGAGAAAAGAGAAATCTAATTGTGGTGTGTTCAAATGTGAAGGAGGAGTGGCCTTTTATAGGCATCCAACACTCGTAACCTCCAGACACATTAAACCAGAAAAATTACGGCAATGGCCAGAAAATAAACACTAAAAATTTAAACCATTGTAACTTCCATAATAAACAAAAGAAAATAGCCAAAATATTAAAACAAAATCAAAATGCTAAATTTTAAAAACCTTTCAAATAATAATAATAATAAATAAATAAATAAACATATATATATATATATATATATATATGGGGGCGGTTTCGTGGCACCATCAGATTTAAGCATTGTTAATGGCTCAGATTAAATCTCACTACTAATTTATTATTATCTCTAAAATAATACATTATTCAAAATTATTATTATTTTGATATAATAATTATGAATTGCACAGTACCCCAAATTCTACATCTCCCTTCCTCCGTGCCTAGCCTTGGTAATCTACTCCATAGCTTCGATGTCTCAAAAATCTCCATTCGCCTACTGCTAGTTATATGCAATTGATACTATCTATTTTGACACGGTTCATATCCAGATCGAAACAAAGAAATGCATATGAAGTTTGAGAAAATACCCAAGGGACATGGGATCGTCAAGATAAAAAAACACAAACTTTCGCTCCATTCAGAATCAGAACGAATTTGGGGGACTTCCATGGGAGAGCAGGGTAATCATGCTCTTAGTTTCTTGAAATTTCATTGGGGATGATCACAATGAATCTCAATCAGTTTCTTTATCAGTAATGTAAATTTTTTTTTCTTTTCAATATGGAATAAGTTAGCAACTAATTGACTGAGACAAACAGCAACCATGGCTCCTTTCTTTTTATTTTGGTTAACTGAAAATTCTCCATATATATTAAAATTTAGAAATTTAGTCATATTCCCTATGCTTGATCCTTTTTTGTTTTTCACAGCAAGGGGAAATAGAAGTTTTTTTTAACAGCATCAGGAAAAAAAAAAAAAAAAACAACAACACAGAGATCAACCTTCCTCCTCCTTACGTCAATCTTCCTTATTGGGTATTTGATTTTGCTAAATGGGTTGGGTTTGTTGTTTCTTGTTATGGAGGAAAATGGTGTTTGGACTTTGATGTTATTTCAAAGGAAAAAAAAAATATTGATGAGAGAAAAAATGGAAAGTCATGGAAGAAGAAGAAGATGTAGTTAGAGAGAATGTTGATGCTTTTAGGAAGATGTGAAAACATAAATGAGGAGAGAGAAAATTGAATAGCAAAGTTAATTAAATTAAATTTTAATTAAAGAATTAGTTTGTTTAATCTCGGCCATTTATTATAGTCTAATGTAATGGTCCAAAATTTGTGTCAAAAATATGGTGCCACGGATCCGCCCATATATATATGAAAATGTTAGGAAGACCAACTTCAGATACCAACTTTTGTATCATCTCTCTAATAGAGCGTGAGACCCATTGTATTAGTGGGCTCCACCTCTATTAGAGAAATAGTACACAAGTTGGTATCTAAAGTTGGTTTCCATAGCATGACCCACATATATATATATATATATATGTCAGTTTCCTTCTGTTGAGGGATCCTTCAAATAAATTATTTGAGAGATGCCCTTTAGCGTACCCTACATTTTAGGTCTTCATTCATAGATCAACCATACAAAAAAATTAGTCAAATCGGAAACCGTTTTGACATCCAATTGTGTCTTACGAAATCAATGAACATGGTGCTTTAAAAAAGTACTAAATTTTTAATAACTCAATTGAGTGGTCAAATGATATCGGATTCAAGTGATTTTTTGTAGAGATGATCTTTGAATTAGTATATACAAAATAGAGGGTTTGGATTATTGAAATATAATTTAGAGTGGGTCCCACTAGGGGTGTCCCTCAAATGAGCTTATTTGAGGGATCCCTCAATGGAAGCTCTCTGTGTATATATATATATACACACACACACACATATACAAACCTGTGAACAATGACACACACACAAAGCAACGTTGCTAACTTAATGGCTCATGGCTTCGTTCTCTTCCTCTTATTCTCCTACATTATATCTATAAATATTCATGCCTGCAACCAAATTGAACGTTGCTCCCTCCTGTCCTTTGCCTCCACTCTATCTTCTCCTCCTTTGAATTGGACATCACTTGATTGCTGTCACTGGAAGGGCATCACTTGTGATCAAGATGATTAGGTCACCCATTTGCTCTTACCCTCCAAAGGGCTCAAATGAGGTATCTCTCCCTCTTCACTTAGAAATCTCACACATCTCACCCACTCGAACCTTTCCCACAACTCACTATATGGTTCACTTGAGACTCAATTCTTGTTGTCTTTGAATGTATGCCGGGTGGCTTAATGTTACTTGATTTGTAAATTGCCTCGAATTTTAGGGTGATTATTGTTGTATGTAACTACATGATATTCAATATAACTTTTGTTGAAATAATTTTGAACCTAATTCTCATGTCTATGGTAGATTCTGTCAATTACCAAGGTAGGGCATGGGGTAGAAATCAATTGGTTAATACTCAAAATAGGCAGATTTATCATTTATTACACCATCTAAAAACACCTCAAACCCAAAATCCACCTAAAACCCCAAGCGTTCCTATGCGATTTGCTACGAGTCTCTTCAAAAGTTACAAGTTTCTGTTGAAAAAGACTTAACAAATTTTTGATATGGTAAGAGATGACAGGTCTTCCTCATCATCGATTCATGCCCTATTGTCACAGATCCATTTGCCTACTGCTAGTTATACGCAATTGATACTCTCTATTTTGACACTGTTCATACCCAGATTGAAACAATGCAATGCATATGGAGTTTGAGAAAATACCGAGCGGATATGAGATCGTTAGGATCAGAAAACACATAAACTTTCTCTCCACTTAGAACCATAACGAATTTTGGGGACTTCCATGGGAGGGCAGGGTAATCATGCTTTTAGGTTCTTGAAATTTCATTGAGGATGATCACAATGAATCTCAATCAATATCTTTTCCCCCTTTATCAGTAATCTCAATTTTATTTCAATATGTAATAAGTTAGCAACTAATTGACTGAGAGAAGCAGCAACCATGGCTCCTTTCTTTTTATTTTGGTTAACTTGAAATTCCCTATGCTTGATCTTTTTTTGTTTTTCTCAGCAAGGGGAAATAGAAGTTTTAATTTAGCACCACCAGGAGAAAAAAACAACACAGAGATCAACCTTCCTCCTCCTTACGTCAATCTTCCTTATTGGGTATTTGATTTTGCTAAATGGGTTGGGTTTGTTGTTTCTTGTTATGGAGGAAAATGGTGTTTGGACTTTGATGTTATTTCAAAGGAAAAAAAAAATATTGATGAGAGAAAAAATGGAAAGTCATGGAAGAAGAAGAAGATGTAGTTAGAGAGAATGTTGATGCTTTTAGGAAGATGTGAAAACATAAATGAGGAGAGAGAAAATTGAATAGCAAAGTTAATTAAATTAAATTTTAATTAAAGAATTAGTTTGTTTAATCTCGGCCATTTATTATAGTCTAATGTAATGGTCCAAAATTTGTGTCAAAAATATGGTGCCACGGATCCGCCCATATATATATGAAAATGTTAGGAAGACCAACTTCAGATACCAACTTTTGTATCATCTCTCTAATAGAGCGTGAGACCCATTGTATTAGTGGGCTCCACCTCTATTAGAGAAATAGTACACAAGTTGGTATCTAAAGTTGGTTTCCATAGCATGACCCACATATATATATATATATATATGTCAGTTTCCTTCTGTTGAGGGATCCTTCAAATAAATTATTTGAGAGATGCCCTTTAGCGTACCCTACATTTTAGGTCTTCATTCATAGATCAACCATACAAAAAAATTAGTCAAATCGGAAACCGTTTTGACATCCAATTGTGTCTTACGAAATCAATGAACATGGTGCTTTAAAAAAGTACTAAATTTTTAATAACTCAATTGAGTGGTCAAATGATATCGGATTCAAGTGATTTTTTGTAGAGATGATCTTTGAATTAGTATATACAAAATAGAGGGTTTGGATTATTGAAATATAATTTAGAGTGGGTCCCACTAGGGGTGTCCCTCAAATGAGCTTATTTGAGGGATCCCTCAATGGAAGCTCTCTGTGTATATATATATATACACACACACACACATATACAAACCTGTGAACAATGACACACACACAAAGCAACGTTGCTAACTTAATGGCTCATGGCTTCGTTCTCTTCCTCTTATTCTCCTACATTATATCTATAAATATTCATGCCTGCAACCAAATTGAACGTTGCTCCCTCCTGTCCTTTGCCTCCACTCTATCTTCTCCTCCTTTGAATTGGACATCACTTGATTGCTGTCACTGGAAGGGCATCACTTGTGATCAAGATGATTAGGTCACCCATTTGCTCTTACCCTCCAAAGGGCTCAAATGAGGTATCTCTCCCTCTTCACTTAGAAATCTCACACATCTCACCCACTCGAACCTTTCCCACAACTCACTATATGGTTCACTTGAGACTCAATTCTTGTTGTCTTTGAATTGTCTTGAGATCCTTGATTTGAGCTATAACCATCTTTATGGGGAGCTCCACTTTCTCTACCATCCAGCAAAATTCGGATAGTCGATTTGTCAAGCAATCTCTTCTTTGGAGCAATTCCATCTTCATTCTTCCAACAAGCAAGAAACTTGATTAGTTTCAATGTCAGCAACAATACCTTCATAGGGTATGTCCCATCCTCTATTTGTCTCTATTACTCTCCCTTTGTTAGGCTATTGGACTTTTCTTCCAATCAATTTGGTGGCAACCTTGCTCTTGGGCTAGGGGAGTGTTCTAAACTACAGGTTTTTCGTGCTGGTCACAATAACCTTTCAGGGTTACTTCCAGAAGATATCTATAATGGTACAAAACTTGAAGAAATTTCATTACCTATCAATTCACTATGTGGAGCCATTAGTGATAAAATTGTCAACCTCACCAACCTTAAAATCCTTGACCTCAACCTTAATCAATTGAGCGGCGAGCTTCCTCTAAATTTGGGGAAGCTCTCTAAGTTGAAGTTTTTGACTATTGATTTCAACCATTTAGAAGGTACTATTCCCACATCTTTGATGAATTGCACAAACCTTGTAGAACTATGTTTGGGAATCAACAACCTTGAAGGAGATATCTCCATGCTTAATTTCTCCAGACTTAGTCAACTTACAAAACTTGACCTAAGGTACAATAACTTTACTGGTATGTTTCCAGTAAGCCTTTACTCATGTAGGGGTACCTAAAAGCCATTGCATTGACTAGAAATCATCTAGAGGGGCAAATACAAATTGAGATTCTTTCATTGAAATCCTTGTCCTTCCTCACCCTTGGTTACAACCGATTCACCAACCTCACAGGCACAATGAAGATATTGATGAGTTGCAAAAGCCTTCACACACTCTCGCTTATTGGTTCCTTTGTGGGTGAGGGAATGCCATTTGATGAAGGGATGGTTGATTTTGACGGATTCCAAAATCTTCGGGTATTGAATATGGCTGGTACTAATCTCACTGGTGAAATACCTGTGTGGTTATCGAAGCTCAAGAATCTAGAGATCTTGATTCTAGCTTTTAATCAAATCACTGGGCCAATTCCAAGTTGGTTGGGGAATCTTCCTAGACTGTTTTTTATCAACTTGTCAAATAACCGAATTTCAGGTGAATTTCCAAAGCAACTTTGTAGACTACCAAGGTTGGTTTATGAACCTATTGCATCTCAAGTAGACCGATATGTATTTGAATTGACTGTCTTCGGCAGCATAACTCCAAATCTAAATTTTCAACCGCATAAATTGTCTTGTTTCCCCGCAACGATAGACTTGTCTAACAATAACATTGTTGGTGATATACTTGCTAAGATCGGACAATTGCACCTTCTCCGCCAGTTGGCTCTTTACTCCAACAACTTCTCCGGTGTCATTCCAGACCAAATATCTAACCTACAAAATTGAGAGGTTTTGGATCTCTCCATGAATCATTTTTGTGGAAGAATTCCATCGTCATTGGCGAGCCTTAGTTTCTTGAGAAAATTTAATGTCTCGTACAATAATCTTGGAGGGCCAACTCCAACAAGCACTCAGATCCAAACCTTCAACACTTTTGCCTTTGAGGGGAATCTAAAACTTTGTGGTGCCCCACTTCCAAATAAGTGCGGATCAAATATGGGCATTGATGAAGATGACACAAACTACAAAGACTTGGACAATGAACCTCATCAACTTCCATGGTTTTATATTTTCACTGCGTTGGGGTTCATAGTGGGATTTTGGGGAGTGTGTGGTTCTTTAGTTGTTAACAAGACATGGAGATACGTGTATTTTCGATTCATTGACAATGTACAAGAGAGGTTGTATGTAATGGTAACAATGCTCATCAACACGATGAAAAGAAGGCTTAGAGGCTAGACATATATTATTGTAGTTTTTATTTTACATTTTTTTTGTTTGCTTTTCTTTGTGTTCCCAATGTAATAAGGCACAGTTTGTTCTCATAGTTATGTCTTCTTTTTCAGATACGATTTCCTCACGCTGGCTTTTGCAAGCAACAAAAACGACAGGTTGTGGCTTTGAAAAATCATGAATACCAAATCAACTGAAAACAAAAATGGGTATAAAAGATTAATGCAACACAGGTCAGTCCGCAGGCTTATGAAAGCAAAGCAAGCAACAAATACAAACTTCCGTAGACATTAAACTTTCGGCAAGGTTCCATCCGAATGGTATTTGAGATATTAAATCTTGGTGATTCTAATGTGAATGTGATATCATATCCTATTTTATTGGTACAAGTGCATAACTTGTTGGATATAAAGTGTCTGCGGGTATGGCTACATGAAAGAAAGTTAATGCTCCCTCAGAACAGGTGTGCAAAGGGAGTATGCAAATAAGACTTGTAGACAACCGAAGACTAACCAAACACACTAAGTAGAAGAACAACACTCAAGAAAATATTGTACTTTATATTATTTTACAGTTCCAGTTGTGTTTCCTTACGTAACAGTTTGTTCTCATAATATGTCTCTCTTTTATTTCGTACTATATATTCCTCAAGGTTTTCTATGAGGGTTGAGATTTGGCATGGATATTGTCAATCTGACGCATATACCGTGTGCGACAAGCCATTTGCGACAGTTGGAAGAAGAAAAGGACGTCGTAACAATCTTTCCAACTTTTTCAACGCGGTTCCTTGTGCTGGTAGCTGGGGCAAAGTGCTTCGATTGATCGTAAGCTTTGAAATAAGGAGGTCCTCTGGCTGTGGAGGCTCCCTCTTTAGACTTAAGAGCATCTCCACTCATAATGGCTAAATCTAAGGCAAGGGCTGCCACTATTCATGTGAATAGTGTCAGCCTTGCTATTTGTGGTTCCACCCATGTAGGCAAAATCTAGGACAAGTCTAAGGCAAATACTATTCATTTTACTTTATTTCTTATTTTTTTATACTTTAAACCATTAATTTTGATAATCTTTTGTAATTAAATTTTCGGATAAGATTTTCACTTTCTAAAATTGTGTCACGTATCCCATGTCAGATAAGATTTTCAGATATTTTAAAAAAAATTATAATCTCAGATTTCAGATAAGATTTTCACCCTCTAAAATTGTGTCACGTGTCTCATGTCAGATAAGATTTTCAAATATTTTAAAAAAAATTATAATATTATATTTCAAATAACATTTTCACCCTATAAAATTGTGCCACGTGTCATCTCTATCTTTTGAATCCCTCTATAAAACTACACCATCAACTCATACATTCACACCATCTCTTATCTATTCCTTCATTTCTCAGATTTTACAAAACACATTCTACTCTCAATGTCAAACTTGTCGAGGGTGTTGGAGAGGCAACAGAAAGAAAGGGAAGAAATCTGGCGTAGACGTGCTGAAGAAGATCGGGACGCCGATGAAGAAGAGGAACAAATGCTTGCAGCATCGGTGTGTATGCTTAATCAATCAAGGCAACACCGTCGTCGTCGTGCCTCGAATGTGGACAGACGTAGGGAGTCTCGGGGTAAGAATCTCTTGGAGGATTATTTTATTCCAAATTCGTTATATCGTGCTTCTAAGTTTCGAGAGAGATATAGAATGCAGCCACATTTGCTTCAAAAAATCATGCATGATATTTGTAATTACGACACATACTTCATTCAAAAGCATGATACTGTTGGAGCTTTGGGTTTTATCCCGGAGCAAAAACTTACAGCTGCTTTGCGGATGCTTGCTTATGGGGCATCTACAGAGCAGGTGGATGAGATTGCAATGATGGGAAAATCTACTATCCTAGAGTGCTTGGTGAGATTTTGTGATGCAGTGGAAAATTTGTACACGAGGGAGTACCTTCGCAAACCCACGCCAAGAGACCTGCAACGGCTTCTACAAAAAGGGAGGTTTCCTAGGAATGATTGGAAGCATTGATTGCATGCATTGGCAGTGGCAGAATTGTCTTACTACTTGGCAAGGAGAGTACGAGAATCGGAAGGCCAAAAAAGTATAATTTTGGAGGCCGTAGCTTCATTTGGCTGTAGGGTTTAGCATGCCTTCTTGGTCAATGCCCGGTGTTTGACGAGGTATTGCGAGGTCATTCCCCCTAGGTCACGTACCAAATCAACAATACCATATACTCTGGTGCGTACTACCTTGCCGAAGGAATTTATTCTAGGTGGACGACATTCGTGAAAACAATTCTGAATCCCCAATCCGGGAAGGAAAGAAGCTTCGTTTCCTTTCAAGAAGGTTACAGGAAAGACGTGGAAATGTGTTTTGGTATCTTGCAAGCTCGTTGGGCAATTAGTAGGGGTGCTGCTCGGATGCTAGATGAGGAGGTGCTGCGGAGTATTATGATGACTTGCATCATCCTCCACAACATGATTGTGGAGGATGAGTATGACTATGATGCTCTAGAGGTGTTTGAACCCGATCCGATGAACACGACATTGACAAGAATATATAAAAAGCCGATGGGACCAAATGGACTACCATTGGAGCCCGAATCGTTACTTCAGGATGGTTAATTCAACAACCCCATGATTGATCGTTATCAAGAAATGCAATCTTCCTATGTTCACGAGATCCGTCAAGTTGACTTGATCAAGCACTTGTGGGATATGAAAGGCAATCACAAAGGATGAAGTCAAGATTAGTGCATTGGTTGGAATTATGCTTTGTTTTTAATTATGCTTTATTTTGTGTGTTGTGTTTTTTGGAATTATGATTTTTATTATTATTATGCTTTTATGTATGGTTTGTTTTGTGTGTTGTTTGCAATAAATTAAGGTTTGTTTTTAAGAAATAGTCATATTATTTAATGCTTTTTTTATTGAATAAAAAGGAAACAATAGAACAAATTAAGGGATAATACAACAATACAACAATACAACATATGGCAAAGGTGTTCAATACAACCTAATGGTTTTCATCATTTAACCAATCCGTATTGCTAGGTCCGTCGTCATGGAAAAGTTTTCTTCTCATCACATCCCTTCGTTTTAGCTTCCAATAGGCCTTTATTTCAGGAGACATATGGCTCGTATCCATGGCCATGATTTTCATCTCTCTATCATTCATGTCTTTTTCTTGTGCCTTCTGTTGTTGAATAACAAATGCTTCCTCTCGTGCCACGTCCATTTCATCTCTTTTCAAGTCTCTCTCAATTCTTAGTGAGGTGTTCTTAGCTATTTGCTCCAATAATTGTACACATTTATTGTTTGAAGTGCCCCCTCTCTTGGCCTTTGCCGCCTTTCTCCCAATAGGTCTCGGTGGACGTGGCACGAATGGTGACTCCGTTTCCATTGGGGAGTCCAATGGCGAATCGGTTGATGGCGACTCGTGGAGCGGCTTCTCATTCAACACAACCGGCAGACCGGTGGGAATAAATTTGAATCTCGAACAATCCTTCACAACTTCCCAACATTGGAAATGCACAAAACTTTTTTTGCCTTGCCCTGTGGCACCGAACCACATTTGTGCTTGTATGATCTATTAAAAATAAATAATTGGAAGTGCAAGAAAAAAAAATATTATGCAAGAAAATATAAACTATTTTGAAATGCAAGAATAAAATTGATTACGCAAGAAAATATAGACAAATTGGAAATGCAAAAAGAAAAAAAAAAGATTATGCAAGAAAAAGAAATAGAATATGCAAGAAAAAAAAAGTATTAAATTGATTAAAATGGCAATTATAAATATTTTACCTCATCGGTAAAATTTTGACCGCTTCGAATGTTCTCCCTTACTTTTGTCAAGGCATTTCTTCAATTTCCTAACTCTTTATTCAGAAGTTTCCATCTACTAGACAAGGCCATTTCGGTCCAAATGGAACCCGATCTTTGACAAAATTCTCCATGAATTTTGCTCCACATATGATGGAACTTCATCTCATTACCTGTGATAGGGTCAAGACTAACGTTCACCCAAGACTGACACAACGCAATATCTTCCTGAGTTGACCACGAGCCTCCGACTTCGACAAAAGATGCCCTTTTTTTTATTTATTTTTAAATTTTATACAAATGGAAAGTAGTAGAAAAATGTGAGTGGAAAGTAAAAAATATTGGAAGGAGAAGAGTTTGTATGGAGAATTGGTGTGGAAAGTGAATAATGTGAGTGGAGAGTAAAAAATATTGGATGGAGAAGAAATTATATGAAGATTTGGTGTGGAAAGTAAATAAAATGGTTAGGAATTTATAAGGAAAAAATACACAATTTTTTTATAAAAAAAATTCAGAATTTTTTCGAATTTTTTTAGCCAAAAAAAAAAAGGAATGTCAGATTTCTGGAAAAAAAAAAAAAAAAAACGATTGCAGAGTCCCTGTTGCGACACCTGGCAAATGTCTGTTGGATTCTGTCAGGGGTGACGTCATCGCTGACGTCGGTGCGCGAAAGTCAATTTTTTTTACTGTTGGCGCGTTTAATTCACGCGTCAATAGTAAAAAAAATTTGAATTACCATGCGCTGACGTCAGCGTGACGTCAGAAAACTCGAGCTGAAGCCCAGGCGGAACTTACCCTTGGGCCTGTCGGGGCTGGTGGGACCCAGCTCTTGCCCGGGCTTCTTCTCTTGCGCTGGAGCGCGCTTGGCCTCGCCTTTCCCCCAATTTGGGTCTTGCGATGGACATGCTCTAACAATTTGACAATTTATGAGTCTTAAAAGTCAAGTTTTGCCGCTTTGTTTTCAAGCGGCAACCACGCATTGTGCGCTCTTGACAATTTCTGAGAAGGCCCTCCGATTACGTTCCAGCAAGTAACAGAAAGTCCAGGCAAGGCATGGAGCCGACTAACCCGGGCTAGCCCACGGGGAGAAATGGCCCTAGCTTTTGCCTTCGGGCAGCTTATGCCATCGCTGACGCCACGCTGGCCTTAGCTCAATAATTTGAATTTTTTTTCTATTGTTGGCTTGTGAATTACGTTTAAAAAAATTGAAAAACTTGCATTGACGCCAGCGTGGTGTCAACATAGCTTTACCCAACGGCTATAAGCCACGTGGCGACTCCTGGAGGGTTCGATCTGGGGTTTGTGCTCCAAACTAGGCCTCATCATTTGGCCCGCGGGCTCATGGGCCGATGGGGGCCCGCCCGGCCTATTGGGAAAAAGCCCGGCCCGGTCCGTTATGGGCTTTGAGATGGCCCGGCGCGCCTTGGGCCGGGCTAGGCTTGGGCTTGGGTGTCTGAAGCCCGACCCGGCCTATAGGCCTAGCCCGATTAAGCCTAAGAAAGCCCGGCCTGGCCCACCCACAAAAGCCCGGCCCGTTAGGCCCGCATAGATATATAATTATGTATAAATAAGAGTTTAGGATTAGGATTATATCACTTAAATCACATATATAATTTATTTCATTTCATTTACTTTTCTTTACTCATTCCTAGTTTATAATTGGATGATTAGCACATTAATTTGTGTCAATTATTAATACAACAATTATATATATATATATATAAATAAGATGAACAATATATCATATCACTAAACATAATCATATCACGAAACATAATCGTACTACTACCACCAAAAAAATCTTATTAAATTGTGTGACTTTATTGAGTATTTTATGAATTTGATTTGATGTGAAAATATTGGAATTAAGTGAGTTTAATATCAAATTTAGACTAAAATGCCCTTATGATTAAGTTTATGATTTTTTTCAAATGAAGTAGGCCCGTTTCGGCCCGGCCCGTTGGGCTTAGCCCAGCCCGGCCCAATGGGCTTTCTCAAGCCCGACCTATGGGTCGGGCTTGGGCTTTTAAGTTTCTCAAAAAAACCCGCCCCGCCCGGCACGTTTTCTCTCTCCTCTTTAAAGCCCGGCCCGGCCCGACCCAAGCCCGTTAAATTTGGGCCGGACTAGCCCGGCCCCGCCCATTGACGAGCCCTACTCCAAACGAACGGCCAAAAAATTAAAAAATAACGAATTTTTTTTATAAAAATTACCAAAAAATTAAATTCAGAAATTTTTGTTTCCATAAATACCAACGAATATTATTCACTTTCCACACCAAATTTTCTACTACTCAATTTCATTTGTGTAAAAATATAAATGACATCTTCCATCGAAGTCGGAGGGTTGTGGACAAACATTCAAAGCTGTCAAAATCTTGGCGACAAGGTAAAAAATTTCTAATTGCCGTTTTATTCAATTTAATGTCATTTTAAAATTATTTTCTTGCATTTCCAATTTAATTTTTTATTAGATTATTGAAGGCAAAACAAAAAAGAGGAAAACCATTACACATGGCTCCTCAAGTGAACAACGCATGCAGTCTGTTCCCGTGGTGCGTTCCGTGTCTGAAATAATGGCACTATTACGTCATCCGAAAGAAAATACTTCCCCATGTCTTGATCTGGTGGAACCGCCTCCACCAATAATTGAGCCGTCCATATACTCGATTGTGTCAGACTATGAGAGGATCATGAGTATTTCAATTGTATGATGAGTGAGATGTGAATTTTATAATAAATATGGACATACTTGACAGAATCTACCTCAAATTCCTCGAAACCCGAGACGAATCCTATGGAAATTCCGACATCACACCGATGCCGGGCCCACTACCAAAACTATAGTCTTATAGCAATAAAATCTGCAGTATATTATCTGTACTACTAACAACAAGCAGCAAATGCCAAAAAGAGTGACTCTAACCATTAACCCCTTTATTCAATAAACTCGAGACACGTGAAAGTAGAAAGAAATCATTCTCTCACTGTAATTAGAACTTAGAACTAGACGTCTTCCTGTTTATGGTTAATTTAATTCTAAGCAAATTTACTACTATTGGCCTATGTTCCTTGTCAGCACAGGCTTCAACTTCAAGCTAATTCAACAAAATTCTTCAATTATTCATCCGCACCGGCCCAGAAATAGAATAGACCTAATCTTTATAATTAAGAAAGAAAAAGAGAGGGAAAAAAAAAAAAAAGAAAAAAAAAAAGGCAAATCATCTAACTCATTAGATGAACACAATCTTAACTAACACCAACAAACGATCGCCAAAAACAACCAGCAAAAGACACTAGATAATTAAACAAAACCAAGACTTTAAGCAAAAGCAACAACAGCACAGCAGAGCAGCCAAGAAAGAAAAGAGCCACTGACCTCTGTAGCTACATTTCCTAAGAAGCGCAGCTATAATATGCCTGGTGGAGTCATCAGCTTCAACCAACAAGACCCTCATGTTCATGGTAGGCAACAGCTTATCCCACCTCATTGTCCCATATTAAATCAATTTTGAATCTAAACTCATCATGCAAGAAATTCCATATTAAAAAAACGAAGTGCACTTAAAACGACTGTCCACTTATACTAATGATCATAGCCAGGACCCAAGACTCATTTTCACCATCTGTCAAACAAATATCCCATGCTCATTCATACCACTTCTTAAATTATCAAACTAATATCCAATAATTCTATACAATACCATAAAACATTCTCATAATCCCACATAGTCAACAATAACTCAAATAACGGTTGAGACTCATTAATAAGGTCGTTCTAGTACTCCTCGAAGGGTGAAACTACATCGAAAGACTCACAGTCAACCAACCTGCGGGGTCCACGACCTCCGGTTTTTGATTCGAAAGTTCTTACGGGTTCAACAAGGTTTACTAGGTCTTGCAAGTTTGGTATGAATCGAGCAGTCAGATCGTTCTCGATCGCACAATCAGACGGTTATCGTTCAACGCGAAGTTTAAGTTATTGAATCGGAACATCCGGGTCTCCGATTCAAGATCCGCAAATTCCTACAGGATCCTGAGGATGCCTGGATCAACATATATTGAAATGAAGGCGATCCAACGGTCCAAACATATTAAACCCCTATAACGCCTAATATACGATATCTGATCGACGGTCAAACGATAACCAAGTTCAAATCCGAGTATACCGTCGTGCTCAGGATGACATGGAGATTATTTTAGAACCCAAATATCAGCCACAAAGTGCAAGTGTCCAAAGCGATTCCGGCGATTGAAAAATCTCCAAACCGCCGGTCAAGACCTATTCCTACATGATCAGGACGTTGAATGGAACAATTTTTGTTCTTGGACCAAACCCAAAAAGTTGTCGAAAATAGCCAGAATCGCGAGTCCAAAATAGGCCAGATTTCAAGCGATAATTTGACAACCAAAATGCAGAAATCAATCCTAAAGAACCCAATCATCAGCTAGGACGACGAAACTTTTATGTAAAATCCGGCTTATTTTCAGCATTTTCTGGCGACCATGGTTGTTGGCTTCGTTGGAGGTGGTGCGGGATAGGGAGAGGAAGGCAGCCTGGTCATTTTGGTACCGGCCCCGCCATAAATGGTGGCTGGATGAGGTGGTTGCCGGCCAATTCACGAAGGGAAGGGGGGTCAGGAAGAGAAAGAAAGAAAGAGAGGGAGAGAGAAATAAAAATCTGATTTTTAAAACTGAACTTCGAAATATTTACGATTGTGCCATTATGCTTCCGTTGATTGTAACTTTTTGTTACAACTCTAGTTTGATCCCACTACGTGTCTACAGACTCATCTCGGCATGATCTACGCAAGTACCGTTCATTTCCCCAAAATCCTTATGGATTAAAAGGTGACCAAATTACCCCTACCCCCAGGGGCAAAATTGTAATTTCACAATTTAATAAATTAATTAATTTAGATGGGTCGGGGTGTTACATGGCAACCGAAAATTTTATCCGAAATATGAGATGAGAATTTTATAATAAAAATTGACACGTGACAACCGAAAATCTTATCTAAATTAATCGTTTAAGTATAAAAAATAAACATAAGTTACAGTGAATAGTAATTGCCCTTTGCCATGGCAATGGGTGGAAACACACATTGCCTTTCGCAAGGGATGACACTATTCACATGAATAGTATCTGTCCTTGCCTCCAGTGGCGGATCTGTGCAGGCGCAAGGAGGCGCCGGAAATAGCCATTACAGACGAGGGAGTTGCACCTCTGCCACTGTTGGGGAGCTGCTGGTGCTGCGCGCAGCGCGCAGCGAGCGCGAGAGGGTTCTTTTTTTTTTTTTTTAACGAAGCCTGGCCAAAACGACATCGTTTTGGACCAGGCTGTTTAAGATGCGCTTCCTTTTTTTTTTTTTTTTTTTTTTGAAAAACCTGGCCAAGACGACGTCATTTTGGACCAGGGTTTTGAAATTAAAAAAAAAAAGGAAACAAAGGGAAAATGACGTGGGCTTTTTGTGGGCTTTTGAAAAAGGGCTTCTATTTCCTTACTTAATTGGGTTTTAATTAAAAGTTCTCTTTATACAATTGGGTTTTGAGAATTCCTTAATTAAATAGAGTTGGGAATTCCTTAATTAAGTAGAATTGGGAATTCTCTTTATAAAAGACCAATAACATCACCCAATTTCATCAAAGTGTGTGTGCATCACAAGAATC
>NC_024130.1:10110064-10142962 GCF_000346735.1 Prunus mume
GGTGTTGTTGTTTTTTTTTTTTTTTTTGGGGAGCTCTTATCTTTTGAAAATTGCACCTCTGCTGAAAAATTCCTAGATCCGCCGCTGCTTGCCTCCCCTTGACCTTTGCCATGGCAAATGGATGAAAGTGCTCTTAAGAGTGATGTTTTGTCCGCGTCATCGGAGACAATATCAAAATGTGTGCCCGTGATATACCATATGTTCTTCCTAGCATTTTTCTTTTTTAAAACCCCAAAAATGCTTCGTTTTGAATGACTACTCCGTGCATGCTACGCTACATTTTTAATGTCTTCACGTGGGGCAAAGAATTTGGAAATATATCTACAACAAAAGAACTTGTAACTTGGACTTTAATTCATAGGAAAGATGCGAGTATCCGCCCGCTCATCCTCTCTCTCTCTATCTCTCTCTCTCTCTCTCATTTGAAGAGATTTTCCCTGTAGTGCTCGTCAAAAAAACAAGGTAACATTCTTTAAAATAGTTTGAAATTTTATGTTATCAAACTTTTAATCTGACCACATATTCAAATATGGCCCAATCAATAACCTTGAGTTCGACAAATGAATGTTTCTAGGCAAAAAGAAACATAAAAGCAAAAGACGCGATTCCAAGCCATCCCCGAGGAAAAAGTCAACCCTAAACCACTATAAAAACCCTGAGGATAGGGTTGCCCCTTGTTTTAAAAATTAAGAAATTTAGTAAATTATTTGTGTGCGGAATATTACACAGTGTAGTTTTCACCTCTCCTTGGTGGGAGCTTTTCATCTCTCCTTTGTAAGAGTTTTATTTGTATTGTTATGGCTTGGTTTTTTCAAGCTTTATATTTTTTTGATTATTTTGAGTTTGTAATCTTAGTTGGGATGCCTATGCCAGAGTTCCTTCGATCATGCGTGATCGTATAGTCATTTATTATTTTTATTTCAAAACTAATTGAAAACACATTGCTCGTCTACTATTACCTTAAATAAAGACCTACATATAATGCTCAAATGTTACAACCACATTGAATTAATTAATGTAGGGTTTAACATTGTAATTGAGAACCATATAACTAATGTATATGTGCGTTCAATGAATAATTTACTCAACGAATGACATTATTTACCCAACAAACGAGCCCTTTATCGTTTACTTGGTAAATTATTTCGTTCGTTATGTAATTTACCCAACAAATTAAATAATTTACCCAATGAATGATCCCCTTAGTGTTCCTTGTGTAAATTATTATGTTCGCTCGGTAACAAGTCTAAATGCCCGTTACCCACCGAACATCAATTTTTATCCAACGAATGTTGAGGGAGTCGTTCTTTACTCAACGAATGACATTATTTACCCAACGAACGAACCCTTTATCATTTACCAGGTAAATTATTCCGTTCGTCATGCAATTTACCCTACGAACGACATAATTTACCCAATGAACAAGTCCCTTAGCGTTCGTTTGTGTAAATTGTTTTGTTTGCTTAGTAACGAGTCCAAATGCCTATAGCCCGTTGAACGTCAATGTTACCTATATGAACGCTGAATGAGACGTTCATTGAGTAATTTACTCAACGAATAATATTGTTTACCTAACAAACGAGCCCTTTTTCGTTTACCAGGTAAATTATTTCGTTCGTTAAGTGATTTATTTTTTGTCAAGGTGTTTGTTAAGTGATTTATCCAACGAACGACATACTTTAGCCAATGAGCGCTGAGGGACTCGTTCGTTGAGTAAATCATGGCATTTGTTGGGTAATTTGGTCAAGGGATGACATCATTTACCTGACGAATGAGTCGCTTAGTGTTTGTTAGGTAGGTTTGTTAGAATAAATTATTCAATAGAACTTTTGTGATTTACTACTAAATTGAACCACAATGAACTAATGGAAAGAAAATTGAACTTTGTTGATTATCACCAATTGTTACTATATATTTTTAATTAACAAAAAAAAAATATCAATAATATCAAACATATTATTGTTGATACAAATATGAATTTAAAAACTTTCAACAAAAATAATTACTAAATGGTCGAATGATTGAACCACATTGAATTAATGAAAAATAAAATTGAACCACTAAATGGTCGAATGATTGAACCGCATTGAATCAAACTTTGATAGCTCATATGTGCAACTCTCAGTTTACAATATGCAATTGCATAAATTGATATTGTTAAATTAGTGTAGTCATGTACTTGATTGGAAAATCTCATTTATGTAGGTTATAGCTCCCTAAAGTGCATCACCCCGGGATATTGAAGAAGGGAAAGACCTGCATCAACAAGCATTAAAGTAATGAGTACTGAGGAAAGAGCAAGCAACCAAGAAAAGAAGAGATTAGGAAATAAGCATACTGCAACATATATCCATTATATCAATCCCCATTGTGCAAAATAACTTCACAGTTAAGAGTCTGCATTTATACTTCAATTATATCAGTTTTGTGAGTCCAAAATATGATTAGGAAATAAGCATACTGCAACATATATCCTAAATCTGAAATCAAATAAGATCTCAATCATGTGCTGGATCCATAAGTAACAAATGGAAAAGATTCATTGAGTTTCGGAGATGAAAACCTTTGAAGTGCTTAAACAAACATCATCCCCCAACACCATCCACAACAAAAAAGGGAGGTTTTAGTTAGACAGAACTTTTCCTAAAGTTGAGAAGAGCACATTTCAAGATGAGATGCAGTTCGCAAATCCTGACAGCAGTTCAAACACAGTGAAATTATGCCTGCCTATACTCATTTTGCCCAAGAAACAGTGAATCACTCATTTTTCAACTATACGTCAACTGTCTAGCTATGAAGACTATGATCACCTACCTCAATATAGATGAGGCACGTGAGTCACCCTGGGAAAGGATGATTCAACCTCTCATCTAAGAAATTTGCCAATGCACCCCTAAATATTTTCTTGAAGAAAAAAAAAGGAAGGAGTTTTCTTGAACAATGCATACGAACAAGGTTTTTTGAGATTGGAATTCAAACTAATTCATTCGAATTAAGCTTAGCACTATCATTTAATCTAAGGCAACTAAGTCAAGAAGAAACTAGGATCCCATATTTCCTAAAACAACTAGAATAAGATAAAGAAATGTTCATGAATTATGAACAATAAGGATTGCAATGCTTTCTAAAAATTCACATTTTGTCGTCAACCACTATCATTTGAATCATCAAGTTTATTATTTTCCTATGCTGATGCAAACTAACAAGGCCAATATCAAATTTCCTTGACGAAAAAAAAAAAAAAAAAAACAGGGCTGAGATGTCTTGGCTGCAGACAGACGGCGATGAAGTCTTGGCAGCGTATTGGGTTTTCTTGTGGAATACCTCCAGCGCATGAGTCTGGATCTCTTTTCCTTTCTATCAGTCACATATGACGCATGTGATGTTCAATAAGAAATGGCTGAACAAGTCATCAGGTCATTCAATCTCAACTCTTAATTTTTAAACTGCAATTTTATCCCTTGAATCAGTGACTGCACCTGAACCACTCTTAACAAGAAGAAGAGGATGAGATTTAGGGATTTCCATAGAAGAAGGTAGAGAGGAAGCAAGAAGGAAAATAGCTGTATATTCTGTATTTCAGATCTTGATTAATAGGAATTATAAAAGCTCAGCTTTAGTACAGTACTTATCTCCTAACATCACGCTAACAGACTTAACAAATACAGCTAACTCTCACTAACAGACTTAACAGAGAGCACGTGAGCTGCACATGATGACTTAACAATTTCTTAACTGAAACACATGGTTAACATTTTCCCTACCCAGCTGAACTCCTCAGTCTAAGATGAAGACAGTGTTGTAAGAAAATGGGACTGTGTAACCCCTTTGTAAAAACATCTGCTATTTGTTCTTCAGTAGGTATATACTGGACAATAAGATCCTTTCTTTGTACCTTCTCTCTCACAAAGTGAAAGTCTATATCCAAATGCTTAATTCGAGAATGGTAAACTGGGTTTGAGCTTAAAGCCAGTGCTGATAAGTTGTCACAATACATAAGAGGAGCATTTGGCAGAAACATCTTCAGATCCAAGAGAACCTGTCGAATCCATGACAAGTCAGCAGCTGTGTTTGCTAAGGCCCTGTATTCTGCCTCTGTTGAACTCCTAGACACAGAACCTTGCTTCTTGGACTGCCAGGAGATAGGATTACTACCCAAGAATACCACAGATCCGGTTGTAGATCTTCTAGTATTGATATCCCCTGCCCAATCTGCATCACTGTATGCATTAAGCTGCCAAGGACCCTTTGTAAAACTGATTCCATATTCTAATGTACCCTGTACATATCTGAGAATACGCTTCACCAAAAAATAGTGAACCTCAGTAGGATTATTCATATATTGACACACATGATTCACAGCATAGGCCAGATCAGGTCTTGTAAATGTTAGATACTGTAAAGCACCTACTAGACTGCGAAACATAGTGGGATCTGCCAAGGGCTCACCATCAGTCTGTAACACTTGAGTGTGTGGCTTACAAGGTGTTGCACAAGCTCTACATGAACTCATGCCAGCTTTATGTAGTAGATCCTTGGCATACTTAGTTTGACTCACGAATATGTCACCAGAGGAATTATAGGAAATTTGCAGACCTAAGAAAAAGGTGAGCTGCCCCATATCTTTCATTTCAAACACCTCACTTAAGTCTGTAACCACTCTTTGAATCAACTGATCACTAGAACCTGTTATAATGATATCATCAACATATAAGAGTAAAATCATAATGTCATTCTCAGTATGCTGCACAAACAGACTTGGATCAGAATGTGAAGATTTAAAGCCAAGAGTAGGTAAGTAACCTGTGAATTTGGCATTCCATGCCCTTGGAGCCTGTTTAAGACCATACAAAGATTTTTTCAGTTTACATACAAACTGTGGATGAGTAGAATCTTCAAAACCAAGAGGCTGTTTCATAAAAACTTCTTCTTCAAGATCGCCATGTAGGAAAGCGTTCTTGACATCAAGTTGTCGTAGTTTCCACTGGTTCATAGCAGCTATGCTTAATACTAACCTCACTGTTGTGTGTCTAACAACAGGACTGAAGGTTTCCCCAAAGTCAAAACCAGGCTCTTGACTGAACCCCTGAGCAACAAGTCTAGCCTTATATCTACCCACTGTACCATCTGGATTTCTCTTTATTTTATAAACCCACTTACTGCCAATAATATTTTTATCACCTGGATTAGGAACTAAAAGCCATGTGCCTTGCATATGAAGAGCATCAATCTCCTCTTTCATAGCCTGCCTCCACTCAGAAGAAAACGAGGCCACCTTAAAACTAGAAGGCTCATCTAATTCAGGAATAGCATGAAGACATGTAAAATAACCTTGATAATCTGGAAACTGTTTGTTTTGAACTATACCATTTTTGGCCCGAGTAATCATGGAATGATTATTGATAGGAAATAAAGAAACCGATGAGTCTTGAGTACTAACAGAAGAAGAGGAAGCATTAGAAATTGATTTGTCCTGAGTGCTAACAGAAGAAGAGGAAGCATCAGAGACCTCAAACGGAAACATAACCTGTAATTGTTGTTCATTCAACACAGGTACAGAACCTGTAGAAGCCACCAGAATATCATCCAACGATGCTTGATGTTGGATGGGAGATAAAGACTCATGAGTAGATGAGATGGACTGAGACTGAGAAGTAGATACTTGTGTATCAGAGGCTAGAGACGATGGATCTTGAGCATTAAGAGAAGCTTGATAAGGCCTTGAAGGCAGAGAAATAATGACAGGAGCCACTGATGCAGTAGAAGAAAACTGAGAAGACTGCCCACATATACCAGGGTTAATTTGCTTAAAAGGAAATATAGCTTCATCATGAAGAACATGCCTTGAGATTACACATTTTGCAGTAATTCGATTGTAGCAAATAACTCCCTTGTAACCAGGTGAATATCCCAAGAACACGCACTGAGTGGTTCGCGGTTGTAACTTATGCACATTATAATGTCTCAGATACGGATATACCGCAGTACCAAATATTCTCAAAGAAGCAAGATCAGGATGATGGCCAAATAAACGAAAATAAGGAGACTGATTATGTAAAACATAGCTGGGCATTCGATTTATAAGATACACAGCATGAGCAGTGGAATGAAACCAAAATTGACCTGGCAAGGCTGCTGCAGTTAACAGGGTAATGGCTGATTCAATAATATGCCTATTCTTCCGCTCTGCCAGTCCATTCTGCTGCGGAGTATAAGGGCAGGACAAACGACGCACAATTCCCTTAGAAGCCAAAAAATCTGTAAAAACCTTGCTAAGAAACTCACCACCACCATCACTCTGAAAACACTTAATAGCAGCACTGAATTGATTTTGTATCAAAGCATGAAACTGTAGGAATTTGGAGAAAACTTCTGATTTATTGAAAAGGGGATAAACCCACAAATATCCGGTACATTCATCAAGGAAGGAAACAAAATATCTGTAACCCTCAACAGATTTGTAATGAGAAGGTCCCCATACGTCGCTATGAACTGTATGAAAAGGAATTTCAGACCTACTATGTCTAATAGGAAATGGAAGCCGATGCATCTTCCCTTGAAGACAAGCTGAACACAAGGGATTCGAATTCGAATTTGAAGAGTCATTTGCACACTGCAAACCAGAGGCTTTAAGCATTGATTGCACCACTTCATTCGTTGGATGGCCAAGTCTGTGATGCCAAATGGAAGACTTAACATGTTGACCAAGCAAAGCTACTTTCTTGGACAAGCAATGAGAGGATACAGCAGAGGGAATTGGATACAATCCATTGTTACTCCGACCTTTTAGGAGGATTGTCTTGGTGACTCGATCCTGTATCACAAAACCAGAAGCATCAAAGCTGATAACACAATTATTATCTTTGCACAGCTGATGCACAGACAAAAGATTAGCAGATAACTGTGGAACATGAAATACTGATGGCAGTTTAAGAGAAGTAGAAGCACAGGCAATGGCAGTAGTACCAATGTGTTTAATTTTCAAACCTTCTCCATTACCAACAATCACTTGCTCTGTAGATTCACAAGGAGCAACATGATTTAATGAGGAAATATCAGACACCATGTGATGAGACGCCCCACTATCTGCAATCCAGACTTGATCAGGCACATAGGAAGTTTGGGCAGTCATAGCAGAAAGGTTGGAAGGAGGAGCTTGACCCTGATAGACATAGTTGGATCTATGGAAACAATCCAAGGCTCCATGACCTTTCTTACCACAGATTTGACATTCAATAACCTGATTCCCATGCCTAGAAGAGCTTGCCTCATGGCGAAAATAACAATTAGCAGCCGTGTGACCCCGTTTGCTACATATCTGACATTCAGGAACAACTGCAGATTTCTGAGAAGAATTGGAACCAAATCGATTTCCTGAGAAAGATGAAGGAGAGGCTCTGCTTTGATAAAGCCTTATCTGTGCGAATCCAATCCTTGTAAGCAGCAGTAACTTCAGATGTAACACCCACCTCATCAACAATAGCAAAGCGAGGAGGAGCAATATCAGTTCCGTCAAAATGCCCAAAAAGATCATAACCCTGAAGAACGGATTCCAATTGAAAACTCCACTTGAGAAAATTATCGTCCTTGAGACGAAGAGTAATCATCCCAAGCAAACCGTCAATTTTGACTGAAGGGGAAGAGGAAGAAGTCGCCATTGATGAACAGAAATTAGAGAAAAAACAGAAAAGAGGAAAGAACAATAGAGACAGAGCAAGAGAAGAGCACAACGAAGAGATAGTTCAGAAAAATCGGAAGCGGATCGAAAGTGTCAAGCCACGATGGGCTCTGATACCATCTTAACAAGAAGAAGAGGATGAGATTTAGGGATTTCCATAGAAGAAGGTAGAGAGGAAGCAAGAAGGAAAATAGCTGTATATTCTGTATTTCAGATCTTGATTAATAGGAATTATAAAAGCTCAGCTTTAGTACAGTACTTATCTCCTAACATCACGCTAACAGACTTAACAAATACAGCTAACTCTCACTAACAAACTTAACAGAGAGCACGTGAGCTGCACATGATGACTTAACAATTTCTTAACTGAAACACATGGTTAACACAATATACCACAGAATTTTAGCCATTTTTATACTAAAAATCAACAATGAAATGTTGAGAATATAGGACATGACTTGTGACTTGTGAATATAGGACGTCATGCCAATGAAATGTTGAGCTCAGGCTTGACTAGAAATGCAATGTTCCAAATTTCCAAGAAAAATTATCAACACAACAGAAACTATGAGTCCTTCGAATTAAGTAGCAAAGTCCTCTCTGGTTCTTTTTGAATCTGAATAATTTGCTTCATGCGGTTGTTGTTTGCCGACTTCTCAATTTCCAGTGGTCTCCCAGTGGGCTCCCTATTTACTTTAGGCGGTTGTCTATTTGGCGACTTAGAACATCTATAATGGGCTCTTTAAACCATCTCTTTAGACAAATTTTAGGGAGGAATCCCTATCAACCTCCTAAAATAGGGAAACCTCTAGAGTTCCTAAATCTGAGGAAAGAGAAAAGACTCCCAGTAGTTCCCTATAATTTAATGCTCTTTTATTTTATGATTATTTTAAACTTTTAATTAATGTTAACTATTTTTATATTATTTTTTAATAGAGATGGACCAATTAAAAAAGAGTTATATCATTTATGACTCCCTAAACTAGAGACCATGATGAGAGTTTAAATTTTATAGAGAGCTCTTAAAATAGTTTTTATGTGTTTTTAGCTAAATTTTAACTAAATAGAGAGCATGATTGTAGATGCTCTTACATATCATAATTAAAAGTGGTGTTTTTCCTTTTCTATAAACCTCTTATAATTAAAAATTGTGTTTTCCTTTTCTGTAAAACTCTTATTCAAACATTTAGATATAAATAATATATAAAATAAAGCTTTAACAGTAAAGTAAAAATAAATAAACAAATAAATAAATAAAATAAGTCAAGAGTAAGAAAGCAAGTCTGGTATAGTAAAAGCACGTCAAAGACACTATCCTAAAGACTTTGTAGCCTTCCTACATGCAGATAATGATTGTATACAAGACTCCAGGATACGACCTCAATACGCAGGCTTAAGGTCCGATATGAACATGTTCACAGTCGAATAGAAATCTCCAAGCCACAAAACCATTGCCCAAAATAATAATATGGAAAGTAGGGAATATATGAAAGTATGATAATAGAGAAATCTGATTGTGGTGTGTTCAAATGTGAAGGGGGACCGGCCTTTTATAGGCATCCAACACTCGTAACCTTCAAACACATTAAACCAAAAAAATTACGGCAATGAACAGAAAATAAAAACTGAAAATTTAAATAATTGTAACTTCCATAATAAACAAAAGAAAATAGCCAAAATATTAAAACAAAATCAAAACGTTAAACTTTAAAAACCTTTCAAATAATAATACTAATAAATATATATATGGGGGCGGTTCCGTGGCATCATTAGATTTAAGCACTATTAATGGCTCAGATTAAATCTCACTACTAATTTTATTATTATCTCTAAAATAATACATTTTTTAAAATTATTATTATAATATAATAATTATGAATTGCACTGTACCCCAAATTCTACATCCCCCTTCCTCCATGCCCTGCCTTGGTAATCTCCTCCATAGCTTCGATGTCCCAAAAATTCCCATTCGCCTACTGCTAGTTATATGCAATTGATACTATCTATTTTGACACAGTTCATATCCAGATTGAAATAAAGAAATGCATATGCAGTTTGAGAAAATACCCAGGGGACATGGGATCGTCAAGATAAAAAAAAACACATAAACTTTCGCTCCACTCAGAATCAGAACGAATTTTGGGGAACTTCCATGGGAGAGCAAGGTAATCATGCTCTTAGTTTCTTGAAATTTCATTGGGGATGATCACAATGAATCTCACTCAGTTTCTTTTCCCCCATTATTAGTAATCTCAATTTTTTTTTTCAATATGGAATAAGTTAGCAACTAATTTACTGAGAGAAACAACAACCATGGCTCCTTTCTTTTCATTTTGGTTAACTGGAAATTCTCCATGTATATTAAAATCTAGAAATTTAGTCATATTCCCTATGCTTGATCCTTTTTTGTTTTTCTCAGCAAGGGGAAATAGAAGTTTTTTTAATAGCACTAGGAAAAAAAATACAAAAAAAAAAAACCACAGAGATCAACCTTCCACCTCCTTACGTCAATCTTCCTTATTGGGTATTTGATTTTGCTAAATGGGTTGGGTTTGTTGTTTCTTGTTATGGAGGAAAATGGTGTTGGACTTTGATGTTATTTTAAAGGAAAAAAAAGAAAGATTGAAGAGAGAAAAAATGGGAAGTCATGGAAGAAGAAGAAGATGTCGCTAGAGAGAATGTTGATGCTTTTAAGATGTGAAAACATAAATGAGGAGAGAGAAAATTGAATAGCAAAGTTAATTAAATTAAATTTTAATTAAAGAATTAATTTGTTTAATCTCGGCCATTTATTGTAGTCTAATCTAATGGTTCAAAATTTTTGTCAAAAATATGGTGCCACGGATCTGGCCCTATATATATGAAAATGCTAGGAAGACCAACTTTAAATACCAACTTGTGTATCATCTCTCTAATAGAGCGTGTATATATATATCAGTCTCCTTTTGTTGAGGGATCCTTCAAATAAATTATTTGAGGGACGCCTTTTAGGGTACCCTACATTTTTTTTTTCCTAATGATCCAAATTATCAATTTTTTAGGTCTTCATTCATAGATCATCCATACAAAAAATTAGACAAATCAGAAACCGTTTCGACATTCAATTGTGTCTTACAAAATCAATGAACACAATGCTTCAAAAAAATACTAAAATTTCAATAACTCAATTGAGTGGTCAAATGATATCGGATTCAAGTGACTTTTTGTAGAGATGATCTTTGAATTAGTATCTACAAAATAAATTGTTTGGATTATTGAAATATAATTTGGAATGGGCCTTACTAGGGGTGTCCCTCAAATGAGCTTATTTGAGGAATTCCTCAATGAAAATTCTTTGTGTGCATATATATATATATAGTTTTGCTCACATCAGGATGACTGGATTTTAATTAAAATGCGGATATTAAAGGTGGAACATCTGATCAATTAAATGCCAGATGCCAAATACTGGAGGCAGAGATTTGTTAGGTACGGATTATAGAAACCCCCAAAATTTCACAACCCAAAAAGGTTCACAACCCCCAATTAAATTTGTTAACTAATTTCTAGGTTATGATTGCATATCTACGCTATTAAGGGCTGTGTTTTCTGGAAGGTTGTTGACTTGTAGAGAAAAACAAAGAAACACCCATCGCAATCCACAAATTATCAAAGTCCATTGTCCATTTATTTAGATAAATTTTTACAAGTCATTGTTCTCATAGCTTTTTGACTGAAGGAAAAATAACAGGCTTAATGAAATGTCTGGAAATCTAGAAATTAAAGAGGCATGTGATGCATTTTCCACAAACTTTTGGACTCGAAGAAAAAACAACAGGCTTAATGAAACCATTGTTCTCTGGGCTTAAGCCCTTTGTTAAGCAGGAGAAGAAGCAGAGAAGAGGGAGAGAGATAGAGATACAGAGAGAAGAGAAGAAGAGAGAGAGAGAGAGAGAGAGAGAGAGAGAGAGAGGTAGAAGAAGAAAGAAAAAGAAAGAGAGGGAGAGAGACAGAGAGAAGGGAGAGCTTGAGGTAATCAAGAGAAAGAAGGAGAGAGAGTATGAAAATTTGATATAATATTAAATTAGTTTAATAATCATTAAAGTTGTGGCTGCCACTTGCTCGTGAAAAAAAACACCAAAGAGCTGATGCATGTGGCTTTAAGTTTTGTCAATTAATACATATCATGGCTGCAATACCATTGGATTGATATGACGTTTCACCTTTAATATCTGCATTTTAATTAAAATCCAGTCATCTTGATGTGAGCAAAACTGTATATATACACACACACACAAACATATATACAAACCTGTGAGCAACGACACACACATAAAGCAACATTGCTAACTTAATGGCTCATGGCTTCCTTCTCCTCCTCTTATTCTCTTACATTATATCTATAAATATTCATGCCTGCAACCAAATTGAACGTTGGTCCCTCTTGTCCTTTGCCTCCACTCTGTCTTCTCCTTCTTTAAATTGGACATCACTTAATTGCTGTCACTGGAAGGGCATCACTTGTGATCAAGATGATTGGGTCACCCATTTGCTCTTACCTTCCAAAGGGCTCAAAGGAGGTATCTCTCCCTCTTCACTTAGAAATCTCACACATCTCACCCATTTGAACCTTTCCCACAACTCACTATATGGTTCACTTGAGACTCAATTCTTGTTGTCTTTGAATCGTCTTGAGATCCTTGATTTGAGCTATAACCATCTTTATGGGAGGCTACCACTTTCTCTACCATCTAGCAAAATTCGGATCGTCGATTTGTCGAGCAATCACTTCTTTGGTGCAATTCCATCTTCATTCTTCCAACAAGCAAGCAACTTGATTAGTTTCAATGTCAGCAACAACACCTTCACAGGGTATGTCCCATCCTCTATTTGTCTCCATTATTCTCCCTTTGTTAGGCTATTGGACTTTTCTTCCAATCAATTCGGTGGCAACCTTGCTCTTGGGCTAGGGGAGTGTTCTGAACTGCAGGTTTTTCGTGCTGGTCACAATAACCTTTCAGGGTTACTTCCAAAAGATATCTATAATGCTACCAAACTTGAAGAAATTTCATTACCTATCAATTCACTACGTGGAGCCATTAGTGATAAAATTGTCAACCTCACCAACCTTAAAATCCTTGACCTTAGCCTTAATCAATTGAGCGGTGAGCTTCCTCTAAATTTGGGGAAGCTCTCCAAGTTGAAGTTTTTGACTGTTGATTTCAACAATTTAGAAGGTACTATTCCCACATCTTTGGTGAACTGCACAAACCTTGTAGAACTATGTTTGGGAGTCAACAACCTTGAAGGAGATATCTCCATGCTTAATTTCTCCAGACTTAGTCAACTTGCAAAACTTGACCTAAGGTACAATAACTTTACTGGTATGTTTCCAATAAGCCTTTACTCATGTAGGAACTTAAAAGCCATTGCATTGACTAGAAATCATCTAGAGGGACAAATACAAATTGAGATTCTTTCATTGAAATTCTTGTCCTTCCTCACCCTTGGTTACAACCGATTCACCAACCTCACAGGCACAATGAAGATATTGATGAGTTGCAAAAGCCTTCACACACTCTCACTTGATGGTTCTTTTGTGGGTGAGGGAATGCCATTTGATGATGGCATGGTTGATTTTGACGGATTCCAAAATCTTCGGGCATTGAATATGGCTGGTACTAATCTCACTGGTGAAATACCTGTGTGGTTATCGAAGCTCAAGAATCTAGAGATCTTGATTCTAGCTTTTAATCAAATCACTGGGCCAATTCCAAGTTGGTTGGGGAATCTTCCTAGACTGTTTTTTATCAACTTGTCAAATAACCGAATTTCAGGTGAATTTCCAAAGCAACTTTGTAGACTACCAAGGTTGGTTTATGAACCTATTGCATCTCAAGTAGACCGATATGAATTTGAATTGAATATCTTTGGCAGCATAACTACAAATCTAAATTTTCAACCGCATAAATTGTCTTGTTTCCCCACAACGATAGACTTATCTAACAATAACATTGTTGGTGATATACCTGCTGAGATCGGACAATTGCACCTTCTCAGCCAGTTGGCTCTCTACTCCAACAACTTCTCCGGTGTCATTCCAGACCAAATATCTAACCTACAAAATTTAGAGGTTTTGGATCTCTCCATGAATCATTTTTCTGGAAGAATTCCATCGTCATTGGCGAGCCTTACTTTCTTGAGAAAATTTAATGTCTCGTACAATAATCTTGGAGGACCAATTCCAACAAGCACTCAGATCCAAACCTTCAACACTTCTGCCTTTGAGGGGAATCTAAAACTTTGTGGTGCCCCACTTCCAAATAAGTGCGGATCAAATATGGGCATTGATGAAGATGACACAAACTACAAAGACTTGGACAATGAACCTCATCAACTTCCATGGTTTTATATTTTCACTGCGTTGGGGTTCATAGTGGGATTTTGGGGAGTGTGTGGTTCTTTAGTTGTTAACAAGACATGGAGATATGTGTATTTTCGATTCATTGACAATGTACAAGAGAGGTTGTATGTAATGGTAACAATGCCCATCAACACGATGAAAAGAAGGCTTAGAGGCTAGACATATATTATTGTAGTTTTTATTTTACATTTTTTTTTTTGTTCTTTTGTGTTCCCAATGTAATAACGCACAGTTTGTTCTCATAGTTATGTCTTCTTTTTCAGATACGATTTCCTCACGCTGGCTTTTGCAAGCAACAAAAACGACAGGTTGTGGCTTTGAAAAATCATGAATACCAAATCAACTGAAAACAAAAATGGGTATAAAAGATTAATGCAACACAGGTCAGTCCGCAGGCTTATGAAAGCAAAGCAAGCAACAAATACAAACTTCCGTAGACATTAAACTTTCGGCAAGGTTCCATCCGAATGCTATTTGAGATATTAAATCTTGGTGATTCTAATGTGAATGTGATATCATATCCTATTTTATTGGTACAAGTGCATAACTTGTTGGATATAAAGTGTCTGCGGGTATGGCTACATGAAAGAAAGTTAATGCTCCCTCAGAACAGGTGTGCAAAGGGAGTATGCAAATAAGACTTGTAGACAACCGAAGACTAACCAAACACACTAAGTAGAAGAACAACACTCAAGAAAATATTGTACTTTATATTATTTTACAGTTCCAGTTGTGTTTCCTTACGTAACAGTTTGTTCTCATAATATGTCTCTCTTTTATTTCGTACTATATATTCCTCAAGGTTTTCTATGAGGGTTGAGATTTGGCATGGATATTGTCAATCTGACGCATATACCGTGTGCGACAAGCCATTTGCGACAGTTGGAAGAAGAAAAGGACGTCGTAACAATCTTTCCAACTTTTTCAACGCGGTTCCTTGTGCTGGTAGCTGGGGCAAAGTGCTTCGATTGATCGTAAGCTTTGAAATAAGGAGGTCCTCTGGCTGTGGAGGCTCCCTCTTTAGACTTAAGAGCATCTCCTGGTAACAATGCTCATCAACACGATGAAAAGAAGGCTTAGAGGCTAGACATATATTATTGTAGTTTTTATTTTACATTTTTTTTGTTTGCTTTTCTTTGTGTTCCCAATGTAATAAGGCACAGTTTGTTCTCATAGTTATGTCTTCTTTTTCAGATACGATTTCCTCACGCTGGCTTTTGCAAGCAACAAAAACGACAGGTTGTGGCTTTGAAAAATCATGAATACCAAATCAACTGAAAACAAAAATGGGTATAAAAGATTAATGCAACACAGGTCAGTCCGCAGGCTTATGAAAGCAAAGCAAGCAACAAATACAAACTTCCGTAGACATTAAACTTTCGGCAAGGTTCCATCCGAATGCTATTTGAGATATTAAATCTTGGTGATTCTAATGTGAATGTGATATCATATCCTATTTTATTGGTACAAGTGCATAACTTGTTGGATATAAAGTGTCTGCGGGTATGGCTACATGAAAGAAAGTTAATGCTCCCTCAGAACAGGTGTGCAAAGGGAGTATGCAAATAAGACTTGTAGACAACCGAAGACTAACCAAACACACTAAGTAGAAGAACAACACTCAAGAAAATCTAGAAGCTAATGTTTCCGAGGAACTGATTTCCAGAGGCTAGATTGTACTTTATATTTTACAGTTCCAGTTGTGTTTCCTTACGTAACAGTTTGTTCTCATAATATGTCTTCTTTTTCTTTCATACTATATATTCCTCAAGGTTTTCTATGAGGGTGAGCCATGCAAAATGAATAGGGCATCAATTAATGTTGAGATTTGGCATGGATATTGTCAATCTGACGCATATACGTACCGTGTGGGACAAGCCATTTGCGACATTTGGAAGAAGAAAAGGACGTCGTATCAATCTTTCCAACTTTTTCAACGAGGTTCCTTCTGCTGGCAGCAGGGGCAAAGTGCTTCGATTGATCGCAAGCTTTGAAATAAGGAGGTCCTCTCACCGTGGAGGCCTCCTTTTTAGACCTACTAATGTGGTCTACAATTATGGTTGTTTGACAATTTCTAAGTCTTAAAAGTGATGTTTTGCCGCTTTAATGATGCATTGTTTTCAAGCTAAAAGAAAGAGAAAGTCTGCAGCCACGCAGTGACAATTTCTGAGTAGGCCCTGCGAGGACGTTCCAGCACGCAACAGCAAGCCTGGGCAAGGCGTGGAGCCCACTAACCTGAGCAAGCTCATGGGGAGAAATGGCTCTAGATGCTGTCTTTGGGCAGCTTGCGTCATCGTTGACACCACGCTGGCCTCAACGCAATAATTTGAATTTTTTCTACTGTTGGCGTGTGAATTACGTTAAACTTTTTTTGAAAAACTTGCATTGACGCTAGCGTGGCATCGGCGCAGCTTTACCCAATGGCCCTAAGCCACGTGGCGACTCCTGGAGGGTTCGATCTAGGGTTTGTGCTCCAATCCAACGGCCAAAAGCCACGTGGCGACTCCTGCAGGGTTCGATAAATACCTACCAATATTATTCAGTTTCAACACCAAATCTTCATACAAATTATTCTCCTTCCAATATTATTCACTTTCTACACCAAAATTTCTACTACTCAATATAATTTGTGTAAAAATACAAATGGCCTCTTACATCGAAGCCGGATGGTCATGGACAAACTTTCAAAGCGGTCAAAATCTTGGCAACAAGGTAAAAAATTTCTAATTGCCAGTTTATTCAATTTAATGTCATTTTTAAAATTATTTTCTTGCATTTCTAATTTAATTTTTTTCATATATTATTCAAGGCAAAACAAAAAAAGAGGAAAACCATTACACATGGCTCCTCAAGTGAATAATGCCCACAGTTGGTTCCCATAGTGCGTTCCGTGTCGAAAATAATGGCACTGTTACGGCCTCGAAAGAAAATACCCCATGTCTTGATCTGGTGCAACCGTCTCCGCTAATGATTGAGTTGTCCATGTACTCGATTGTGTCAAACTATGAGGACCGTGAGTATTTTAATTGTATGATGAGTGAGATGTGAATTTTATAATAAATACGGACACGTACCACTCGAAAATCATATATGAAAATTTTATATGAAATTTGATATGTGAATTTTATAATAAATATGACATGTGGCAACCGAAAATTTTATCCGAAATATGAGATGAGAATTTTATAATAAAAATTGACACGTGGCAACTGAAAATCTTATCCAAATTAATCGTTTAAGTATAAAAAATAAAAAAAAGTTACAGTGAATAGTAATTGCCCTTTGCCATGGCAATGGGTGGAAACACACCTTGTCTTTTGCAAGGGTTGATACTATTTACGTGAATAGTATCTGCCCTTTCCTCCCCTTGACCATGACAAATGGGTAAAAATACTCTTAAGAGTGATGTTTTGCCCACTTCATTGGAGACAATATCAAAATATGTGCCCGTGATATACTATATGTTCTTCCTAGCATTTTTCTTTTTTTAAAACCCCAAAAATGCTTCAATTTGAATGACTACTCCGTGCATGCTAGGCTACATTTTTAATGTCTTCATGTGGGGCAAGGAACTTGGAAATATATCTACAACAAAACAACTTGTAACTTGGACTTTAATTCACAGGAAAGATGCACTCTCTCTCTCTCTCTCTCTCTCTCTCTCTCTCTCTCTCATTTGAAGAGATTTTTATAGTGCTGGTCTAAAAAAGAAGGTAACATTCTTTAAAATAGTTTGAAATTTTATGTTGTCAAACTTTTAATCTGACCACGTATTCAAATATGGTTCTGCCCAATTAACAACTTTGATTGACAGTTCGACAAATGAATGTTTATAGGCCAAAAGAAACATTAAAGCAAAGTCCCTCAAGGCCAAACCATAGCAAAAGAAGCGATTCCGCAGTTTGGCCAGTGAAGAGCAGTGGGTAAAAAAAAAAAAAAAAAGGGGGCAGCGGCCTTAGCCACCACCGCTAGCAACAGCAGCAACCATAGTCTTGCAGCCACCATCCAGTTGCTCGCCTCAGCATCACAATGACAACCGGCAAACCAAGGTTAGCTGGTCTTCGCCGAGAAAAGCATAAATAATCATGGCAACTGCCGCCAGCTTTTGCCAGCTGCCGTTGCACCTAGTCACGACAACAGCTAGCTGGGAATACACTAGCTGGTCCTCTCCTAGAGAAAAACAAAATTACATAAAAATAAAAATCTAAGCATGACCTACCTTTGTATGCACAACGACTACTCTCCTTGACAAATAGTACACTCCTCCAAGATTTCTCTCACAAGTTATAAAGTAGAGAAAATCAAGTTTGCAATTTGAAGAGGAGTGAAGAGAAACCTTGTATTTATAAAGGTTGGGTATCCCAGGTCAATAAGGAGTCGCAAGCCTATTTCAATTAGGAGCCCAACTCCTAGAAGAAGTCAAAAGCCTACTCCAATTAGGAGCCCAACTCATGAAAGGTACTCAACTCACAGAAGGAAGCCGAGATGCAATTGGAAAGCTCGATAAATATTTCTCATCTCCTCCAAGCCTCACAAGCTCCATGCAGAAGCTGGATGACATTTGTGGGAACACATATTTCGACAACCAATAAGAAGGTGACACGTGGAAAAAAGAATATTCCTTAGATCAAATAATCATATTTAATTACGGAATTATCCTTTATTTAAGATAGGAATATCTACCTAAATTAAGGAGTCAATTTCCAGCAAATCTGTTTTGATTAAGGGAGATTCACTATTATACCCAATACAGGGCCTAAATTATAAAAATACCCTATATGAAATTGACTTTAGAAACACACCCAAAACCCAATTACAATATAACAAAGAGGCTTTTAATTTTTTGTAAATTACAAAACTGTCATCAATTTCTTAAAACAAGCCCAACCCCAAAATCTCATAAAAATACCCAAAACACTTAATAGGGCATCAAAGTAATTTAATAATCAATATTAAATTCAATAAGGTCAATTGTCATTTTTTGGGTTTGTTTATAGAAATTCAATGATGTAGGGTTTATCTATAATATTATTGCTAAAAATGGGTATATCACTAAATATCTCTTTGATTAATTCCTATCATCTTTTTGGGCAAGAATAATTCTAATTAAAGAGGGATTATTTTCCAAACCCTAGCCAAGTAAGGAGCCTATACATACTTTGCTACACAACACACATGAGGTAAGATTTTGAAACCCTAGAAAAACTTCTCTCTCCCCCTCTCGCTACTTTCTCTTTCTCCTTCACGGCCACACACCGAAACACACATGGCTTCGGCCACCCGGCTCTTCTCGTGAGAGAAGGTCTCCATCCTTTCAGTTACTTTGTCGTATCTTTCTTAAGATCCATTGAACTGATTTAGGCATCAGAGGGCCTTTAGTAAACACCCCCTAGGTGTGGTCTATTTACTCATGTACCCATGATGTAGGTACATTGTATGTACAAGTGTTCTCATACGGTGTTGGTATTGTTGTAAATATTGGTAAGTTCTATATACACGAGTGTTCTTATGGTGTAAGCATATGTTGTAAATATAGGTAAGTTGTGTGTATACGAGTGTTCCCATGGTGTAGGTATATTGTATATACACAAGTGTTTCCATGGTATATGTATTGTTCATGTAACTTTTTAATCCTATATTGTAGGTAGATCATATGTTTTTCAACCTAAATTTCACATGTCGCGGCAACAACTTATGCTGAGATTTTCCGTTTTTTCACAAAACCCCTTGAGGTTTATAAAAGTACACAAATACCTCCTTAGGTCCTAAATTGTTTTCACAAAACTTATTTTCATTGATTTTGTGTCTAAAGATTGATGATTTTATATTAAAAAATTCTTCAAATGCCAAAGTTAGCTTTTGATATTAGGATTCATATACATTCGTTGAGGTTAATTTTGTTATTTGCAAAAGTTTTTATGTATGAAATCATCAAATTTTGGATGAAGATTCAATGAAAAGGGGTTTGTGAAAACAAATTGAAACCTCAAAGGGTAATTTTTAAAACCTCAGAGAATTTTGTGTAAACATCGAAAACTTTAGGAAATATTAGTGTAAATAACTTGTACTAGTGGCCCCCCCCTTAAGACACAATGAGGTCTTCTCTTTGGTTTCATTAGTGGCAATATCTCTTCCACGTATAGAGGGATTCAATATCAATAATTTGCACAGTGTGATTGTTTGTTTGCCGACTTCTCAATTTGCAGTGATGTTTGCATCCTTTACAAGTATCATTGCTCTCATATATATATATATATATATATATATATATATATGGGGGCGGATCCGTGGCACCATATTTTTAACATAAGTTTTGACACAATTTTTGTGTCATTAGATTACTCCACTTTTAATGGCTGAGATTAAACCTGACATGGCAAAACAATATTTTTTTTCTTTAATTAATATTTATACATTGGGATTAAAGTTATGATAATATATTAATTAAGAATTCATTCTCTCTCATCTCATTAATTATCTTTAATTAATTCATCCTCTCTCTTTCTTCCAAAGAGAATTGACGCCTCCTCCTCTACCTCTGCCTCTGCTTCTTTTTTCTCTCTCTCTCGCCTCCTCCTCTAGTGAGAGTGTTAAGTTTTGATCCAGTCGCGCTGATATTACTCTATTTATGAATTGTTAAAGAGCAACAAATGGTAGCTAAAAAATAATATGTAGAATAAAAGTTTTGTGTTTCGGATACAGTGTGAACATCATTACTGTCATCCTTGAGAAGATAGACTAGGCAAATAAGAACAATGAACTCATTAAACTTGATACCCATGTCCTCATTAAACCGATCAACCTCCACATGCTTTGTACGATCATGTTGCATAGGGTTATGAGCAATCACAATTGCAGCTTTACTATCACAATACAAATCCATGGGTTTCTGGGGCTCAAACCCAAGATCTCCCAACAATCTCCTTAACCATAGTAACTCACATACACCTTGAGCCATCTCACAATAATCGGCTTCGGCACTAGACCGAGACACCACTTTTTGCTTTTTACTTCTCTAAGTAACAAGATTACCACTAACAAATGTGAAATACCCTAACATAGAACGTTTATCAGTGACTGAACTAGCCCAATCGGCATCTACATACCCTTCCACATCTGTATGACCATACTTGGAAAACATTAACATCTTGCCATGAGTTACTTTCAAATACCTTAGAATACGCATCACAGCACCCATACGATCTTTACTAGGATAATGCATAAACTGAATCACTACACTTACTGCATATGCAATATCAGGAGGTGTATGAGTTGAATAAATCAATTTTCCCACAAGTCGTTGATAACGCTCTTTATTAGCAACTTCAATCCTAAGAAAGTACTTCAAGTCACCCAATAACTTCATCTTAAAATTAGAAACCAGATACTTCTAAAGATTTTGCATTTCTGTCTGATCATCTCTAGTCACAATCATATCATCAATATAAATAATTAAAGCTATCAATTTACCTTTATGATGTTTTAGAAACAAAGTATAGTCCGAGTTACTCTGTACATACCCAAATTTCTTCATAGATACAACAAACTTCCTAAACTATGCTCTTGGAGACTGCTTTCATCCATGTAAGAATTTCCGCAGCTTACACAAGACACCCTCCGTGAAGGTCACAGGAATACCATGAGGAAGATCCATGTATATTTTTTTCCTTGAGGTGACCATGTAGGAATGCATTTTTGACATCAAACTGCAACAAGGGTCAGTCATGATTAGCAGCTGGGGACAAGAGTACACGCACAGTATTGAGCTTTGCTATTGAAGCAAAGGTCTCCAAGTACTCCACTTCATAGGTATAAGTATAACCCTTTACTACAAATCTAGCCTTGTAACGGTCAATGAAACCATCTGTCTTATGCTTCAGAGTAACACCCATCTATACTCGAACAAATTTCTTCCCTTTGGGTAAAGGGACTAAATCCCAAGTTTCATTCTTGTTCAAAGCTTCCATTTCAACACTCATCGCATCCACCCATTTAGGATCAGAAAGAGCATCATGCAGCTTAGTTGGGACATATACACTAGATAATTGACACAAATATGATGTATATGACTTATATAAACGATGAGTTGAAACACAATAGCTAATGAGATATTTAGACTTAGCATGTATATCAAGAGAATATTGTACTTTAGGTTTTCTACGAGTGGTTCGTAGGGTTAACTCATAAGTTGACACAGATAGATCATCAGAAATTACCTCACTTGATTCACTATCATGAGTAGCTTGGGGCATTAGTAGGGTAGAGGGGGGTATTGCATCGAACTCAGTTGCACACGAGTCACTGTCGTAATTTTCAGATGCAATCGGTTGCATCCTAGTTGTCGCCCAGTCATTTCTTCACAGAAAGTGATTTGTCATCGCCAGACTCAGTCAACCAATCGAGTTCCAAATGTCAACTAGTCGTTTCTTCACAGAGAGCACCATCTTCAGCTCCCAATTGTGGTGACCGGTCACTTTCTCTAGTATGACCGGTTATTTTCTTCTTGAGAGTACATCTTCAAATATATCATTATGCAGTTCAAGTCCAAGATTCTCCAATTCACTCCCTTTATCCGCCTGAATTGGAGAGAGTGAAGAGACATAATAAAGCACTTCTTTATGGAAAGTCACATTCAAAGTAACATGCTCCTTTTCGGTAGGTGAATGATATCACTTATAACCCTTTTGAGTAGGCTTGGGGGTGGATCGGTTTGGAACAGTAGAAGGCTCTTCCGTTAACCAAACCAAAGATTTCGGTAGACTTCGGATCGGTTAACCTAATATTTGGTTCGGATTGGCCGGTACGCGAGTAGTACCGTAATAAAAACATACTAATAAAAATACAATTTATAATATTTTCACATAACATAAGTTCTTGAAAAAATACACCAAATTATCCTTGTAAAATATATAAATCCATAGTCTAATTCATCCAAGTATGAAATCAAATAACTTAGTCACTATATCATTCAATATGTACTCAAGATGTACTAGGAGCCACTTGTATTTGTTGTTTGAACATTTGAGTGTTCTTTTATTGAATTCTCTACATTTATGTAAATGATTTTGACATTTGTTCCGCTTTGAGTTCTTTACTTTTTCATGCTGAATCCAACTATATAAAGAACATAAAATTTGGACCAACAGTTGGAAAGTTACAGGTCAAAAACAGGACAAAGGTCGAAATTGGAAAACATAGGAAGTTCATAAATTCCTCTTTGACCAAACAATGCTACAGTCTCCTGATAAGTAATACAATGGTAATAAAGATGTGATACAGTGGTGATAAAGTAGAGATAAAATGGTGATAAAGCAGTGATACAGTGGTGATAAAAGAGTGATACAAAATTCTGATTGTATTTACCTTTCGTTTCTTGTTTTATATTTAAATAATAAAATAAGTATAAATATCGGATCGGTGCAGTTTCCGTCGGGCTAGGAATTTTGTTTCCGTTAACCAAACCAAACATTTCGGTACGGATCAGATCGGAATAATTAAAATTAAAAAATAATTATTTAACCAAACCAAACCAAGCCGTCGGTACGGTACGGTCGGTACGCGGGTAATTCAGATGAGATGTCTAACCCTACTTTTGAGTAGAAGAGTAATGAATAAAAACACAGCACAGAGCATAAGGATCAAGTTTACTCTGTTGATGAGGGTATACATGAACATAGGCAACACACCCAAAAACTTTAGGGGTCAACTTGGACACGGAGATAGAGGAAATATAGTCACTAAGCACATCATGCTTAGACTTGGCAATATCGCACACAACCCGTTAACAAGACATGAATTTGCATGAAAAATTCAGTATTCGGGTTTGAGTTATCGTGTCGTGTTGCTATTGTGTTGACCCTTAGGCACTAGTTAAGCTAACGGGTTGTTTCGATGCCCATTCATGAATACATGAACCAACTCGTTAAGCAAGGGTAATTTTGTAATTTTTAATTCTAAAAAAAAATATCCCCTAACCCTAGCATCTCTTCATTCTGCGTCGGCTGGCTAATTGAGTGGTGTAAGAGCATCTCCTTCTCTCCTCTCCACAGCTTTCTTTCTCTATCTCTCAAATCCTCATCTTCTCATTCTTCTTGCGATCTCTCCTCTCTCTGTCTTTGAAGATCTTCCCCTGCCACCAAATCCTCTCTTAAGGTACGAATGTTTTTCTTAATTGTTTTGGTAAATTTGTTTAACTTTTAGTTTAGAATTGATATATTTATGTGGACTTTGATATCAAACAAACACAATGTTTTCCCCAACCATTAAAGCATTCTCAAAAAGCAATTGTTTAAGGGTAGGATTCTCTCAGAAAGCAATTGCTTTTTGGGTTCCCTAGATAATGAAGACGAAAACATACTAGAAGTAAAGAGGTTTTGAAACCTTGAGGAGATTGATTATCTTTGCAGTCCAAACCTTGAGGAGTTTGGGGAAAAAAAACACGATTTCTTGGTATATCTTTTTTTTATTACAGGCTTTGATATTGGTTCCTCTTTTTTCAAAAGACCAAAAATTTGTCTTGGCTATTTTATTTTTACATATTATTGATGTTTTTGTGAGTTTGGACTTTTCATACTACTTGCCATTGGCTCTCTCATATCAGTTGTGTTGATTCTATTGTTGTGTCTAATAATATCTATATCTCTTTGTTTTTTATTTTTGAAGGGGATGGATGTTACAAAAAATAGCCCTACCAATGCTATTGATATTAATGATGAGGAGTCAGTTGACGTTTCAATGGGTATTGATGTAGCAAATACTAAAACTACAAAAGAGAAAGAGTTAAGCCCTACAAAGAAAAAGGTTAGAGCCAATGTGAGTAAGCGTAGACTAAGATCTCCTGCTTGGAAATCATTTGATTTACTACCCGTTGATGAAGATAACAAAAAGCGTGCTAAATGTAAACATTGTGGGATTGTTTATGTGTGTGATAGTAGGTATGGGATGGGAAATTTGTTGAATCATGCTAAAAATTGCATTAAGAAGCCTCATGGTGATGTGAAGCAATTACTTATGTCATCTTCAGGATTGCATTCCCCGCAATTTGATTATGTGAAATTTCGTGACTTGTTAATAGAGGCGATCATCAAGCACAATTTGCCTTTTAGTTTTGTTGAATATGAGGGAATTAGGGCTTTGTTTGCATATGTCTCTCCTGATATTAAACTGCCATGTAGAAATACTGTTAAGGCATGTGTGTTGATGATGTTTAAAAGTGAAAGACAAAAGCTTCATACTTTGTGTGTTGATGATGTTTAAAAGTGAAAGACAAAAGCTTCATACTTTGTTAAGCTCAATTCAGGGAAGAATTTGTTTAACTTTAAATTTATGGACCTTTGTATGTACTGATGGGTATCTAGCTCTTACTGCTCACTTTGTTGACCAAGCTTGGAGATTTCACAAAAGAATTATAAATTTTTGTCATATGCCTCCTCCGCATTCTGGTGTTGCATTATCTATTGCTTTGGATAATGCTTCTGCAAATACTTCTTTTGTTGAGATTTTGATGAATCAATTGAACTTTAGAGATCTTCTGTTGATGTGTGGCAAGTTTTTTCATGTGCGTTGTTGTGCTCACATTTTAAACTTGATAGTCCAAGATGGACTTAAGGAAATTGATTCATAACTGATAAAGATTTGTGACTGCATCAAATATATAAAGAGTTCTGAGGGGAGGAAACAAAAGTTCTGTGAATGTGTTGCACAAGTATAGATAATGAGTAGTAAGAGAGGATTCAGACAATATGTCCCTACTAGATGGAACTCAATTTATACCATGCTTGGGAGTGCACTTTTCTATTGTCGTGCTTTTATTAATTCAGGATTGATTGATTCCAATTTTAGTAGCTGTCCTTCTCCTCAAGAGTGGATTAATGTAGAAGATTTCCAAGTTTTTGGGGTTCTTTAATGATGTTACATGCTTATTTTCTAGGACAACGTACCCCACATCAACAAACTAATGGAGTTTTTAAAAAATAATTTAAAATTCACAAAATTTTAAAAAGAAAAAAATTAAGGGTTTAGGGTTCATAAATGGTCCTCAAGATTAAAATCCTTCTATAAATGGTTTTTCCATTTATAAATAATTTTAAAAAGAAAGGTAAAATTTTATGAATTTTAAATGAAAAAAAATTAAAAAATTTCGTAAGGACCATTTGTGATAAGTGTGTGAACTTCAGGGATGTTTTGTGATATATATATATATATGCCACGTCAGCAAACTAACGGAGTTTTTGACAGATCCTAACGGTAGAGACCATTTGTGATCGCACATACTAACCTTGAGGACCACGAGTGACACAAAAAAACATTAAGGATGCAATCTGATAGTTTCGTAAACCTTAGGGACGTTTTGTGATAATAAGCCATTCTTGCAATTGCAATTATTTTGGATCCTTGTTATAAGTTGCATTTTGTAGAGCGGGCTTATACCAAGCTTCATGGTAAGGATTCTGAAAAGTTCAATTATGTTAGAGACACATCGACATCTCTTTTTGATGTGTACTCAGAAAGTTTATCTCATGTTGTTATCGAATTATGGAATGAATGAGACAACTAGTCACACGGAAGATGGAGACACCATTTTTGAGGTAACCTAAACTTATTTTCTTTTTTATATTTATTGTTGCATATTATATATTAAAATGATGCACAATTCTAATATTTGCATGTTTCATCTTGTGTGATGTAGGATTTTGATAATAGTTACAAAAATGGTCCAAGTACAAGTAGGAAAAATGAATTGCATAAGTATTTGGATGAGGAAAGACTAGATAGAAAGCAAGACATAAATGTTCTTTCTTGGTGACAAATGGAGCATTTTCATTATCCGATACTTTCAATTCTAGCTCGTGATGTGTTAACAATTCCTATTTCTATGGTTGTATCAATTCTAGCTAGAGTACTAGATCAATATCGTAGTTCATTATTGCCTGAAATTGTTCAAGCTCTGTTGTGTACTTGAGATTGGCTTTTTGGCAAGGGAGGGAAATTTTATATAACTTAAAACTAGTGTTCTATTTTCTGTTTTTTTTTTTTCATTATGTGAATGTTTCGTAACTTTTGGGTTTTCAATGCTTAGCTATGGAGGAAGAGAATGCTACTGTGGAAAGCCTTACTAAAGATATCTTCAAACTTACTTGTCAAGATACTAGATCAGGATAAAGCTCCAATAGTATTTCTCTTGAATATTGATGAGATGTATTAATAAGTAATTGATATTTTATCAATGTAATATTTAGGAATAATGCATACTTTTCTTACAGTTGTTCTTTTTTTTTCCTTCCAGGAAAGTTGCAATTGGTGAAATGTTGAAGTTTGGATCATCTTCATGAATTTTTTTTATTTATTTATGCGAATCTTCATGGATGTTACTGCATGTTTGTTTTGCCTTTTCCTTTTGTTATCATGTATCATGTTATGTTTTGTTATTATGGATCATGTTCACGGATGTTGAAGTTTGGATTAAATTCAAGAATATTAATTTTTGTCAGAATGATTTTGATTTTTTGGGCATGTACTGTTTGCATTTAAAATTTGTTCAAAAATATAGGTTTTTTAAATTTTTATTAAAAAATTTTATTCTCTTAACAGGTGAAACAGGTCGTGTCATGTGATTCGCGAATTGGATCGGGTCGTGTTCGTGTTTGATCTTTTCCACCCGTTTTCTTATCGTGTTGTGTCGTGTCAACCCGTTAAGAAAACTGGGTTGACACGAACACTAAAAACACAACACGAATGCCAGGTCTAATCATGCGAACTAAAAGGGGTTGTTAGTGCTTTCTTTCAGACACACCATTTTGTTGAGGGGTAACAGGGTTGTTGTTTGGTGAATAATACCTTGAGCATGTAGCCAAAGTATTATTCACATATTCTCCTCCGTTATCAGTCCGGAACACTTTGACTCGAGCCTGAAACTGAGTAGACACCATAATACAAAACTCTGAAAGGATGTAAGCAACATCGTATTTATTTTTCAAAAGGAAAACTCAAGTGAGTCGGCTATAATCATTAATAAATGTGACGAACTAACGAAATTCGTTTGAAGTAAATCAAACCGAAACCCACACATTAGAATGCACTAAATCAAAAGGCTTTGCAGCTTCACTATCACTGAAAGGAAACATAGTGCGATGACTTTTAGCCAAAAATACATGTCTCACACTTCAAACTGGACTCATCACACGAGCGAAATAAGGATAGAAATAGACGCTTAAGGTAGCCAAACGACGGGTATCCCAAGCGACGATGCCATAACCAAATTTGTTGTTTGTCTTTGACACTTCAACTTTGAATAGTATTAACAACACGATCATGAACTAGTATAGCAGGAAATGTCAAATAATATAACTCCTTATCCATTTACCATGCCCAATTGTCCCGTGAGTCTTGAGATCCAGAAAAGAGCAATGTGTAGGATAGTGTTGAGGCCCAAAAAATTCAAGGTTTGGCTCAAATATATTTCTAGCCCAGTACAACACCTAACTCAGCAAGAAACCCGACTTGGGTACTCAAAAGTTCGTTATATGTGCTTGCACACATGCCATGTCAAGTGAATATGCAACATGCCACACAGAAAGGTTGTAACAAGCCCGTAAAATGTACTGGTTCTATGAACCCATGCTCATTATCCTGTCAAGAGCCATTTTGGCCCGACCATATCCCCTACAAAACGACAAAGCTCTAGCACAAGCACGCCAAATAACATGCCATGCCAAGCGGAAAATCCTTATTTTTACACCAATCCACGCTACAAGCTTAAGTGGGCCCAAGCCATGCGAACGCTTGAGGCTTGCTGAGCGCGTTGTGGTATAGATGGTTACGAGCATTCATGAAGCCCATTGATGGGCCAAAAAGTGGAAGTTTTAGGCTACTTAGGAGCCCCAAAACTCGAGCCCATTTCTTGATCCCAAATATGTGGGTACGCATGAAAGAGAGAAAAGGTAGCTCATTACCTTAGAAAATTAACCCATCACCCTAGTAAAAAATAGTCCATCACTCTAGAAGGTTGGCCCATCTCTTTAGTAAATTAGCCCATTACCTTAGGGAATAGCCAAGTGACTTAGAAAAATATGAAAGTCTCCAGCACATGGCTAGAGACAAAACCACTACAGAAAATCAAGGGATAGAGACTTGTGCAAGCTGTGGGAATCTCCAGCACATGGCCAAAGACAAATCCCAACACAGGCCATCCAAAAAACCAAAGAATACTTGAGCAAAACACTCTTCAGACCAGCGCTATTACCCATTCATTTCTCCCACCAGTTCTTGCAATAAAATGAAGGAGAAAAGAAGGAGAAAGGGTAGCCCAAAATAGGAGATGGTAGTAGGGACAACTGCAGGAAGGTTCTAGAGCCTCTAAAAATCTTGTCTCTATGTGTTTGGACAGAGAAGGATGTCACAAAATAGAGATGAATCAAAGGAAGAGAAGAGAAATTAAGGGAGATTCTTGGCTGATTTGGGAAGAACCAGCTAGGGTTTCTTGGGAAGAATTGTGATATATATATATATATGCCACGTCAGCAAACTAACGGAGTTTTTGACAGAACCTAACGGTAGAGACCATTTGTGATCGCACATACTAACCTTGAGGACCACGAGTGACACAAAAAAACATTAAGGATGCAATCTGATAGTTTCGTAAACCTTAGGGACGTTTTGTGATAATAAGCCATTCTTGCAATTGCAATTATTTTGGATCCTTGTTATAAGTTGCATTTTGTAGAGCGGGCTTATACCAAGCTTCATGGTAAGGATTCTGAAAAGTTCAATTATGTTAGAGACACATCGACATCTCTTTTTGATGTGTACTCAGAAAGTTTATCTCATGTTGTTATCGAATTATGGAATGAATGAGACAACTAGTCACACGGAAGATGGAGACACCATTTTTGAGGTAACCTAAACTTATTTTCTTTTTTATATTTATTGTTGCATATTATATATTAAAATGATGCACAATTCTAATATTTGCATGTTTCATCTTGTGTGATGTAGGATTTTGATAATAGTTACAAAAATGGTCCAAGTACAAGTAGGAAAAATGAATTGCATAAGTATTTGGATGAGGAAAGACTAGATAGAAAGCAAGACATAAATGTTCTTTCTTGGTGACAAATGGAGCATTTTCATTATCCGATACTTTCAATTCTAGCTCGTGATGTGTTAACAATTCCTATTTCTATGGTTGTATCAATTCTAGCTAGAGTACTAGATCAATATCGTAGTTCATTATTGCCTGAAATTGTTCAAGCTCTGTTGTGTACTTGAGATTGGCTTTTTGGCAAGGGAGGGAAATTTTATATAACTTAAAACTAGTGTTCTATTTTCTGTTTTTTTTTTTTCATTATGTGAATGTTTCGTAACTTTTGGGTTTTCAATGCTTAGCTATGGAGGAAGAGAATGCTACTGTGGAAAGCCTTACTAAAGATATCTTCAAACTTACTTGTCAAGATACTAGATCAGGATAAAGCTCCAATAGTATTTCTCTTGAATATTGATGAGATGTATTAATAAGTAATTGATATTTTATCAATGTAATATTTAGGAATAATGCATACTTTTCTTACAGTTGTTCTTTTTTTTTCCTTCCAGGAAAGTTGCAATTGGTGAAATGTTGAAGTTTGGATCATCTTCATGAATTTTTTTTATTTATTTATGCGAATCTTCATGGATGTTACTGCATGTTTGTTTTGCCTTTTCCTTTTGTTATCATGTATCATGTTATGTTTTGTTATTATGGATCATGTTCACGGATGTTGAAGTTTGGATTAAATTCAAGAATATTAATTTTTGTCAGAATGATTTTGATTTTTTGGGCATGTACTGTTTGCATTTAAAATTTGTTCAAAAATATAGGTTTTTTAAATTTTTATTAAAAAATTTTATTCTCTTAACAGGTGAAACAGGTCGTGTCATGTGATTCGCGAATTGGATCGGGTCGTGTTCGTGTTTGATCTTTTCCCCCCGTTTTCTTATCGTGTTGTGTCGTGTCAACCCGTTAAGAAAACTGGGTTGACACGAACACTAAAAACACAACACGAATGCCAGGTCTAATCATGCGAACTAAAAGGGGTTGTTAGTGCTTTCTTTCAGACACACCATTTTGTTGAGGGGTAACAGGGTTGTTGTTTGGTGAATAATACCTTGAGCATGTAGCCAAAGTATTATTCACATATTCTCCTCCGTTATCAGTCCGGAACACTTTGACTCGAGCCTGAAACTGAGTAGACACCATAATACAAAACTCTGAAAGGATGTAAGCAACATCGTATTTATTTTTCAAAAGGAAAACTCAAGTGAGTCGGCTATAATCATTAATAAATGTGACGAACTAACGAAATTCGTTTGAAGTAAATCAAACCGAAACCCACACATTAGAATGCACTAAATCAAAAGGCTTTGCAGCTTCACTATCACTGAAAGGAAACATAGTGCGATGACTTTTAGCCAAAAATACATGTCTCACACTTCAAACTGGACTCATCACACGAGCGAAATAAGGATAGAAATAGACGCTTAAGGTAGCCAAACGACGGGTATCCCAAGCGACGATGCCATAACCAAATTTGTTGTTTGTCTTTGACACTTCAACTTTGAATAGTATTAACAACACGATCATGAACTAGTATAGCAGGAAATGTCAAATAATATAACTCCTTATCCATTTACCATGCCCAATTGTCCCGTGAGTCTTGAGATCCAGAAAAGAGCAATGTGTAGGATAGTGTTGAGGCCCAAAAAATTCAAGGTTTGGCTCAAATATATTTCTAGCCCAGTACAACACCTAACTCAGCAAGAAACCCGACTTGGGTACTCAAAAGTTCGTTATATGTGCTTGCACACATGCCATGTCAAGTGAATATGCAACATGCCACACAGAAAGGTTGTAACAAGCCCGTAAAATGTACTGGTTCTATGAACCCATGCTCATTATCCTGTCAAGAGCCATTTTGGCCCGACCATATCCCCTACAAAACGACAAAGCTCTAGCACAAGCACGCCAAATAACATGCCATGCCAAGCGGAAAATCCTTATTTTTACACCAATCCACGCTACAAGCTTAAGTGGGCCCAAGCCATGCGAACGCTTGAGGCTTGCTGAGCGCGTTGTGGTATAGATGGTTACGAGCATTCATGAAGCCCATTGATGGGCCAAAAAGTGGAAGTTTTAGGCTACTTAGGAGCCCCAAAACTCGAGCCCATTTCTTGATCCCAAATATGTGGGTACGCATGAAAGAGAGAAAAGGTAGCTCATTACCTTAGAAAATTAACCCATCACCCTAGTAAAAAATAGTCCATCACTCTAGAAGGTTGGCCCATCTCTTTAGTAAATTAGCCCATTACCTTAGGGAATAGCCAAGTGACTTAGAAAAATATGAAAGTCTCCAGCACATGGCTAGAGACAAAACCACTACAGAAAATCAAGGGATAGAGACTTGTGCAAGCTGTGGGAATCTCCAGCACATGGCCAAAGACAAATCCCAACACAGGCCATCCAAAAAACCAAAGAATACTTGAGCAAAACACTCTTCAGACCAGCGCTATTACCCATTCATTTCTCCCACCAGTTCTTGCAATAAAATGAAGGAGAAAAGAAGGAGAAAGGGTAGCCCAAAATAGGAGATGGTAGTAGGGACAACTGCAGGAAGGTTCTAGAGCCTCTAAAAATCTTGTCTCTATGTGTTTGGACAGAGAAGGATGTCACAAAATAGAGATGAATCAAAGGAAGAGAAGAGAAATTAAGGGAGATTCTTGGCTGATTTGGGAAGAACCAGCTAGGGTTTCTTGGGAAGAACCAGCTAGGGTTTCTTGGGAAGAA
>NC_024130.1:10142981-10177183 GCF_000346735.1 Prunus mume
GGGTTTCTTGGGAAGAATTGGGAAGAACCAGCTAGGGTTTCTTGGGAAGAAGGAGCTTCCAGCACCTATAAAAGGAGGCACCTTCTACCCAGCAAAAAAACTCATTGAAGGCAAACACACATCCGAAGGGAGCAAGCATCACCTTTCATCCTTGGAGCCCTTCAATTTTAAGCCATATTCCTTAATCTCATCCAATTTTCTCTTTTGGCAAGCCATTCCAGAGCCTAACGAAGCTTTCGTCAAGCTACCAGAAAATTACTCAAACCACCCACTTTTCTCCCTTTATCTTTCTCTATCTCTCTATCTCCCTCTCCTCGACGAATCCTCTTAAAATATCTTCCCCCTTGCTTTGAACCCCTATTTCTCATAGGAAATCACAGCTCTCTCTCTCTCTCTCTCTCTCTCTCTCTCTCTCTCTCTCTCTCTCTCTCTCTTTAATGCTAAACTCATGAATACTTAGCTTCCATGCCACAAGCTTCTCAAGTCAAGTCAAGTATTTATTTGTAAGCGACTGTTGGTTTTGTTGGTGAATTTTCATCCATTTGCTCCTTACAGCGGCCTAGGCCCATCTATAATTGCGGGAATGAAAAAGCCCCTACAGATAGAAAGTAGCAGAAACATTAAGTGCATCAAATAATTGACCAACAAATAACAAATTACAATGGATAGTGGGAACTAGTAACACACAAAACAAGGACAAAGTAGGGGTGAGAGAGATTGTGCCCTTGCCAATAATTGGAGAGGGCAAGCCATTAGCACTAGTTATGTATGGGTCATGGGTGTTACTAGACAACTCATCAAAAAATTTAGCATCATAAGTCATATGATCATAAGCACCTGTGTCAATTATCCAAGTATTGAAGCCAATTCCTGGAATAGAGTCAGAAGCACACAAATTTGTAGAAGAAGTAGCAGAAACTCAACAGATCATGGCAGAATACATAGCAGAACACAGCAAAGGCACGAACACAGCAAAGTACATAACAGAACATAGCAGAGGCATAAATACGGTAGATGCATGAAGGCAAAAACAACACAAACACAGTAGAAGCACAAACACTACAACACAATACACAAACCCAAGAGGGCATACACGACATAGGTAAAAAAAAATATGGGGATAGAACACGGGTGGGCACAACACGCATGTCACCAGAAAGTTGACTATGATGCCAAGTCAAACAATATGGGGTAGAATTTCATTCTCTAAATGAAGGTATTTAAAATACTAGTGCGTAAACCGTAATAGAGTTAAACAAGGAAACAAATAAACTCCTTATTACACAAGATTTGTACAAAAGAGAAAAAAATAAAATCCTAATAGGAAATAAATCTCCTAATAGAATTAGGATCTCGTCAACAATAATTTCTATAAACAAACCAAAAAAATGACAACTTGCCCTATTGAATTTAATTTTGATCATTAAATTACTTTGATGCCTATTGAGTGTTTTAGTTTTGTTTATTTATGAGGTTTTGGGGTTGTGCTTATTTTAAGAAATCGATGGCAGTTTTGTATTTTATAGAAAGTTCGAAGCCTCTTTGTTATGTTGTAAATGGGTTTTAGGTGTGTTTCTAAAGTCAATTTCATGTAAGCTTTTTGATTTATAATTTGGCCCTTATATTGGGCATCATAGTGAAACTCCCATAAAACATCTATGTCCCCTTCTCCTCACAACCCCAAACCCCATCAATAGTCTGCACCCAACCCCAGCCAGCCACCATCTCCTTGTAACCCAACCACTTCCTAGCCACCTATTTGAACAAATTTCTCACGGGAGAATATTCAGTTGTGATTCTTCAACCCTTTGAGCTTCTTTCTCTTTTTTCTTCCTCTGTTCCTACAAAACAACTCTAGGTCAACAGACCTTACCCAAGGGGTGTTGGCCAAAGGCCCTCCAATGCCAAAGTCAGTTAAATGATCTTGAGAAAGATGCAAAGATAACATAAAGGTTGGAGTATTCACTCTCGGGGAGCCAGGTGCCCTTAGCCGTGTGCGGTGATGAGTGGCCTTGTGAGGAGAGAGAGATAAGAGGGGCTGCAAGAGAGAATGGTTTCTCTAGGGTTTTTTTAAATTACCTCATATGTGTTGCATAGTCACATATTTATAGTGCTCTTGCTTTCTAGGATTTTTTTTATAGAATAATTCCCCTATGAAAGGGAATTATTCTCTCCCTTAAATGGAGAGAATGGATCAATTAGGGAGATTTAATGAAAATCAAATCCCTAACTTATGGTGATATCCCTGTCTTATGTCTAAACAATTTGTCAATTAAATGGAGCACAATTGTTGACCTAAGGAATATTCTCATTGTCTATGTGGCGCCTCATGATTGGTTGTCGAAGTATGTGTTCCACACCACCCAAGCCCGCCTAAACCCCAAGCAACCAAATAACCCCAATGGGGCAACTTTGACTTATCATATGCTATTGGGAAAGGGTATTGGGAATGAGAGAGGCATCTCCATGACTATGAGACAATTGTGTTTGACTCTTTTATTTTAGAAAGAATTTTAAAGCCCATTTACAATTAATCATCATTACTGCTTGCAAGTGCAAATGGGAAATTGAACAAACTCTTTAGGCTGAAGAAGAATAAAGAATATTGCTCATCGTCACTGCTTATAAGTGCCAATTATTGGGTGGTGATGCTGGTTGAGGTAAGGGTTCGGTTATTGGGAGGTGGCGGTTGGCTCGGGTTGGTTGGTGGGGGTTTTAGGGTTGGAAAGTTAAGGGGGAGAGATATGTTTTATTTTTAGGCTTAATTACACCAATGCCCCTTGAAACTTCGGTCAAATTCTACTTTGCCCCTCTAAACTCAAGAGAGATATAAAATGCAGCCCCATTTGTTCCAAAAAATCATGCCTGATGTTTGCAATTACGACACATACTTCGTTCAGAAGTACAATGCTTTTAGGATTTTATGTTTTTTTTGGAGCAAAAACTTACAGCTGTTTTGCGGCTGCTTGTGTATGGGGCATCTACAAACCATGTGAATGAGATTGCTAGGATGGGGAAATCAACTATCCTAGAGTGCTTGGTTAGATTCTATGATGCAAACCTACGCCTAGGGACCTCCAAAGGCTTCTACGAAAAGCTGAGACTTGAGGTTTCCCAAGCATGATTGGAAATATTGATTGCATGCACTGACAGTGGAAGAATTGCCCAACTTATTGGCAAGGAGATTATGGGAATAGGAAAGGCCAAAAAAGTATAATTCTGGAGGTCATTGCATCATTCGATACTTGGGTTTGGCATGCCATTTTTAGGGTTGCTGGATATCAAAATGACCTCAATGTGCTTGGTCAATCTCCGGTATTCAACGATGACTTGAGAGGTCATTCCTCCCAGATCATGTATAAAATCAACAATATACTCGGGTGCGTACTACCTAGCTGACAGAATTTATCCGAGGTGGACAACATTTGTCAAAACAATTCTGAATCCCTAATTCGAGAAGGAAAAATTCTTTGCTGCCTTTTAAAAGGGTTATAGGAAAGATGTGGAAAGGTGTTTTGGTATCCTGCAAGCTCGTTGGGCAATTATTAGGGGTGCTACCCGTATGTTTGATGAGGAGGTGCTTCGGAGCATTATGATGACTTGCATAATCTTCCATAACATAATTGTGGAGGATGAGTATGATTATAATGCCCAAGAGATGTTCGAACTTGATCCCATGAACAAGGCACGGACAAGATTTTATGAACGACTCTTGGGAGCAAATGGACAACCACTAGAGCATGAGCCGTTGATTAGGGATAGTCGATACAACAACCCCATGATTGATCATTATCAGGAAATGCAATCACGGTGGATGAAGTCAAGTTTAAAGCTTTCTTTGGAATTATGATTTGTTTTTAATTATGTTTTTTTTTGGTGTGGTTTGTAATGAATTAAGGTTTGTTTTTAATTATGCTTGAATAATCTATTAAAGAAATAAAATCGAAAATGAACTAACATTAAATTGAATAAAACGGCAATTAGAAATTTGTTACCTCATCGTTAAGATTTTGACCGCTTCGAACATTTTCCCTCACTTTTGCTAATACATCTCTCCATTTTCCTAACTTTTTATTCAAAAATTCCACCTACTAGCCAAGGCCATTTCCGTTCGAGGCGAACTTGATCTTTCACAAAATTTTGCATGAATTTTTCTCCACATATGCGAGAACTTCATCTCATTGCCCATGATCGGGCAATGACCAACTTTCACCCAACACTCACACAACAAAATATTTTCCTGAGTTGTCCACGTGCCTCTGGCTTCGATGGAAGAAGCCATTTGTGTTTTGAAACAAATGGAAAGTAATAGAAGAATTTGAGTGGAAAGTGAAAAATATTTTAAGGAGAAGAATTTGTATAAAGATTTGTTGTGGAAAGTGAATTATATTAATAGGTATTTATAGAGAAAATTTTCAGAAACTTTTGGTGTTTTAAAAAAAAAAATTTGAATTTTATTTACAATCTTTTTAGGCAAAAAAATCGCACCCGTTGGGTTTATGAGAAATTCATGATCAAAGCGTCTAGAAAGCAACATGTGGCTTCTTCCCGTTGGTTTCTATCAGCATTAACGTTAGCAGCCTTCAGACAACAGCCCAGGTGATTCTTGCTCATGGATTGGTTGGTCCCATCTCTTTCTCATAGGGCTCCCTTTTGCCTGCCCTTGCCCCTTGCCCCTTGCGATGTAAGTGGCCTAATGGTGACATGAGGCTTTAGTTATGCCAACAAATGTCACCCATTCCAAAAGAAAGGGTCATTAATACTACCAACTATCACCAAAGAAGATGTTGACCATTGCCTTTTTTTTTTTTTTTTTTAAAGTGATTGGATAACCTCACAAAAATCATCAAAATAGTTCTAAATATTTATATGCAGAGTTTTAAAATTTCTATAATTTTGGGCAATTTCTTTTATTGGGTTGGTGTGGCAAATTTCTAGGCATGTTTGGAATTTAAAATTTACTTTGGGTTTTGTTGGGGTCTTTTTCGTCCGAAGACTCATTCGGGCTTTGTTGATTCTTGGATCGCCATAGAGTGATGAATGAAGACTTCGTTGCCCCTTTGTCTGAGTTACCCAAAGTATCCCGAGGGAGAAGCAAGTCCCGGGGGAGTACTTTGTTCTTCTTCCAGCAGCGGCTTGTTTTGTGTTGATGTTTCTGACAACTCGACGAAGATTTGAAGATGACTTGATGTTAATATGAGATTATACGAGCTTGGCATGAGAGCTTGGAGTGTGGGAGCTAAAGACCCACAAGTTTAGCAAATGAGAATGCATGTGCTTGGCTTGATGTTGGATATGTTTGAGTTTGGTGTTGATAATTTGTTGGGTGTGGCTATGGCTATGGGGATTTAAAAGTTTCAAGAGAAGGAGGATGCAAGGAAAAGCTTGAGGTTTGAAGGATATGGTGTTTAAAGCTTGGAAGGAAAGAAAAGCTTGGAGCTCGGTGATGCTCTATGGATTTAATAGTTTCAAGAGAAGGAGGATGGAAGGAAAAGCTTGAGGTTTGAAGGCTATGGTATTTAAAGCTTGGAAGTAAGGAAAGGCTTGGAGGTAGGTGATGCTTTATGGATTTAAGAGCTTCAAGAGAAGGAGGATGGAATGAAAAACTTGAGGTTTGAAGGCTATGGTGTTTAAAGCTTGGAGCAAGGTGATGCTTTATGGGGGTTGGTGGCTGCTGGGATGCTTGCAGCAGCCAGGTGAGGGAGTGTTGGTTGAAGAAAAATTGGTGTTTTAAGCTTGAGCCATGAATGCCAATTTACAGAGGTGTTGGCTGCGCAAATCTCTCGCCCTGGTGCTCCGGGCCGAGGGGATGAGCGTTAACACGTGACGTCCTTCTTTTGGGTGCGGTGTGGTTGTGCGCGGGCGTGCCAGCACGGTCTACCGTGCGTCGAGATGGTGATGAGGTTTGGGTCGAAGATGGTTTAAATGATGCGCCTGTTTTGAGTTCGACTCTTGATCAAACGATTGTGGCCGAGAGAGGAACCGATCTCGACCGTCAGGTTCACGGCCTGAGCTATAAGGCTGTTTAATGGTGGTGTTGGTGGCGGGTTTTAGGCGGTGCTCCGGCGCATTGCTCAGAGAACGACGGTCGTATGATATATGGGGTGAATGAGATGACAACAGAGATGGTGCTCCGGCGCCTTGAAAATCAAAGGTCGTATGATATATTGATGAATGGATTTTCCTTACAATCTACCACTACTCCTAGGAAAGCAAATAAAGGTATCGAAAGTGCATTACAGGAAAATATAATTTGCTCCGTGGGAGGCTTTTGGTTTGGTGTTTGAACCCTTTGAATGTAGTCTTGAACATAGTATTTATAAGGGGAGTCCTGGAGGGACAATCGAGGCTGAAAAGATCTGCGTGGTGGAGCCTGATCGGGGCAAGTGGGTAGTCAAATCGGCATTTGGGATCGTGAAGCATAGTGGTGTGACCCCCATGGATCCAGGTAAATCAAGGCCACTGCCCTGATCGTGGGTTCTGCCTCCTTGGCCGTGGGAATGCATTTAATGCCCTGGTCTGGTGGTTGGTGATCTAACCTCAAGTTGTAAGCATACTTGTGAGAATGTTTGTACCTAACCACTCTGATCTCTATTACCAAATCCTGACTTCAGTCACTTCCCCTCTCCTCTCGTGCATTAAATGCTTCTTGCGACTAGTGGGCTTGCTGAGATAGTCAAAGACATTACTTTATTAAATGGGGCATGGGACCCTGAGACCACGTGGCGATTTGACCGCAGTATCTTCGGCCATGTCTTTTATGGCCCTCAGTTTTGGCCCATAATACCGCGGTAGCGAGGCCGAGAGGATTCTGCCTTCGCAGCTTTTCTCTTGTTTTCAGGAGGGCGAAATGCCTAACGAAACGTGACCGTTTTGGTTCATGAGTAGGTGCTAGGACCGAGAAGAGGTCCCTTCGGTCAGTTTATGACCGTGATTTATTAGGCACAAAAAAGAGGATGAGGTTTTTCCTTTATTTCCAATATGTAAAGGGAAGTGCAAGAACCAGTCTATTTTAAGTGGTTAAAAGGAAGCACTTGAGTATGCTATTTTTCAGTAGGTGAAGCTAGGTACCATAAACTGATTATTTCCTATGGGTAAACGGAAGCATCGGAAACTGCTTGTTTCCAATGGGTAATAGGAAGTGCTGGAAAAGGCTTGTTTCCAACGGGTAAAGCTAGGCATTTGGAAAATGACTATTTCTCATGGGTAAAAGGAAGTGCTTGAAAAAATATCTCATTTGCTCACCCACATTGGTGAACTCTAAGTAATGGGCTTGGACTTTGGTGCTCCCAAGTAGCTAACCCAAAGTCTCCATTATCCAAGAGATTCTGTGGGCTTTGTGGACCTCCGTAACCTTCCACACCACAATCCCTCGTTCAAGCCCCGTAAACCACATGACTGTCATGTGAGCTTGGTAGGTGATTGGCATAGGAAAAATGTATAATTGATTTGGCATGGCATGTACACTATTTATATATATATATATTTAATAAATTAATTCCCAAAATACAGCTTGAATTAACGCATGACCAACATTATATGTTATATTGGGTTTTGAATGTCTTTGGGCTTCTCGTGACTTTTTTGGGCCTCAACATTAACCCCCCTTGATTATTGGGGCTATGAAGTGGTAGCGAGATGGGCCCAATAATCAATTTCAGCCCAAAATAATTGGCAATGGCATGGCATGGCTGGTTCTTCAATATGCATTAAACATCCGTGCTTGCTTGCTTGGCCATAGTCGTTTTGTTTTTCTTGGTATGAAGATTAGCATGGTTTTGGCAACTGTTAGCTTGGTTATATATACGTAATGATGAGCAATTCAAGGATAACCATTCAAGAGTCTTTGAAATCACAGCCAGGTCTTTTCCTAGAAGGTTTGAGGGGTCGCAATGGTCCCTCTTAAAATCGAATCTTCTTAGACACTGAAGGTGTTGCCTTGAAGAACTTTCCTAGACACTGTAATATCGGAGTTTACTTACTCGGGTTACCAAAAGTTGGCTTATTTTGCGACATGACATCGAAGATAAGGCTTGGTTGAATTTTAACCCAAAATACGTTTGCTTGCATGATTGATGTGCTTGAGTGACTAGTGATGCTTCATTTGGCATGGTTGCAGTTTGCAAGAGTTGCATTAGTTTTGTATGCTTGATATTGGCTTGCATGCTTGGTTTTGATGTGAATATTTGGTATTGGCATGTATGCTTGGTTTTGGGTTTATATGCTTGGTATTAGCTTGTACGCTTGGCTTTGGCATGTATGCTTGGTATTGGCTTGGATGCTTGGCATTGGCGTATACGCTTGGCATTGGCATGTACGCTTGGCATTGGCGTGTACGCTTGGTATTAGCTTGTACGCTTGGTATTGGCTAAAGTGACATGGTTTAATATAGCTTTTGGGCTATTTAGCATGGTGGATGTGCTTGAGTGTTTGGGTTTTGGTATTTATGTAGGGGCTTTTTCCTTCTGACAGCTACAAATAGTCTGAGCTGTCGTAAGGAGCAAAATGGATGAAATTACCCCATATGTCTAAGTTCAAAGATTAGACCCCAAGAATGCTTCGAAATGAAATGAAACCTTAGGAAACACCCTAGTTACCTTCACCAACAAAAACAATGGCTGCTTATAGGTAGATTCTTAGCTTGGCATGAGAGGCTTGTGGCATGGAAGCAAAGTTGTCATGAGTTTAGCCTTAAGAGGAGAGGGTTGTGAGTTGGGTTCTAAGGAAATGGAGGAAGGGATTATCAGAGGGTTTGACTGAGAAGGGGGGACAGGCTAGGCAATGGGTGGCTTAAGTGATTTTCCGGCAGCTTGATGGAGGTTTTGTCAAGTACCAAAACAATCTGCTAGGAGGGAAAAATAAGGGGGAGAAGGATGAACATAGCATGAAATTGCTGGGTTTTGGAAGCAAGAGAGGAAGCTTGCTCTCTGGATGTGGTTGTGGATGTAAAGAGTCGGTTTCTCAACCTTTAGGTGCATGCTAGCCATCATGAAAAGATTCGATTTGCATGAGCTCGTAACATGAACTTCTTGGCATTTGATTGAATCATGGTGCGACGAACTTGAAGTGTCATTTTACTGCAATGATGACCATGATGGCGCATGGCTTCTTATGAGGGGACTTTTTCTTCCGGCTCCGTGTCGGGATCTCCCCAATGAAGTCACCAATTTATGTAGGGGACTTTTTCTTCCGACAACTATAAAATTGTCCCCTTGGTCTGAGTTCGAAAATCAAGCCCCAAAAACACTTCAAAAGGGCTGCAGAAGCTTAGGAAGTATTTTGGTTACCTTCACCAACCAAAACAACAGCAACTTACAGGTGATTTCTTAATGTTTACAGATAAACTTTCGAGCTTGGCATGAGAGGCATGTGGCATGGGAGAAAAATCAACATGAGTTTAGCATTGAAGGGGAAATTTTGGCTTTCTTGGGAAAAAAAAAAGAAATGTTAAGGTAAGAAAGGAGAGGTTTGTAGGAAATTTGGCTAAGAAGAGAGAAATAAAGAACAATGTTCTTCCAGCAGCTTGATAGATAGTCTGTCTGCCAGAACAGGAAAATGGAGAAGAAGGGTGAATAGTGCATGAGGTTGCTGGGATTTTGCAAGGAAGAGAGGAAGCTTGCGGTCTGGATGTGGATGATTCGTTGGGTAGAAGAGGCCCATTTTATAGCCGCTAGAAAGTATCCTTTCTCAAGAAACCCTAATGGCTTCTACCCAATTTGGCTAAGCTTTTCCTTTCCTTTCTCATCTCCTCTCCTGACTTTTCCTATCTTGGTGAAATTTCCTTTATCTATTTGCACAAAATCAGGAATTTTGGGAGCTCAAGGGCCTCTTTCCCGTAGCTGTTCAGTTTACTCCATTCTTAGCTATTTTTCTTCTTTTTTCCTTCCTCCTTCCCTGACCAGATCTGATGAAGGAAAGCAAATAGGTGCACACGCTGGTTTGAAGGGTGCTTCTCCTTCTGGCAACTTTCATGCTATTATCCCTTGGGTCCTTGCATGTTTTTTGCTTTGAAACTTGTTTCTTCCTTCCTATCAACACGCGTGGTCTTCCATGCTTCTTCATGGCATTATCCTTCAGCTAAAAGATGGAGTTTTTGCTGCTTGCTACTTCTAATTGTATGGGTCTTCTAAGATAGGAAGCCAACCTACCAAACAAATGGGTCACCCTTATCAAATATTGGGCTATTGGGGTTAGTTTTAGTGGGCCATTTTGACTGGGCTTTTTGGTTGGGTTATTTTGGTTAGGCTATTTAGGTTATTTTCCTAAGGGATTGGACCATTTTCCCTTTCTCTCTCATGCTAACCCATGTATTTAGGCTCTAGGAACGAGCTTGAGTTTTAATGCCCCCAAGTGGCTTAAAACATTCGTTCCTCGAACCCTCAATGGGCCTTGTGATCGCTTGTTCCCATCCATACCACAACCTTCTCAGCAAGCCCCAGATAATTTTGTGGCTTGGGCCCACTTAAGCTTGTGGCATGGCTTGGTACTACAATAGTGGTCATTTGCATGTCATTTATTTATCATGCTTGTGCCTAAGTTTTTATCATGCCGTAATAGGCTATAATGGGCCCAATAAATATATATATATATATATATGATACATGCATAATTAGTAAAGAAGGCATGAAGAAGCATTTGAGGTAAGTTAATGCTTACTGCAAAGAGGGGTAGGTTCCAGCGCCTTGCCAGCACTACTCTGGCTCTCAGATGCAGCAGGCTCTGGAGAATGTGGACGTTCCGGGGGAGTTGCTTCTTTAGTTCGAGGAGGGCCACTTGAGGCTACCTTTGGAATGAACTTTCTAGGTTTACTGGCAGTCTCTTTCTTCCTTGCACTTTGCTTCTCCTCCCGCTTCCTTTTACTCGACACCAGTGTCACTTCTTTTCTAGAACTACGAGGACCCTGTGCTCCTGGCTTTATTCTTGTTTTAGGAAATTCTCCAACAATGTCACCACTCTTGGAGATAAAGGGCAGATTGTGTTTCTGGCTTAGAGGGATGACTTTCTCTTCCGACACCAAACCTGCAAGGCGAGCTGTCATAGGAGGTAATCTGTCACCAGGAAAAGATTGGAATTCACGAAAAGAGGCAAGGCAACGATTCCAGTAGACTTGGTAGCCCCGCGAGAAGCCACCAACTCTTCCCTTGTCGGCTAAAACGAGGGGCCCACCACTGTCTGGTATATTGTCATTACTCCAAAAGACTATGTGTAGCTCAAAGGGGTCACCGTAGTTAGGACTTCTCGGTACTCCTTAATCAAGCCCAAACTGTCGCCTAACTCGATGAGGTGAGTAAGGCACAGAAATCTCTGAGCGGCTGTCTCCAAGAGTAGGTAACGGAATGGGGACAACATTCAACAGAGCACACTTTCTAAACTGGCCGCCTTATGACATGGCCGCTGGAACCTCAACAGTATCACTGATATCAGCATAAAAGGGCACGAAGGTTAAGGTCTCCGTCGAGGTGCCATAAGGACAAAAGATGAAGTTTTCAATATTATCCAATAATTTTAAGAAGTTCTGGCCTTTCTTCTGCATCCTCTTAAACCACCTGCAAACTAAAGGAAGACCATCTGGCATGAAGGAACCCTTGCCCCAATTAGCCAACTTCATAACATGTGAATGGGGGAGTGAATGTATATCCAATCCTTTGAGACCCTCCCACAAAAACACCTGCAAAAAACCAGAAGTCAAAAGAGTCTCCACACCCATGGTTCCAGATGCACTTTTTTCCAAAAGCTAAGTCTGATCAAGCAGCCGGTATAAATGTCCCAAGAACATGGGGGCTAAGGGGATCGTATCAGCTTGAGCTATGGCCAAGGCCAAGGGGAATACATGCTCATGCAAGTGGTCTTGAGAAAAGTCACAAAGCACGAGCCGCCTCCTTGTCTGTTTGCATCACCAAAATATTATATCCAATTACTGAACCGAAGCGAGGTGCTGGAAGACATAGGAGCACCTCTCCGTAAAACTGCAAGCTTGTCCATTTCTTCCGGGGCAAGGGCAATGTCAAAAGGACTCCGGTCACCACAAATTGGAAGGCGAGAGATATTCGCCACGTCCTCAAGGGTAGGGGTAAACTCTCCCTATGAACATACAAAGGTATGGGTAGCAGCGCTCCACCTCTGGAGCACATGACGAAGCATCTTTGCTTCAATATGGATATCCCACAGTTTGGAGAGGAATATGGCATCCAGAACCTGTGCCCTGCGCAAAATTTTGTAAGTGGAGGGATCCAACAACTCACGGTCAACCGACTCTGACCAACCCCTTACTGATGCTACAAGGATACTGAAAGAATAGGGGAACAACTAGAAACATGCCCTTCATTATGCAGCACTTGGATATAGAGGCAGGTTCAATTATAGGAGCAGTTTCGGGTGGTGGCTAAGTACCAATAATAGGATTCTCACAGGCATCTTCAAGCGACAAAAGTGGCCATCCTACTTTAAGATTATCATCCATGGAGTAGAGGTGGTCTAGCATGATCGGCGGAAGGTCGGTAGATGCCATGGTAGATCCACTAAGTCATAGGTATCTGCAAAAAAGAGGAAAAGGCACAAAATACATGAGTTTCGGCACCTTTACGGCTGCTGACCTAAGGGATCCAGAATCCCATTATAAAAAATACTAATAAACACACGCACGCATTATATGCACTCCTATACGAAGATATCAAAGCCATGCTAACAAGAGAAGCCAATCAATGCTTTGGTACAATTTTAGTTGACAAGGGGAAAAGGTCATTCGATGCCAAAAAAAAAAGAAAAAAAGAAAAAAGAACCAAATTGCAGGAGTAAATCATTTGAACGGGGAGCCATGAATTGGCTAGTCGAACTAGTGCATGCTTATGCTTTTTCTACTTTAACACCATCTAGGTTTTTTGTGTTCAACCAAGAGAAATTATTACTTGGGGAGGGGGGGGTGCTTAAAATCACTAATCAGTGGTTCAGGCTCGAAATTCAAAGCTTAGGGCATGAGGAATTAGGCAAGAATACAGCAAAAGGGGACTGAGAAGGTACTCTGTTCATGAGAAATTCTCATAATATATAAGAGTGCCCCCATATGTACGTGTATGTGTATGCATATGCATAGATGTATGTGTCTGAGGTAACAAGATGGAGAAATAGGAGAAGAAATAAAGGAACGATGCTTACCACTGCTCTCGGTGGCGTTTTTCCAGCAGCTTGCCGAAATCAAAAGAAGAAGGAACTGGCTTGCGAGTTTATCTTCAAAATTACTTCACGCTTCGCAAAGTGGCTTTGCCAAGCTTGGTCTGTGATAAATTGAAGGAGAAGTAGGAGAAATCTAAGGAATTTTGAAGGAAAACGGTGGCTCCTCCCAGTTGTTGCGAGCGGTTTCTTTGAGTGTAACCAACCAGCGGTTATGGATGAGGCCTCCCTGTGATTTCTCATTTTCCAGACCTATGTGTGAGAAGGAACCAGCAAAAATCGAAAAGGGGCAACCAATTTTGGGCTAGCACGCACAGGAGGAAGAAGTTAGATAATGAAAAGGAGAAAGAAAGGAAAATAATAATAATAATAAAGCAGATTTGATGGAAGCGTACCTGGGGAACATAAAAAACTACTGGAAGATAATCATGGCAGCACACACGCGGGAAACGAGAAGGTCACATCGTCAACATGGATTTGATTTTTCTTTTGGGCCGGGTTTGATTATTTGGCCCATCTCAATATCTGCTCATGGCCCCAATAATCAAAGGGGCTAATGTTGAGGCCCAAAAATCCAAGGGGCTAAAGCCTGGGTCTATTATCGGCCCAACACAAATAATTGAACGCAAGGGGAACCCGATCGGGACAAAAGAGAATTTGTAGAACGCATCAATGCAAGCCACGGGCCACGTGTCAAGCCAAGCAAGCACATGCAAAAGGGCCAAGAACATATCAACTTTACAAAATCACGCTCATATACCTATCCAATGTTACTTGGCCCAATTATAGCCTATTACGGCATGATAAAAACTCAAGCACAAGCATGATAAATAAATGCCATGCAAATAACCACTATTTTAGTACCAAGCCGTGCCACAAGCTTAAGTGGGCCCATTGAGGGTTCGAGGAACGAAAGTTTTAAGCCACTTAGGAAGACACCTAGTAGCCTGCCACAACACTTAGACCACATCAAAAGAATGCCCAAAAATAATAAGGCCACTTCCACCTGCTTGACGAAAACCTATCAAACGCTGGAAACAATAAGCCAACAACCCAATACCGTGCATACAAGCCCAGCCCAACAACTTATAAAAATCTGGCACCAAGTTTCACCCCTGTTAGGACTCTGCTAGAGATCTCGACACGGAGCCGGAGGCCTCAAACATGCCTCCCGAATTTGCTAGTGACCATGAGCGGCATGTCGATATTGAACCGGTATCAAATAACCTTCTTGCTTGTTTTACTTGGCATATATGCATTGCATGCTGCCTGCTGTGACTTGCAACTCATACCTCACTCTTCTTCCACAGGTTATGCAAACTGTTGAGGACACATCAAGTGGCTCGCCGAGAGTTGGCCTTGGCCTTCTTGCTATTGCTACTGACACTGTGCAGACTGTCGTTAAGGTGTTTATCGCTTGAATTTTTATCCTCCACGCTTTAATTTGCTTGCTTTTTCTTGTACCTTCCTTTACTTTGGTTTATTTTCCTTTACATCTTCCCCCCCCCCCTTTTTCTTTTTTAGGTCCAAAGCATCTCACAAGGGGCGAAGGATACGCTTCCTTCCCCTCTCTTTGGGACACTTGCTACAGCTGCATGCACCATTTCGCAGCTTCTGGCAGCGATACCTCCTACTTCTCCTTTCCTGGGCACACCCAACACGGCTGCCGGCACCTCTTCACAGCTTTCGGTAGTGCTACCTCATGGTGAGATTATTGATGCCAGACATAAGAACAGTGATGCTCCCACCTTTATGGGGCATTTATCCAAGAAAAAACATGTCTTGGCAAGATTGGGTGAATTCCTTCATGGCGTTCAAAGCCTTCTTTGATGGTGGTGTCACCATCCTTAGATCCATTGACGAGCTTCTTCTGCTTTGCCACAGGTTTAACGGTTATGCGACATTCCAAGGCGCCCTTGTGTATCTAGAAACAGTTGTGGTCTTAAGAAAATTTATGGACAAATATACGAGCTTCATGGAAGTTACTGATGTCACCTCTTGTTTCTCAAGGTGTACCAGCCTCCGAGCCCTTGGTTTAGTGCTTCATGGGATAGACACCATGCAGTTCCTTCATATTACCGATCACATACTACTTTTTGGCAGGATGCAATATGTGAGGCCATAACTCTGGGCTTTCACGTGGACTACCTCCTCAACCTTGTGAAGAACCTAGAAAGTGTCGTCTTTGGAGCACGGGCCATTCATAGCATGAAATCATCGCATGATTCTGATGAGGTAAAAGCTATTATCAATGCTTTGAACATTAAGCAGCGGGAATTGGAGAGCCAGCGTTGGGAGATGCATGCCCTCCTTCTTGCTAAGGGTATTTCTGCCGATAATGTTGAGTGTGTGACGGAGGCAGTAGCCAGATCATCCTTTAGGGCTTCCTCGGTTCTTTTCGAGCATTCTCCGTAGCTTCAAGGTATACAATTCCTCTTTTCTCCTTCTTTTTTCTTGTCGAGCTGCTTCTTCCAGCATCGCTTAGTCTTAACACATGCCTTCTTTCCTTTTGCAGGTTGTCTTTCCTTGGCTTACTAACCGATTAGCTTGGCGCATGGTTCTGTTCCCTTCGAGACTATAGGATGCATGGATCTTTAGCACGTCTAGTTTTATCTTGTTTTGACTGTAGTTTTTTTTTTCTTTTGACATTCTAATGACTACGACCTTATGACTTTGTAATTTTGGTATTGAACCACTGAAACTTGCATTAATTTCTAAACGCTCGAGGCATGTTGTAATTCGCATGTCTTGTATATATATTGCTTGGTTGGCAAAATTCATCTTTGTGAACTGTTTGAAATTTTCTGACAGGTTGGATATTCTTAAAAAACAAGGTATATGCTGCCAAAATTTTATCTAACCACAGGGCCTAAAAAACACCTTTTTGTCATGCCCTAAAAAGGGTCAGACTAGTATATGCATGGTCTTTGCTAAGGTTTTGTAACATTCTCAGATGTTTTGCATTTTCTGGTTGCTTATCAAAAGGGGACAATGGTTTTGTTGTTCCAGCAACTCAAGAATGCGTGCCTCATATTTTTTTTTTTTGCTTAGGCATGCTGCTTATTGATGGTCCGAGACCCCATCCGAGTGACTTTGCTCGGCATGTCTTTATTGATAAGTAGCGTGTGTTTCTTTTTTTTGTTTTTTTTTTGTTTAAAGGAGATTTAAATGCACAAAGGGGTAGTAAAATTTCATACACATTTTATTTATTTTTCAAAATAATCCTTCATTCTCATTGCAAAGCCCTTGCTACCATGATGGTGCATCATACAAAAGTGTGTTTTTTCAAAATATAAAGACTGAAGGAGTTCATATTTAAAACAAAGGGAAATATGAAGATAAAGAGTGCTGGACATAAAATTAACTTAGCAATAATAAGGCTTAAGCTACTTCCCGTTGATGGGATCCGTTAGCGTGCCTTCTTTGATAGAGACCAAGCGATAATAGCCACTGCTGTAGACTTCTTTGACTGCAAATGGACCTTCCCATTGCGGGGCAAACTTGGAAGGTCTCGACACTTGTCTTCTCACATGCTCCACGACTTTTAGCACGAGGTCTCCTTATTTGAAGGCGCGAGGCTTGACTATCCTGTTATAGGCTTGAGCTACGGTTCTGTGGTACAGCGCTGTCCTCCTTTCGGCTTCTGCTCTTTTCTCGTCCAAGGCTTCAAGATCCAGCAAGCGCCAACCTGAGCATGACATTGTATCCCATTCAAGATCATTAACGGCTGACACTCTGGTGGTGGAGATGGTAATTTCAATAGGTGAGATGGCATTGGACCTGTAAACGAGCGAATAAGGCGAGAAGCCTATGGCGCTTCTCGGAGAGGTACAGTAAGCCCATAAGGCATCCGACAGGTGAACACTCCAACCTCCTTCATACTGATGCATCATTTTGCTTAAGATCCTCAACAAAGTTTTGTTTGTGGCCTCGGCTTGGCCATTTCCTTGCGGGTAATACGGCGTGGAACGACAATGGTTTCCTTGATACCATAGCCACTAAGCGTCGAGGTTACTTGCTTATTAACAAATGGGGTACCATTGTCGGTGACGATCTTGTATGGCATTCCGAACCTGCATACGATGTATTCACAGATGAAATTTGCAATGGCAGCCCCCGTGGCTTTTCGAAGAGGAACTGCCTCAACCCACTTTGTGAAATACTCAGTGGCTGTGAGGATCCATATATAGCCGTCAGAAGGCGGGTGGATAGTTCTAATCAAATCAAGCCCCCAAGTATAGAAAGGCCAAGGAGTGCGCATGTCCTACAGTAGCGTGGGAGGCTTGTGACTTAAATTGGCGTGGACTTGGCATGTGTGGCACTTCTTCACAAAGTTGTATGCATCGTTCTTCATGGTAGGCCAATAATACCAGACACTTAGCAGCTGCTGGTAAAGCCTCTTCATTCCTTGATGCTTACCACATTCTCCAGCATGAATTTCTTGCATAACTTCCTGTGCCTCTAATTCTCCTAAGCATTTTAATGGCTTACCATTGAATCCTTTGCGGTAGAGAGTCGACCCATCCATAAAGTACCTTTTCATTGTCTTTTTGAGCTTACGGGCATGCTTGGGTTTGGTTGGCAAAACTCCGTTGATGAAGGATGCTAAGTATGGAGCCCTCCAATCCTCCGCAAACGAGATGGTGAATGATTCTTCAATGGAGGGTATCGTTGCACACTTGGGACAATTGGCCTGCATTTCAGCTGCTTGTTTCCTCATTTCTGGCCAGTAATAACCCTTGTGTTGCAAGCGCCGATACAAACTGATTATCAGCTCCAAATTGTAAGTGACCTCATGTACCTTTTGGAGCTTCACTCGTGCTTCTATTGTCCCTATGCAGCGGGTCAAAATACCTCCTGGAAGGCGTTTGTACAGCTCCTCAAGGATGATCCCATAATCTTTTAATTCTTTGATATCGCTTCCCTTGCCCATTTTTTCTTTCACAGACTTCCTCCAGTCATCCTCTTGAGCCATTGCTTCGATCACTAGCATGTCTTTCTTGATCACGGCAATGTTGGGTTGTTCTTCAACAAATGAGAGCTTTGACCCCAAAGTAGCCAATGCATCAGCATACCTATTAGTAACCCCTGAAATATGTTCTATCACAACTTGTTTGAAAGAATTGATAATCCTTTCAGCAGCTGTACGATACGTTGCCAACGTTGCTTCCCTCACAGCAAAATTCCCTTGCAATTGACTCAACAGCAGGTTTGGTCCCCAATAATTTTAATTTTCTCTACGCCTATCTCCTTTGCTGTAGACATCCCCATAATGAAAGCCTCATATAACACCATATTGTTTGTGCATGAGAAATTTAGCTTGAATGAGAGGGTTGTAGCTTGCCCCTCAGGATTAATGAGCACTGCACCTGCTCCTCCACCTTTCGATGTAGAAGACCCATCAAAGTAGACGGTCCATGGTCCCTCTTTTGTAACAATAGCAACTATTTCCGACAGCTCCTCCGGAACCTCCTTAGAAAGCATTGATTCTTCTACTTCGGGAAATACAGCCAACATGTCAATCACGGCTTGTCCTTTGATGGCTTTTGGAGTGGTGCATGTGATATCAAATTCGAACAGCTGTAGCGACCAACGTGCAAGACTTCCAGATAACACCGGCCTTGTGAGCAAATATCTTACGCGGTCAGACTTCACTATGAGATGTAGCTTGTGAGCAATGAAGTAGTGTTGCAAGCGCTGTGCAGCATAGACAAGAGCAAGGCACAAGAGCTCGGTCTTTGGTATCTCATTTCAGCTCCCTTTAATTGCCTACTCACACAATAAATGGGACTCTCGTCTCCACTATGATCGTCTTAGGCAAGCAAAGCCCCAACCACTGTGTTTGTTGCAGCCAAATAAAGCTTGAGCAGAAGTCCCAGAATGGGTGCTCTCATGGTGGGCAACTTGGTGATTATTTGTTGCACTTGCTGATAGGCTTCTTGGCATTCCTTGCTCCACTTGTATGGCTTGCCTTTCTTGAGTAATGGAGTAAAAACACTCATTGTGGCAGCAAGGCCTGGGATGAAACATTGAATATACGATATTCTCATAAAGCTTTTTAATTCTTTCGGATTTCTAGGCGGCGCAAGAGAGTTAATGGCTCTAGTCTTTTCGGGATCCACGTCTATGCCACGCTAGTGTACTTGAAACCCCAAGAATTTACCAGATGAAACCCCGAACGCACACTTCTTTGGATTCATCTTCAATCCGTACAGTCGACACCTTTCCAGCACCCTCCTTAAAACTTCTTGATGGCTTTCTCTGGTTTTGGACTTCACCACAAGGTCATCCACATAGTCTTCCACTTCTTTTCCCATCATGTCATGAAACACTGCCGTCATGGCCTTTTGGTAGGTGGCGCCAGCATTCTTAAGACGGAACAGCATGACCGTGTAATAAAAATTCTCATACGGCATTCGAAAGGTTGTCTTCTCGACATCTTTAGGTGACATCTTGATTTGATTGTAGCCACTAAACCCATCCATGAATGACAGCAAGCCTTGACCTAGAGTGGATGTGGCTTATCATGCTTTGCTTGGAAGGCCATGGCTCAATAAGCATAAACTTGTGGTCTCTACTTATCATCAATGCGTGAAGGGAAGGATTGGGTTGAGGCCACTACGTATATCTGGAAATCAAGCACCATTCAACAAAAACGAAGCTCACAACTGTGAGGCAGAATTTTATACATAATGCACGGGTGCTGGAAGCAACCCATCCAAGGATTTCAGGACCTACCTTCCTTCATGGACTGAAATTCGTGATCTAAGCAACGAGGTGCTCATCACCATTGTCGACCAAGAAAGAAAGAAGCACTTCGAGGTCAATAATCATGCCTACGATCATCCCCAATGCTTGAAAGTAACGTTGCCTGATGGACGCACTGTGTACCTCTTATGACCGGATTGGGGGCTCAACCGTGTCCTACGGGAAAGCCACGAGTATGGAGGATAAGCAATGCAAGCAAACAGCCGCAAGGGTCCAGATGACAAGGTGCCTCTGCCCCGTGCTTTCCAAAAGCCAATGACAGTACCCCAAGCACATGTAAGATGGCTCAATAGCAGTAGCTGAGCAGTTGGAAACAATCAATTTAAGTGATGATCCCTCTGTCCAAAGACTCATCTTCATCAGTGTTCACTTAATAAGGAAGAAAAAGAAGTTTTGGTATCTTTGTTAAAGGAATTCCAAGATGTGTTCGCTTGGATCTACGAAGAAATGCCCAGCATCAATCCAAATTCAGTAAGTCACACGCTGAATATTGAGCTTGGTACAAAACCTGTTGTACAGCTAAGAAGGAATTTTCATCATGAAATTGAAAAGCAAATCAAGGTGGAAATCGAAAAACTATTTGCTGCTGGATTCATGAAGCCAATCAAGCACCCAACGTGGCTAGCAAATATCATTCTCGTGAAAAAAAAGACCGGAGTAATTAGAATATGCACGGACTACCAAGACCTTAACCGAGCTTGCCCAAAGGATGAATTCCCGCTGCCCAACATGGATATCTTGATCGATTCAACGTCAGGTCAAGGCATGTTGTCCTTTATGGATGGGTTTAGTGGCTACAATCAGATCAAAATGTCACCCAAGGATGCTAAGAAGACAGCCTTGCGAACACTATATGGGAACTTTTATTACACGGTCATGCCGTTTGGTCTTAAGAATGCTAGCGCCACCTACCAAAGGGCTATGACAGTAGTGTTTCAAGATATGATGGGAAGAGAAGTCGAGGACTATGTGGATGACTTGGTAGTGAAGTCAAAAAATGGAGAAAGCCATCAGGAGGTTCTAAGGATGGTGCTGGAAAGGTGTCAGCTCTACAGATTGAAGATGAACTCAAAGAAATATGCATTCGAAGTCTCATCCAGCAAGTTCCTTGGTTTTCAAGTACACCAGCGTGGCATAGATGTGGATCTCGAGAAAACCAAAGCCATATGTTCTCTCGCACCGCCTAAAAATTCAAAGGAATTGAAGAGATTCATGGGAAGACTGTCATACATTCGACGTTTTATCCCAGGCCTTGCTGCCATGATGAGTGCTTTCACTCCTTTACTTAAAAAGGGCAAACCCTATATATGGAGCAAGGAATGCCAAGAAGCATATCGCCAAATACAACAGTTGATCACTAAGCTACCCATAATGAGGGCACCCTTTCTGGGACTTCCACTCAAGCTTTATTTGGCTGCAACAAACACCGCAGTTGGAGCTTTGCTTGCCCAAGATGGTCATGATGGGCAAGACAATTACGAGGAGCTGAAGCAAGGTACCCAAAGACGGAGCTCTTATGTATTGCTTTTGTCTATGTTGCTCAATGGTTGCGACATTATTTTCTTGCTCACAAGCTGCAACTCATGGTGAAATCTAATCCTGTAAGGTATTTGCTCATAAGACTGGTGTTGTCAGGACATCTTGCATGCTGGTTGCTACAACTATCTGAGTTTGAGATCACATGTATGACCCCAAAGGCTATCAAAGGTCAGGTTGTGATTGACATGTTAGCCTTATTCCCAGAAACAGAAGGACCTGCCTTGTCCAAAGAGGTATTGGGAGAGCTGCCAGAAGTTGTTGCTACTGCTATGGAAGGAGAACCATGGACACTCTACTTTGATGGTTCCTCTACAACCAATGGTGGAGGAGCAGGTGTAGTACTCATTAATCTCGAAGGGCAACCTACGACTTTCTCATTCAAGCTAGATTTTCCATGCACAAACAATGTGGCAGAGTATGAAGCTTTCATTATGGGGTTGTCTACGGCAAGAGAAATGGGTGTAGAAAGGATGAAGATCATTGGCGATTCAAATCTAGTGCTAAGTCAATTGCAAGGAAGCTTTGATGTGAAGGAAGCAACCTTGGCACTATATCGGATAGCTGCTGAAAGACTCATTAATTCTTTCAAGCAAATTGTGATTGAGCACAATCCGGGAGTCACCAATGATGCTTTGGCTATATTGGGATCAAAGCTCTCATTTGTGCAAGAGCAGCCCAATATTACCGTGATAAGGAGGGGCACACTAGTAGTCGAAGCAATGACCCAAGAGGAGCTGCTGGAAGAGGATGATTGGAGAAAGCCATTGAAGAAAAAATTAAGTGAAGAGAGCAGCATTAAAGACTTGAAAGATTATGTGATTATCTTTGGGGAACTCTACAGACGTCTTCCAGGAGGTGTTTTGACCCGGTGCATAGGAGTGACGGAAGCAAGAAGGAGGTTGCAAGAAGTACACGATGCCATTTGCAGCTTGGAACCAGTAATCAGCTTGTACAGGCACCTGCAACGCAAAGGTTATTATTGGCTAGAGATGAAGAAACAAGCAGCTGAGGTTCAGGCTAATTGTCCTGGATGTTCCACGATACCCTCTACCAAGGAATCTTTCACTATTTCACTTGCGGAGGATTGGAGGGCTCCATTCTTAGCATTCTTTGTTGAGGGGACTCTGCCAGCCAATTCCAAGCTCACTTATAAGCTTAAAAAGACGATGAAAAGGTATTATGTGGATGGGTCGACTCTTTACCGAAAAGGATTCAATGGTGAACCACTACGATGCTTAGGAAGGTTAGAAGCACATCAAGCCATGCAAGAAATACATGTTGGAGAGTGTGGAGAACATCAAGGAATGAAAAAGCTTCACCGGCAGCTGCTGAATTTTGGATATTACTAGCCTACCATGAAGAAGGATGCACATGACTTTGTCAGGAGATGACACACATGCCAAATCCATGCTAATTTAAGTCACAAACCTCCTACATTATTACAAGACATGCACACTCCTTGGCCTTTTCACACTTTGGGGGCTTGATTTAATTAGGACAATTCATCCTCCTTCTAACGGTTATATATGGATTCTTACTGCTACGGAATATTTCACGAAGTAGGTCGAGGCAATTCTTCTTTGAAAGGCCACAAGAGCTGATGTCTCAAATTTCATTCAAGAATACATTGTGTGCAGGTTTGGAATCCCATACAAAATGGTTACTGACTATGGCACGCCCTTTGTTAACAAGCAAGTGAGCTCAACACTTAGTGGTTATGGTATCAAGCATCTCCGCTCAACACCCTATTACCCACAGGGAAATGGTGAAGCGGAGGCTACCAATAAAACAATACTGAGGATTTTGAGCAAGATGGTATATGAGTATGAGGACGATTGGAGCATTCACCTGCCGGATGCTTTGTGGGTTTACCGCACCTCACCAAGAAGCGCTACAGGTTTTTCACCTTATTCACTTATGTATGAGTCCGACGCTATTTCACCTGTGGAAATCACTATTCCCACTGCCAGAGTATCGATTGTCAATGACCTTGAATTAGATGCGAAGTCATGCTCAGATTGGCATTTGTTATATCTCGAAGCAGTGGATGAAAAAAGAATGGAAGCTGAAAGAAAAATGGCACTCTACCACAAGACTGTTGCCCAAGCATATAACAGGATCGTTAAGCCTCAAGCCTTCAAGCAAGGAGTTCTCATGCTAAAAGTTGTCGAGCATGTGAGAAGACAAGTATCGGGGCCTTCCAAGTTTGCTCCACAATAGGAGGGTCCATTTGCAGTCAAAGAGGTACACAATAGCGGCTATTATCGCTTGATCTCTGTCAAGGAAGGCATGTTAACGGATCCCATCAATGGAAAGTGGCTCAAGCCCTACTACTGCTAAGTAGGCATAGTATCATGTTTTTATGATTATCGCATTTCTTTTTATATGGTCTCCTTCTACATGAGATTTGAAATGAAAATGAAGGAGTGTTTTGGGAAAAAAAAAAAAACTCTCTGGAAGTTTGCCTTTTTCAAATTTTTATATACGTATATATCTATGGTAAATATTTTAAAGAAAAAAAAATGTTATTTAGCAGAAGACATGCCAAGCAAAGCTATTTGTATGGGATCCTAGGTCCTTAACAGGTTTCATGCTTTAGTAAGATAAATACGTCAAGCCAAACACTTGCAAAAAAGAAACTAGCATGCTCATAAAATCCAAGAACCTTCTAAAAAGGAGGGGTGTCGAAAAGGGGATCGTAAAAAAATTTTGGCGGCATCTACCTTGTTTCAAAGGGGTGCCCAACCTGTGAAAAGATCTCAAGCAAAGAATTCCACCAACCAAGCAGCATATATATATATATATATATACTAAACAGAAGTTACAATCTGTCTTTAGCAGAAAAAAAGTGGACATAAGTTCCAGCGGCTAGAACACAACAACACTACAGTGTCAAGCTACCACAATACAAGTTTTACAACCCAAGTACGATCGAGTTATACAAGCCAAGAATTAATGTGTTCTTCAATCTCGAAGTGGATCCTGAAATGTGTCAAGCTAGTTAGTCCTACGCCAAGCAAAATGCAACCTGCAAGGCAGAATAAGGAGGAATGTCAAAAGAAAAAAAAAACAGTTTGGTATTGGACAAGATTAAGAGGGGAAAGGGATGAAAAGCCGCGAACCTCAAAACCATCAAGGATAGCTAGAGGAGAATGGAGGAAACCTTGTGAGAAGATCTTGTCACTACTTCCACCACGCAGCTAGCACCGTCAGAAGAAACACCTTGGGCAAGGAGAAGAGCACGCAATCCCCTATGTTGATTTTCCAACTCACACTGCTTAAGATTCAAAGCCCCTGCTGCTGCTTTTATTTTTTCAGGATAGCCCATGCCCCAAATACAGCAAGTGCTAAATCTTTCACCAATTTCAAGAGAAACTCTACTCGAAAACCCAATGCCATGGCTTCACAGATTGCATCTCGCCAGCAAAGGAGTCGATGATCTGTAATATCCAACAAATGCATGGTATCTATCCCATGGAGCACCAAGCCAAGAGTCCAGAAAGCAGCACATGGTGAAAAGGAGGATATAATGCCAAACATGTCCATAAAATCCCCATATTTCTCCATAAACTTTTCCAAGGCTGCAACGGTCTCGGGATAAACAAGAGCTCCTTGAAATGTTGCATAGTCATTAAACTGGTGACAAAGTGGCAGGAGCTCATCCGTGGAACGAAGGACCTGAGCACCACAGTCAAAGAAATCCTTGAATGCAGCAAAGGAACTTTCCTACTCTAGCCAAGACATGCTGAATGGACGCCTTGCAGAAATACTCCCGGCAGCAGTGTTATTAACCTGGGCATTTTTAGCAGTAGCTGTGTCACCGAAGAGGGATCCTAGAGAGGACCCTAGGGGGGTGAGTTCTGACGCTAGGATAAGTGGTTGAATGTGGGATGGAGTGGGCAATGTCCCATGAAAGGTAAAGGTTTTGCTTCGGAGAGCTGCCGAAAAGGCTGGTGAAATAGCAGGCTCAAGGTCACTCCTAAGAAAGTGTTGGAAGATAAGCGGCAAGGGGCTCATGATTTGGAACATAGGTGCCTTGTCCAGGGAATTTGTTGATGTCAGGGTCGGAGGTGACTCGGCAAGAGCTGCCTCAACCAATGAGTTAAATGTGTCGGAGGAAGAAGTAACCACAAGCACAATCTCCATGTTCTGAGCAACATGCCCAATCTGCAAAATATATATATATATATATGCACGCGCGCATTAGCAAAAGAGAATGAGAATGAGATAAAGAGAATATCAGTGGAGCAGATACCTCAGAGGCACTTTGTGTAGGGTATGATGGCTACAGCAAGGTTCGAGCCCTCAGCAATATCAATAGCATGCAAGATGGGCACGAGTGGTGAGTAAGCAGTTTGTGCTGCGAAGAAGGAAAAGAGAACAAAATTTAAGATATGCAAAGTACCGGCTCAACGCTAATATAACGTACACTGCTACCAGCAGATCCAGAGAAAGTATTTGAGCCTCCTTGTTCTTCTAGATAATCGCCAGAATGTACGAATGCATCCTCATCACGATCGTAGTTGTCACTCTCATCAAAATCCTCATGTGTATCACCAATGTCCTCTTGCTCTGGAATGCTAGCTTCGGTCTCGGTGGTATCTTTATCATCACTGTCATCATCAATCGTCACCACAGTTCTAGCTCTGGAGGCTCAGCTACTGCTTGTGTGAGCCCCAGTAAATCTTGCATACAAGATACGCTTGCTGCGGCATTTTGGAGTCACGTGTGGGGACATGGGAGGTGTGTCGCTTCTCTTCCTCTTTCGGGTTGTGCCCATCTTCCATATAAAAAAATATATGTGATACACCATAATAAGTAAAGAAGGCATGAAGAAGCATTTGAGGTAAGTTAGCACTTACCGCGAAGAGGGGTAGTTTCCAGCGCCTTGCCAGCACGACTTTGGCTCTTTAATGTAGCAGGCTTTGGAGACTGTGGACGTTTTGGGGGAGTTGCTTCTTTAGTTCGAGGAGGGCCACTTGAGGCTACCTTTGGAATAAACTTTCTAGGTTTACCGGCAGTCTCCTTCTTCCTTGCACTTTGCTTCTCCTCCTACTTCCTTTTACTCGACATCGGTGTCGCACCTTTTCCAAAACTACGATGCCCGGCTTTGGTCTTGTTTTAGGAAATTCTCCAACAATGTCATCACTCTTGGAGATAAAGGGCATATTGCGTTTCTGGCTTAGAGGGATGGCTTTCTCTTCCGACACTAAACCTGCAAGGCGAGCTGTCATGGGTGGTAATCTGTCACCAGGAAAAGATTGGAATTCACGGAAAGAGGCAAGGCAAGTAGACTTGGTAGCCCCGTGAGAAACCACCAACTATTCCCTTGCTGGCTAAAACGAGGGGCCCGCCACTGTCCGGTATATTGTCATTACTCCAAAAGACTCTGTGTAAAGCAAAGGGGTCAGCATGGTTAGGACTGCTCGGTACTCCTTGATCAAGCCTAAACTATCGCCTAACCCGATGAGGTGAGTAAGGCACATAAATCTCTAAGAGATTGTCTCCAAGAGTAGGTAATGGAATGGGGGCAACATTCAACATAGCATACTTTTGGAACTGGCCGCCCTGTGACATGGCTACAAGAACCTCAATAGTATCACTGACATCAGCATAAAAGGGCACGAAAGTAAAGGTCTCCACTGAGGTGCCGTAAGGACAGAAAATGAAGTTTTCAATATTATCCAATAATTTTAAGAAGTTTTGGCCTTTCCTCTGCATCCTCTTAAACCACCTGCAAACTAAAGGAAGACCATCCGGCATGAAGGAACCCTTGCCCCAATAAGCCAACTTTATAGCATGTGAATGGGGAAGTGAATGTATATCAAATCCTTTGAGACACTCCCACAAAAGCACTTGCAAAAAACTAGAATTCAAGAGAATCTCCACATCCATGGTTCTGGATGCACTTTTCTCCAAAAGCTGAGTCTGATCAAGCAGCCGGTATAGATGTCCCAAGAACATGGGGGCTAAGGGGATCGTATCACCTTGAGCTATGGCCAAGGCCAAGAGGAACACACACTCATGCAAGCAGTCTTGAGAAAAGTCACAAAGCACGAACAGCCAAGCCACAGTGCTATAAATGCAGCTAACCGGCAAGGTCCTTGTCTGTTTGCATCACCAAAATATTGTATCCAGTTACTGAACTGAAGCGAGGTGCTGGGAGAAGTAGGAGCACCTCTCCGTAAAACTACAAGCTTTTCCATTTCTTCCGGGGTAAGGGCAATGTCAAAAGGACTCCGGTCGCCACAAACTGGAAGGCGAGAGATATTCACCACGTCCTCAAGGGTAGAGGTAAACTCTCCCCATGAACAAACAAAGGTGTGGTAGCAGCGCTCCACTTCCAGACCACATGACAAAGCATCTTCGTTTCAATATGGATATCCCATAATTTGGAGAGGAAGATGGCATCCAGAACCTATGCCCTGCGCAAAATGTTGCAAGTGGAGGGATCCAGCACCTCACGGTCAACCCACTCTGACCAACCTATAAGGATACTGAAAGAACAAGGGAACGGCTGGAAACAGGCCTTTCTTGATGTAACACCTAGATATAGAGGCAGGTTCAATTACAGGAGCAGTTTCAGGCGGTGCCTCAGCACCAACAATAGGATTCTCATTGGCATCTTCGAGCTACAAAAACGGCCCTCTTACTTTAAGATTGTCATCGATGGAGTAGAGGTGGTCTAGCATGATCGGCGGAAGGTCGGTAGATGCCATGGTAGATCCACTAAGTCACAGGTATCTGCAAAAAAGGGGAAAAGGCACAAAATGCATGAGTTCTGTCACCTTTACGGCTGCTGACCTAAGGGATCCAGAATCCCATTATAAATAATAATAATAAACACACGCACGCATTATTTGCACTCCTATACGAAGATATCAAAGCCATGCTAACAAGAGAAGCCAATCAATGCTTTGATACAGTTTTAGTCGACAAGGGGAAAAGACCATTCGATGCAAGCAAAAAAAAAAAAAAGGGAACCAAATTGCAGGAGTAAATCATTTGAAGGGGGACCATGAATTGGCTAGCCGAACTAGTGCATGCTTATGCTTTTTCTACTTTAACACCATCTAGGGTTTTTGTGTTCAACCAAGAGAAATTATTACTTAGGGGGAAGCTTAAAATCACTAATAAGTGGTTCATGCTCAAAATTCAAAGCTTAGGGCATGAGGAATTAAGCAAGAATACAGCAAAAGGGGACTGAGAAGGTACTTTGTTCATGAGAAATGCTCAGAATATATAAGAGTGCCCCTATATGTACATGTATGTGTATGTATATGCATAGATGTATGTGTCTGAGGTAACAAGATGAAGAAATAGGAGAAGAAATAAAGGAACGATGCTTACCACTACTCTCGGTGGCATTTTTCAGCAGCTTGCAGAAATCAGAAAAAGAAGGAACTGCCTTGCGAGTTTATCTTCAAAATTACTTCACGCTTCGCAAAGTGACTTTGCCAAGCTTGGTATGTGATAAATTGAAGGAGAAACAGGAGAAATCTGAGGGATTTTAAAGGAAAATGGTGGCTCCTCCGAGTAATTGCGAGTGGTTTCTCTGAGCGTAACCAACCAGCGGTTATGGATGAGGCCTCCCTGTGATTTCTAGTTTTCCAGACCTGTGTGTGGGAAGGAACCAGCAAAAATCGAAAAGGGGCAACAAATTTTGGGCTCGCACGCACAGAATGAAGAAGTCAAAGAATGAAAAGGAGAAAGAAAGGAAAAATAATAATAATAATAAAACAGATTTGATGGAAGTGTACCTGGGGAACATAAAAAACTGCTGGAAGATAATCATGGCAGCACACACGCGGGAAACGAGAAGGTCACATCGTCAACATGGATTTGATTTTTCTTTTGGGCCAAGTTTGATTATTTGGCCCATCTCAATATCTGCTCATGGCCCCAATAATCAAAGGGGCTAATGTTGAGGCCCAAAAATCCAAGGGGCTAGGCCCAGGTCTATTATTTGCCCAACATGGATAATTGAACACAAGGGGAACCTGATCGGGACAAAAGAGAATTTGTAGAACGCATCAATGCAAGCCATAGGCCACGTGTCATGCCAAGCAAGCACATGCAAAAGGCCCAAGAACATATCAACTTTACAAAATCACGCTCATCTACCTATCCAGTGTTACTTGACCCAATTATAAGCTATTATGGCATGATAAAAACTCAGGCACAAGCAAGATAAATAAATGCCGTGCAAATGACCACTATTTTAGTACCAGGCCCTGCCATAAGCTTGAGTGGGCCCAAGCCACAAAATTACCTGGGGCTTGCTGAGAAGGTTGTGGTATGGATATGAACAAGCGATCACAGGACCCATTGAGGGTTCAAGGAACGAAAGTTTTAAGCCACTTGGGGGCATTAAAACTCAAGCCCGTTCCTAGAGCCCAAATACATGGGTTAGCATGAGAGAGAAGGGGAAAATGGTCCAATGTCTTAGGAAGACACCTAGTAGCCTGCCATAACACTTAGACCAACCCACATCAAAAGAATGCCTAAAAATAATAAAGCCACTTCCAGCAGCTTGATGAAAACCTATCAAACGCTGGAAATAATAAGCCAACAACCCAATACCGTGCATACAAGCCCAGCCCAACAACTTATAAAAATCTGGCACCCCTTGTTAGGACTCCAAGATGGTCAAACAAGGATCCATGGCAGGAACCAATGGAAATCCATGTGTCTAGGACGAATACCATTGGACAAAGAACTCCACCCATCTCTCTTTTTCCTCTGTAAGCTCTATCTTGAAAACCCAGAAGGAAAGCGGGTGGTGCCTTACGCCGATGGGGAGGTCCAGCCGCACAAAACCCTTGGAACCCCAAAGGGCTCCTTATCCATGCACCTTGGATAGGAAAATTGCACCAAATATGATCGAATGGGAAAAAGCAAAGAGAAAGGAAGGAAAGGGCTTGCTAAAATTAGGGGTTCCTTGTGCCTATCAAAAGGGAGGTTTGTCTATCCAGCAAAGCATCATCCAGAGCCTGACCAAGCTTTGTCAAGCATCTGAGAATTTACTCAAGCCACCCGATCTTCTCATTTGTTCGTTTTTCTTTTTCCCTTAAGATAAAAATCGTTATAATCTTCATCTGCCCACTTCAAACCCTTGTTCTGTTTAAGAAATTCATGCTTCTATCTCTCAAATTGCTAAATTTGTGAAAGCTTAGCTCTCATGCCACAAGCTCCTCAAGCTAAGCCATTAACCGATTTATCATGTTTATTTGGCTATTGGTGAAAAGAACCTAAGAGTGTTTTTCTAAAGTTTCATCAGACTTTTCAAATATGCTTTTGGGAGCTTGGTTTTCGAACTCAGACACTTGGGGAATTTTGTCTCTTTTTCTTCTTACGGCAGCCCAAGCCCATTCGTCAAGCTGCTGGAACAAAAAGACCCCTACATAAATTGGCATGAGAAGCTTGTGGCATGTGATCAAAATTTTCATGAGTTTAGCACTGAAGAAAAAACTAAGTGTTCCTAGGGGAAAGATGGGGTATTAAGGTTGGAGAGAAAGGATTTTGCAGAGAGGTTTGGTTGAGCATGAGGAAAAAAAGAGAAAAAGGTGGCTTGAATGTTTTTCCGGCAGCTTGACAGAGACTCTGTCAAGTGTCAGAACAGCTTGCCAAGAGGGAAAACTAAGGGAAAAGGATGAGCTGAGCACGAAATTACTGGGTTTTGGGAGTAAGAGAGGAAGATTGCTCTCTGATGTGGTTATGGATGTAAAGAGTCTGTTTCTCAACCCTTAGGTGCATGCTAGCCATCATGAAAAGATTCGATTTGCATGAGTTCGTAGCATGAACTTCTTGGCATTTGATTGAATCATGGTACGATGAACTTGGAGTATCATTTTACTACAATGATGACCATGATGGCGGCTGAAATTGCTCGGTCTAAGATTGTCACTTTCATGATGATTGTATTGCTTGGAAAGCCTGAAACTGTAATGTCTGGTTCTTGAGATGATTGTATCAAGTGTAATGCTTGAGTTGCATGGTTTTGGAGATAGAGTGTTTCTTCTTGGCTTGGCATGTTATAAAGAGTTCCTTTTTGCTTGGCCTGGATATCTGCATTTTTCTTGTGATGTTTTGCTTTGCTAGGCACGATTTCTACTGCATCTCAACCTGATTTTTATTGGAGCTTGAGCATGAACATCTACGGAATCCTCTGTGCATGGCTAGATTGAGTATTGGGTCTCTGCATCTTTGTGTACAATCCTATTGTTGTTGTTGGTTTGCCTTGGGAAAGCCAATAGCCCTTTCATTCTTTAGTAAAAGATGTGGCATGTTAGTTTTGCAATATCGCTTGGCATGTTGTCTCTTTTTTTCTTTTTCTTTCTTTTTTTCTTTTTTTGTTGTGGCAAGGCATGATCCTACACTTTTTTTTTCTTTCTTCGTCTTTATCTCAGCACCCGTGCCCCTCATTTTTCTTTTTATCCTTCAACTCTTTTTTCTATCTTCAAGATTCAAACCCGTGGGTACTGTGCATCGGTACATAAGTCATATTTCGGAAGCTCAGATCAAAAAACTTCCTTGATGAAAGTTGTTCATCTGCTCGAGTACTATAGCTTGTAAAATTTGTAGAATTTGTAGAATTTTTCTGGTACCTCAAAGTTAGTTTGCAACTTCTGTGTTCATCCATGGCTGGTAAATCTTTAGAGATTCTGCGTCTACCTGTGTTTTTAATTTCTACTGCTCAGATGATTGTGCTTGCTTCACAAAATCTTCTTGAAATTATATTGTTGATAACCTATCCAAAATTGAGGATCATCCAACCATTGTAGTGTTCTCTACCTTCATTTTTCTGAAGCATGTTCATGAATTGATGTTGATGCCTTTGCTGCATGCTTGTCTTCTATGCTTGAAGCTTGAATTCCATTGAACTTCTCAAAACTGGTGAGTCAGGTTCCAAACTTTGAGGTTGAGCTTTCAATTTAGGATTCTAGCTTGGTGATTAACAAGACTCATACAAGCGTATTTAGGTAATGCATGCCAAGTGTTTGTGAAAATGTCTCACAGTAGCTTGTGGGCTGTTCTTTGAACTTCAAAATGTTTCTCTTGGAATCTAAGTTGGAGATTTTGATACGTGAAAATAGACTTCTCCATGGTTGTGTTGGAACTGGTATTGTGCCATTTGAAAGGAAAAATGAATTTTTTGGTGCAATTTCAAAGGGCTAAGTTGCTGGGATTGTGCAGTTTCTGCTGCATGGCATGTTTCAAGAATCTATTTGACATGCTTCCCTAGCTCTAAATGCAACAAAATTTTGGAAAAATGAAGCTTGACATGTCTAGTTTGAATCTGGAAAGTTTGGGAATTTTTGGTTGTAAGCTTGATTTGTAGTGATTTTCCAAATGTGGGATGTTTCAGCTAGAATGGTTGAAAAACTTGTGTATAAGTTTTGCTTGGCATGTTGCTTTTGTTTGAGAATTTAGCATGTCCTTTCTCTTGGCATTAACTGCTGATCTGGACATCACTAGAGCATGATCTTGAGCAATATTGTCGTGAGAGCATGATGTTGTACGGTTTTGTCGCAAGAACATGAGTTCTTCAATTTGCTTGAAATGCTTGAATGAACTGAAATTTCTTGGCCTGTGGATTGGTTTTATGCCATGTGAATTTGTCAAATGTTTGGTTGATGAGTTTGCTTGCTGCTTATGCATCATCTCTCTATTTTGCAGGAGTTTTTTTTTTTTTTTTGTGAAGAAAATGAGAGCAATGATGCAAGTCCAGGTGTTGAAGCATTCATCTTCATAAAATAAGCATCCCTTTCCGGCGTCTGATTCTTGGCTAGTGTATCTTTTTCAGACTTGGTTGAGAGGCTCCAAAGCATGAGAAGTGTCATTTTCTTACTAATTTGCTAGGAATTTGGCAGCATGAAGGTGAGTTTTGGTTGCTTGCACCTTGACTTGTGATATGAAGGCTTTTAGAGGATGTGAAGCTAGCAGAATGTTTGAAATCAGGCATGTGCTGGAAGGATGTTTGGGCAGGTGCTGGAAATTCTTTGCTTATGGAGTAGGTGCTGGAAAAATGTAACTTGGCTTGTTTCAAGGGAAATAGAAAACTGTTTGTCATCATAATGCAAGCTTATCTAGGTAATCAAAGAGATGATTTATACTGTATAGCGAAAAAAAAAGGATGGGTTTGCTTGTTTGGATGGCATGGTGTCCTTCCTTGAATTTGCTTGGCATGAAGCCCCCAAGTCAGCTTGTTGGGGTTAGCAATTGGTTGCAGAGTTGGGTTATATTCTTTTTGGCTTACTCGTGGTCGAGAAACAGAGTAAAGGCTTGCTTGTAAATTTTTTTTTTTCCTGCAACTTGCTTCAAAGAAAATTTTTGGAAGAAGCAGACTGAAGATGAGAAGGAAGAGGCCAAGCAAGTTGCTGGAAGAGATACATGCAACTTGTTTTCCTCCAGATAAGTATGTTTGCCCGTTTTGTGTTTACTCCTATGATGGAAGGGCAAAGTTCCACACTGCCTTGAGAACCATAGACTGGTCAACAAGTCAGTTTTCTTTGGTGTGCGAGCGTGCCACTGCTAGTAATAAAAATTCTAGTAGACTTAGTTTGGAATGGATAACTTGCGCCCCAAGTTACTGATTTCTGCAAACAAACGATTGTGAATTTGGGTGAGGAATATCTCCCAAGTAAGTTCTTTTCTTGCCTCAGACTGGTGAGGACTTTAACAATTTATCTCAGTATAAAGAGGTTGTTCTGGCCAGAATGGTTGAT
>NC_024130.1:10177427-10188429 GCF_000346735.1 Prunus mume
TTTTGCTAAACCAAATTTGTAACGAGAGAAACCTCGTTTTGAATGACTTATTTTCTAAGTCTGAACCTTGGGAATTCTAATCTAAAGCTGGTTTTCACTTGGAATTCAAGTGAGCTTCTGGTTGATTTTGAGTTGTTTGTTTTATTGATGACTTGAGTGTTGGATTGATTGTTGTTGTTTTTGTGTGTCTGTTGTTTGTGTTGGGTGTCCTTTACCCTGTTCGCTCCTTCTTGTATTTATAGTAAACTGTTTCTTCTCTAGAGTAGGGTGATTGTGTTTATTTATTGGGCGGCAAAGATATTTCCCCCCTTTTCCTCTTCTTCTTCAGTTTTGGCAGATAGGCTCTCAGATAGGCAATCACTTCCCTGATTTTCTTGAAAAGGAACCTAATCTCTCTCCCAATTTCAACTGCCCCTTGTGATATTTTACCCGTGATGGTTAGTTTGATTCCTTTTCTGGACAGCTCCCTGCTTTCCTGCTTATCCCTCTCTGAGATTGTAACTTGCTTATCTCCTTGGGAGAATTACCTTCTCTGAAAAGACAGAAGAAAAATCTCTGAATATACATATATAAGAGGGATTTGATCTTCAGTTTTTTCAGAATCAACTTGATGTCATGAACCCTTCAATCACTTCTTCTATGACAGTCGCCATTGCTGACTTTTCTTTATCCCAGAGATGTCACGTGGGATTGTTCCTATTTCTGGACTCCCTCTTCCTATTGCCTTGTTTGCTCTGATGAGCCTTGGGCTGGTCTTTTCTGGTTTTTTGGGCTTCCATTTTTCTTTGATTTTTTTGCAGCTTTATTCTGGGCCTAATTTTCGTTGGGCTGGGTGTGTCAGTTTTTGGCCCAAATAAAGTAACAAACAGTTTGCTTTCTTGCAGGAGGAAAACTTAAATTTACAGCAGCTTCTGGATTCTTGTCTCTCTCTTTTGCTTGGCATGAAGCCCCCAAGTCATTTGGAGTTTTCATGTGCAGTTTGCTATGATGGATTCGCCTAAGCCCCCATAAGCCTCTTGCAAGATGTTTTCTCTGAGAAGGTATATCTACAACATAAGGGAAAATATTAGAAATGCTTTTGCATCCTTTTTTTTTTTTCAAACAACAAAACAAAGCAAAATCAAAGAGAATGCTCTTATCTTTAAATTTTGTTGTAGTATGGTTGCATGAATAAAGCTTGTGATTTTTCAGGAGCCACTACAAGACTAATGGCCTAGTCCCCAGCAGAGTCGCCGTCTATTTCGTCCGAAGGCTCATCCGGGCTTTGTTGATTCTTGGATTGCCATAAAGTGATGAATGAAGACTTCGTTGCCCCTTTGTCTGAGTTAGCGAGAACTAGGCCCAAAGTATCCTGAGGGAGAAGCAAGTCCTGGGGGAGTACTTTGTTCTTCTTCCAGCGGCTGCATGTTTTGTGTTGACGTTTCCTGCAACTCGACGAAGAGTTGAAGATGACTTGCTGATGTTAATATGAGATTATACAAGCTTGGCATGAGAGCTTAGAGTGTGGGAGCTAAAGACCCACAAGCTTAGCAAATGAGAATGCATGTGCTTGGCTTGATGTTGGATATGTTTGAGTTTTGTGTTGATAATTTGTTGTGTGTGGCTATGGCTATGGGGATTTAAGATTTTCAAGAGAAGGAGGATGCAAGGAAAAGCTTGAGGTTTGAAGGCTATGGTGTTTAAAGCTTGGAAGGAAGGAAAAGCTTGGAGCTAGGTAATGCTCTATGGATTTAAGAGTTTCAAGAGAAGGAGGATGGAAGGAAAAGCTTGAGGTTTGAAAGCTATGATATTTAAAGCTTGGAAGTAAGGAAAAGCTTGGAGGTAGGTGATGCTTTATTGATTTAAGAGCTTCAAGAGAAGGATGATGGAATGAAAAGCTTGAGGTTTAAAGGCTATGGTGTTTAAAGCTTGGAGCTAGGTGATGCTTTATGGGGGTTGGTGGCTGCTGGGATGCTTGCAGCAGCCGAGTGAGGGAGTGTTGGCTGAAGAAAAATTGGTATTTTAAGCTTGAGTCATGAATGCCAATTTATAGAGGATGAGGGTTTTCTTTTATTTCCAATAGGTAAAGGGAGGTGCTGGAACAAGTCTATTTCCAGTGGTTAAAAGGAAGCACTGGGGCATGCTATTTTCCAGTATGTGAAGCTAGGTACCATAAACTGATTATTTCCTATGGGTAAAAGGAAGCGCTGGAGACTGCTTGTTTCCAGTGGGTAATAGGAAGTGCTGGAAAAAGCTTATTTCCAACTGGTAAAGCTAGGCATTTGGAAAATGACTATTTATTATGGGTAAAAGGAAGTGCTTGAAAAATATCTCATTTGTTCACCCACATTGGAGAACTAGGTAATGGGCTTGGACTTTGGTGCTCCCAAGTAGCTAACCTGAAGTCTCCATTATCCAAAAGCTTCCGTAGGCCTTGTGGACCTCCGTAACTTTCCACACCACAATCCCACGTGCAAGCCCCGTAAACCACATGACTTTGGTTCATGTGAGCTTGGTAGGTGATTGGCATGGGAAAAATGTATTATTGATTTGGCACGGCATGTACACTATTTATATATATATAAATAATAAATTAATTCACAAAGCATAACTTGAATTAATGCATGACCAACATTATATGATATATTGGGTTTTGAATGTCTTTAGGCTTCTTGTGACTTTTTTGGGCCTCAACAGGTTTTTGTTGGTGTTTGGGTGGGGTGATATATGTTGAGGTAGGAAGGGAGATAGAGATATATAATAGAGAGTTCTTTTTCTTTTGGGATTTTCAATTTTATTTATTTTTATGAAATTTAAATTTTAAATTATTTTAAAAATATATATTTTTAAACCCACATGTCATTATATTATTGAATAGAGTATTTTCTAAATGTAACCATTTCTATCATCCATATTATAAAGAAACACTGAATAGTCAAATTTGAAAGGAAAAAAAAAACAAAAAATAAGCCACTTGGCATGTATTTAATGTTATTTTATATGTGAAATCCATGTTTTGTCATCTTGTCATGAAACTTAGAGAAGATTGTTTTTGGGTGTTTGATTAGGCGGTGGTAGTGTTGTAATTTACTGGTGTTTAAAGTGTTGTTCTGCTTTTAAAAATGGGCTTTGGTTTTTTTTTTTTTTTCCTACAATTTCTATGGGGTTAAGTTTTCTACTATTCCAAGATGTGAATCTCCCTATTAAATATGTGGGCTCCACATATGTGTCACATCAATAAAATAATGGAGTTTTTAACAGAAGCTCATGATAAGGACTACTTGTGAACACACATGTTAATATTGAGGACCATGAATGAGAGAAAACAAACAAAAATGACGAAACCTTATAGTTTTGTGAACCACAAAGACATTTTGTGATAAAAAGTCAATTTTAATATGTTATGTAAGTGATTGGAAACTATGAATTTACTTCTTGTTGAACATTTATTTATTTTTTGAATTTACTGCCGAAAATTTATTTGTTTTGTCCCTATGTCAGATCTCATTTGCTCTTCTTCTAGCGAGGTATTTATAAGGTGATCGTCAGCTCATAGGCTGGCCATTAAATGACTAGAAGTCAACTTTGTTATAAAAAAATTCCTTCTAAGGTCCCAAAAATTCATAGGGTGGGGTTGATGAAGATTTTCTGATTGCAAATATGATGACTTGATTCTTTTCTCCTTAAGAATATTTTGTATCGAGCTTAATATCTTTGATTGCTTTTCTTATATGATTTTCACTATGTGCAAATAAACCTTCAAAAGTTTTGAACTTTGACTTCCAAAGTCTTAGATGTTGTGACTTCAAAAGCCTCAAATGTTTTAACGTCGAACGTTTCAGATGGTTCTACTTCGGAAGGTTTAGATGCTCCAACTTGAAAAAGTTTCATCTATTTCGACTTCGGAAGTTTCAAATGTTTCGACTTCGAAAGTTTTTGAAGTTCCAACTTCAGAAGTCTTAGATGTCTTGACTATGAAGTCTCAGATATTCTAACTTCGGAAGTCTCAGATGTTTCGACTTTTGAAGTTGGGCTTGGACTTCTAAGTTCTTAGTCTGAATTATGGTGGAACATCGTGCTTCCGAAGCTTCATACTTTGTTGAAGATTAAATGAGGCATGGTGACATGATGACCCCTAGGTCTGACCATAAGATCTACTGTTTGTGCCTAAATAAATCACGGTCGTCAGAAGGGACCTTTTCTCGGCCATGGCACCTGTTTATGGACTGAAACAGCCACGTTTCGTCAAACATTTAGCCTTTTCGAAAATAGAAGAAAATACAAAGGCAGGATCTTCTCGGCCTCGCAACCACGGCATTATGGGCCGAGGCCGAGATCCATGAGAGACACGGCCAAAGATACTATGGTCAAATCGCCACGTGGCCTCAGGGTCCCACGCCCCATTTAATGAAGTAGTGCCTCTGACCACCACAGCAAAACCACTGGGTGCAAGAAGCATTTAATGCACGAGGGTAGAAGGGAAGTGATTGAAGTCGGGATTTGGTAACAGGAATCAGAGTGGTTAGGCGCAAACATTCTCACAATGCATTATCACAGCTTGAGGTCAGATCACCAACCACTGGACCAGAGCATTAAATGCGTTCCCACGGCCAAGAGTGCAGAGCCTACGATCAAGGCGGTGGCCGAGATTTGCCGAGATTTATGGGGGTCACACTACCATGCTTCACGATCCCAAATGCCTATTTGACTACCCACTTGCCCCGTCAGGCTCCACCACGCAGATCTTTTTAGCCTCTATCGTCCCTCCAGGACTCCCCCTATAAATACTAAGCTCAAGACTACATTCAAAGGGTTCAAACACCAAACCAAAAGCCTCCCACGAAGCAAATTATATTTTCCTGTAATGCACTTTCAATACCTTTATTTGCTTTCCTTGGAGTAGTGGTAGATTGTAAGGAAAATCCATTCATCAATATATCATACGACCCTTGATTTTCAAGGCACCGGAGCACCATCCCTGTTATCGCCTTATTCACCCCATAGCCGGGGTTCTGGAGGTTGGAGCCACGGTTGAAGTCACGACCATTGCTCTGACAGAAGGAGCGACCGCCACCCTGGGCACGGCCACGGCCGGCGTACTCGGTCGTGAAAGCACGGCCGGGGCTTCTTCACCTTGCCAGCCTTGGGAAGGAGGGGGTCCCAATCTGCATTCTTCAGGGCCCCCCTAACGGCCTCTTCAACAGGCCGAATAAATCTGGCCAAGATGCACTCCTCGTACCAATGCCTTCCATCTTCGTCGACCGCGTTTCGACGCATCCACAGCCTCAGCATAAGAAAGGACATCCCTTTCTGAAGCTGAAAGGAAATCACAGCCACGCCGTGCTGCTGGGCGACGTCGGCCCTCCAGGACGAGAGCCGGTTGATCGACAGCGGCAGGAGCGGTGTCGTCTGGAACAAGCCAAATTGCCGCACCACAAAATGCGGCAAATAGACTTCGGCCTCGGCCTTGGATAGGTCGCAGTAAAGGTCGCGCGCGACCAGAAAGGAGACCCAGATCACCCTCAAGTCGTTCTCCATCGCGCCATCAAGAATTATGGAGAGGTCGTGCGCTAGGTACAAGGGATACGGTCGAGCGAGGGACACCCGGAACTGCGACCCGGTCCTCTCGGTCAGCTCATAGAAAAACTTGTAGCAGAAGGTCAAGGCATTGTGCTTCTTGGGGGCCCAGGCGAATGCATTGGCCAACGGCTCGGTTTCAGGGACGCTGACCGCACCCCTCAGCTCTGGGAAGTAGGCCTGCAGCCAGAACTGGAAGGCCCACAGTAGACCACCGTGCTTCGGCTTCATCCCGTCGGTAACCACATCGTGAAGCGTGCGGTAGATGTGACCGAGGAGGAATGGGCTGAGCGCCAGCCTTCCGCCTTGCGCAAGATAGTCAGCCAAATGGGGGAACTCCAGGGTGACTTTGTTCACCTGGGTGCAGAACACGAACTTGCATAGCCAGTATAGCAAGAACGCGGCGTGCTCGACCTCGCCCAAGGGAGCAATCGAATCAACATCGGCGTTGTCCTCCACACCGAAGTTGTTGTAGAAGCTGGAGTAGTTGAGCATGTTCTTCGCCTTGCTCCCAGCAAGCTTGGCGACCGTAGGCCACGCGGCCTTAAAGCTCCCTTCGGCCTCGGGGGCGGTCAGAGCGGCGTTCATCTCCACGCCTAGAGGGGATAGGCCGAACAGGGCGGCCATGTCTAGAACGGTCGACGTCATCATGCCAAACCGAAAGTTCATGGTATTTGTGGCCGACGACCAGAAGCATAAGGCCGCGGCCAAGAGCGACCGGTCCATAAAAAACAGCTTGATCAAGTGGTAGATGCCTTGATCCTTCCATTGCTGGCCGAAGAAGTGCTCCATCCTCGGTAGCCACTTTTCCCAGTCTGGGGTCAAGGTTGGCCATTGGGCTGCGGCCTAGCGACATTCCAATCCTGGAAGTCCCCCCATCAAAGGCCAAGATATTCACCAAGTTGTCCCTCAAATGGACAGCTAGCCTTTCTGGCATTCCTCCTTCCATGGAGGGGCCGAGGATACAGGATTCAGTGACAGCGTCGTCATCGTCAGTCTAGGGCTCAATAATGTCAGAAAGGACCGAGCCTTGGATGTCTCGGCAGATGTCTTCAAACTGAGTCTGGAAGACTTGGGACAAGGCTTCAATGGAGGCAGAAGTGCTGGAGGCCATTAAAACGGATCAAAAAGGGTGTTTTAAAGAAAAGTCGAGGAAAGGACGATAAACACGAAGAACACTGGGAAGCCAAGCGTTCGAACAAAAGGATAACTGGGCAGAGAGGTGGAGTGCTTGAGTGAGTTCGAAAGGGTTGAGAAATTGAGAGAAAGTTTTGGCAGAGTTTGAGTGTTTGAAAATTCTGAAAGCATGGGAAGAGAACGAAGAAGGATAGGCTTTTATACTGGCGCTCGAAATCGAAAACGAAAGGGCACGATCCTCTCGAGAGACGTAACGGTCTGATAGTGTGCTCAAATACGCGATGACGTGTTAAAAGCCCGGAGTCCGTCGTTTCAATTGATGAGGTGAAGCGACGACTTGAGCGAATCAAGGCAATGATGGCTTAAGGGACGTGCCTGCGCATTTAATGCGTCGATTGACCTTCGCATTTAAGACGCCAACTGTCGATCACTTCAGGGGGAAGGCAGAGAGTCCATCCCTTGGAATCCATTCGGCCTCTGCCCGAGCTGCGACTGAAGAATCCAGGGATGTGGGGGCAATGTTTGTGCCTAAATAAATCACGGTCGTCAGAAGGGACCTCTTCTCGGCCATGACACCTGTTCATGGACTGAAACGGCCACGTTTCGTCAAACATTTAGCCTTTTCGAAAATAGAAGAAAATACGAAGGCAGGATCTTCTCGGCCTTGCAACCACGGCATTATGGGCCGAGGCCGAGATCCATGAGAGATACGGCCAAAGATACTATGGTCAAATCGCCACGTGGCCTCAGGGTCCCACGCCCCATTTAATGAAGTAGTGCCTCTGACCGCCACAGCAAAACCACTGGGTGCAAGAAGCATTTAATGCACGAGGGTAGAAGGGAAGTGATTAAAGTCGAGATTTGGTAACAGGAATCAGAGTGGTTAGGCGCAAACATTCTCACAATGCATTATAACAGCTTGAGGTCAAATCACCAACCACTGGACCAGAGCATTAAATGAATTCCCAAGGCCAAGAGTGCAGAGCCCACGATCAGGGCGGTGGCCGAGATTTGCCGAGATTTATGGGGATCACAACACCATGCTTCATGATCCCAAATGCCGATTTGACTACCCACTTGCCCCGATCAGACTCCATCATGCAGATATTTTCAAGCCATCAGACAGATATTTTTTCAGCCTTGATTGGCCCTCCAGGACCCTCCTATAAATACTAAGCTCAAGACCACGTTCAAAAGGTCCAGCACCAAACAAAAGCCTCCTATGGAGCAACTTATTTTTCCTGTAATGCACTTTCAATACCTTTACATGTTTTCCTTGGAGTAGTGATAGATTGTAAGGAAAATCCATTCATCAATATATCATACGACCCTTGATTTTCAAGGCGCCGGAGCACCATCCCTGTTATCGCCTCATTCACCCCATATATCATACGACCGTCGCTCTCCGAGCAACGCGCCGGAGCACCGCCTAAAACCCACTACCAACACCACCACTAAACGGCCTTGTAGCTCAGGCCGTGAACCTGACGGCCGATACCAGTTCCTCTCTCGACCATAGTCGTTTGATTAGAAGTCGAACCCGAAACAGGCGCATCATTTGAACATCTTCTACCCAAACCCCATCACCATCTCGACGCACGGTAGACCGTGCTGGCACGCTCACGCACAACCGCACCGCATCCAAAATGAGGACGTCACGTGTTGACGCACGTCCCCTCGGCCTGGAGCACCAGGCCGCGAGATTTGCGATGGACCAACATCTACCTCTTTGGACTTGACTTTACGCCTTACTTACTGGAAGTCAACCTTAGGTTCCACAAGTCAAATCTCCATATGACCTTCAAGACTTTGTCCCACCTTCACGACTTCGGCTGAAAATTTAGACTTGGCTAACTGGGAGTCAAAACCCGACTTAGAATTTCTTGACCACAACGTGGAGTGAAAATCCAGCTTGGAGTTGGTTGACCTCGACTTGAAGGCCTATATCCCAATTGATCAGAGGCCTTGATTGGAGGTCTTGATCTCGGTTGATCGAAGGTTTGATCCCATCTGATCCTAATTGTAATTTTACAGAACAAGGTGACCACAATGCTAGCCCAAAGCTTCCGACTTGACTTCACATTAGATGAGAGGGATATGAGATTTGTTTTTATCAAGTATACTTATAAGGATCCGGTGTCTTTTTATTAGGAAATCTATTTTACTCCCAATTTAGTTTTTTTATTTTAGATTTTTCAGCTGTTTTACTCTTTGAACTATGACCCCTGTATAATTTAACCCCCTGAGCTAAAAAAATCAGCCAATTTACCCCCTAAATTTAATTCAGAATGCAAATTCCACCCATGTTGTTAGATTTGTGAGAGTTCATCCAATCTCCTATCAAACTCAACCACTTGATGAGCACGTGTGATAAATTTGGAGGGCAATTTTGACATTCTAAGCATTATACCCATTTCCTATGTAATCCCCAAATCAAATTATGGCTGCAACAGTTCATTCCATGTCGTAATTCTTGATCAACTAAGGAAAACCCACGAGAATTCTTGATCAACTAAGGAAATTTGCTTGGCAATTTCACCGGCGGTGTTGAGGGTGATGATGGTTATTTTAATTGCACCAGAGACATCACGACCAAGCACGCCACGAGGAAGAAAATGGAGTTTGGGGACAACATCAGTATGGCATGGGTTTGGTGGGTCTGATGGTTAGGGGTCATTAAAGGAACACGTCATATCCTGGGATCGGCTCCGTCGTAGCACGATATTGTCCGTTTTGGGCTCCCTTCTTTGCCCTCACGGTTTTGTTTTTGGGAACTCATGAGCAACTTCCTAGTGGGTCACTCATCCTGGAATTGCTCTAGCCCAAACTCGCTTAACTTCTGAGTTCCCATGACTCCGAAGTCAGTGAGCTCCCAAAAGGTCTCGTGTTAGATGGAGGTGGGCATGTACATATAAGGCACATCACCCCCTCTCTGTTGGTCGATGTGGGATGTTACAATCTACCTCCCCTTAGGGCCCAAAGTCCTCGTTGGCACACTCGCACAACACGAAAGAGTGGCTCTGATACCAAATTGCCACATCTTGGATCGGTTTCGTCGTAGCACGATATTGTCTGCTTTGGGCCCCCTCTTTGCCCTCACGATTTTGTTTCTGGGAACTTATGAACAATTTCCTATTGGGTTACCCATCCTGGGATTGCTTTAGCCCCAACTCGTTTAACTTCGCAGTTCCCATGACTCTGAAGCCAGTGAGCTCCCAAAAGGCCTCATGCTAGATGGAGGTGGGTATGTACATATAAGGCACATCACCCCTTCTCCGTTAGTCGATGTGGGATGTTATAGAACAATATGATTTTAGGGTTGTGGTGATGATGGCTCTAATGATTTGGTGGATGAAGAACTTGTTAGCTTGAGAAGGATCAAATTACCCTCTACTTATGTTCCAGTGCGTGTCACGGGAGATTATTGACGAAATTTAGGATGAAATCTCACAAAATCTAACGGCATGTGCGAAATTGACGATTTAAATTAGATCGGACACTAAATTGGCTAAATTTTTAGTTAAGGGGGTTAAGTTCGATAAGGGTAAGACTTGAGGGGGTATTTCAACGATTTTTTCATTTCTCCAAGTTGCTAAACAATGGAAATATAAATTTTTCCTATTCAATTCCTAATTTTTAGCTAAATCCTAAATTATTCTCCATTCAAAAGGAGGGTAAGGGTATTTTAGATCAAATGTTGTGGGCCGATTCTATGTAGGAAGAATGATAATATGATTTAAGTCCAACCACTAGAATAAAACCACGTGAAAAAGATGAAAAACAAATAAAATAGGTTCGGTTGGGTCGAATTTGCATATTTATTTAAAATTTAAGATTGCAGGCTAAAGTGATTCAACCGGATCTAGTCGATCCAATCGGTCCGATTCTTCCAGTTTTTCGGTCCAAATACCCAGCCCCGAAAACACACATAAGAGCATCTCCAGCGCAAAGCCCAGCCCGGGGGAAAGGCTGCCAGAGGGAGCCCGAGGCAGCTCCAGCGCAGGGCCCGTAGCCCGGTTTGGTGGTGGGTCCCACGTGCCCGAGCAAGCCCAAGGGCAAGTCTTGCCCGAGCTGAAGCCCGAGTTGGCTGACGTCAGCGCTGGCGTCACGCTGACGTCAGCGCACAGTAAAACAGATTTTTTTTTTTTTTTTTGCCAAAAAAATTCGAAAAAAATTCAAAAAAATTCTGAAAAATTCTGAAATTTTTTTTTTAAATACCAAAAAATTCTGTATTTTTTCCCTATAAATACCTAACCATTTTATTCACTTTCTACACCAAATCTTCATAAAAACTCATCTCCTTCCAATA
>NC_024130.1:10189700-10219878 GCF_000346735.1 Prunus mume
GAAGAGCGTAAAAATGGAGGGATCGATTGGGATTGGGCGTGCAAATGTGAGAGTGTGAAGGAGAGGCCGTGCTGGTGTTATTTGATGTACACTTCGGGTTCGACTGGGAAACCGAAAGGTGTGTGTGGAACTGAGCAAGGTCTTTTGAATCGGTTTCTATGGATGCAAGAGTTGTATCCACTGTTTGGGGACGAGGTTTTGTTGTTCAAGACTGGGATAAGCTTTGTTGATCACCTGCAAGAGTTTCTTAGCGCTATTCTCACTGGTTGTACTTTGGTTATACCTCCTTTCAATCACCTTAAGCGCAATGTGTTTTCGCTTGTCGATTTTCTACAGGTACATGGCCTTTCCTTCATGCTTTGTTTAGATTTTTGAGCTCAGATTACAATGGTGAACTAGGATTTGCAACCTTGTTGTTGAGCTCAGATCATTGATAATTTGATGAGTCATATAACTAAACAATCAATTATGTTAGGTGACTTCCAATTCCGTAATCGTCTTGCATTCAGCTGGTTTGGCTAAGGAGTTTTAATTTTTAACTAAGAAAGTTTTGTCAGGATAAACAAAGAAAAAAAATTCTTGGTGCAACTTCACAAGATATCGCATTTAATATTCACACCCTATTTGTTATGCAAACCTTTAGTTATTTTCAAGTACTTTCATATGCTCAAAGCTGATCACAGTTCATTATTTTCAAACAATAGTTATATTATACGATTTAAGTTACTTACAAGTTGATTCCTTTTTATTTTATTTTATATAATTTGGAGTTTTCTTGTAGGCTTACTGTGTCAATAGACTTACTGCTGTTCCATCACTTATGAAAGCAATCCTTCCTTCCTTACAAGGTCGAGATGACGAGCAGCTTCCAAGGTCATTGGATTTGTTAGTGTTAAGCGGTGAAGTTTTGCCTTTATCCTTATGGGATATGCTCTCCAAGATATTACCGAGGACCACTATTTTGAATTTGTATGGGAGTACTGAGGTTAGAGTTTAGAACTTACTTCGAATTTAACACTATCTGTTTGATTAGATCTCCAACAGATTAGGTTGAATCATATTGTCTGGTTGGACGAATATGAAATGATTTGCATTTCGTTGTTAACTCATTCAGTTTTTTTACTAATTTACATTATCTACTTTGCAAAATTTGACAATCTTACAATTTAGATACTGTCGTGTTTATTATAGAAAAATGCTAGTTTACTGTGGCTTGTGTGTTTTTCCCCCTGCCTCATTTTCTTGTGTTGGATTGTAACGCTAATCTATACATGTTATTGGAGTGGCACCATCTGTTTTCAATGTGGCTGTATAAACTGGCAATGCCTAAATCAGTGCCTGAGATGCTTGCTTGTTGTTTCTAAGGATGCCTTCATAAACACGAATCTGTACTATCTGGAGTGCAGTTCCTTTGTGGGATATGTGATATCAGGAAAGAATTTTAAGGTCAAGAAGCACCAGTGATTAGATCGAGTTTTCATTTGGTCAGAACTCTTTGAGTGGAAAGTGGGTGAGGAAATAAGAAGAAAGGCCTGTGATTATACCTTTGGTGGGGGTTGCATCTTGCAATCTCCAAGAAATATAGGTTTTCTGAGAAATTGTTTTGTAAATTTCTCCATAAATATCATACAATGTTTAGATGTATTCCTGCTACATATTGTGGATTGCAGTTTTTCCTACTACTGGGGGTGGAAGGGCTTGTTATAGCATTCTGAAATGCTTTGCCATGTCTTTGATTGTTTTGACTTCTATAATTGTCATTTCCTCACAAATTTTTTGTAATATTTTTACGTTACTGTTGATTCTCTGTTTTCAAGTACTCTGAAGTGGGCTCAGTTTGTCACGAGAAAATCCTATATCTCTTTGTACATCTTTTGCAGGAACAGTATATCTTCTATTTGATAAATGCTGTGGCATATTCCATGTTGTTCACCTTTTAAATTCTGTAAAGCTTATATTAGGATCGACAAAACTGTTATTAGTCATTTCATTATGTATTATCACTTGTACTGATATACTTCCTCATGACATATAAGTTACTTCTATTGCATTTCAATATTAATGGCTAATACATAAATTCCTTCAATAATTGCTAATAGGGAAATTGTTAAATTCTAGGTGTCTGGTGATTGTACATATTTTGATTGCAAGAGATTGCCATTGATTTTGGCAGCAGACCCACTAACAACTGTTCCAATTGGTATGCCTATTGTTAATTGTGATGTCGTACTTGTTGGTGGTGATGATGTATCCAATGAGGGAGAAATTTATGTCGCTGGTGTATGCAATTCTTCTGGATACTATTCTGATTCTATAATTACTCCTTTGGACACTGTAAAGTTGTCTCAAGATTCTGTTTGTTGCAGTTCTGTAAATGGACATAAAAGTCAATATTATTTTCGGACGGGTGATTTTGCTAAACAGCTTCGTAGCGGTGACTTGGTTTTCTTAGGTAGAAAAGACCGTACAATTAAGCTCAATGGGCAGCGTATTGCTTTAGAGGAAATTGAAGATACAGTGAGGGGACATTCAGATGTAATTGATGCTGCTGTAATTTTTCATAAAGTTCAAGGGGAACTCATGCTACTCGTAGCATTTATAATATTAAGAGAGGGAATACCCAAAGAAATATTCAGATCTACCATCAAAAGTTGGATGGCTGACAAACTTCCATTAGCAATGATTCCTGGCCACATTGTTGTTACTGAATCATTTCCTGTATCTTCTAGTGGAAAAATTAACTATGAGTTGTTGGCAGACTCAGTATTTCTTGCAAAGCATGTCCAAGATGGGCTTGGTGACGTTGGGAGCAGCAACCTACTGCAACTAGTAAAAACGGTTTGCTCTTTACCCTCATAATTATATAATCGACCTTTTATTCTTTTCTTATGTTTGCTCGGATTTGTTTTGTTGATTTCACCATTCATTTCTGCATCTATTGTGGGAAGGTTTTTTGTGTTTGTGTACATCACTTGTAGGATGACAAATACTCTATCATATCTAAATTTTGATTATATTTAAATTCATACTAACTATTTGTTTCTTCAACTAAGATTAATTCCTTTTTAAATTTTCGACAGGCCTTTAAAGATGTTTTAAGTGTTGAAGAGATTTCTGATGATGATGATTTCTTTACTGTGGGTGGAAATTCTATTACTGCTGCACATCTTTCTAATAATATAGGAGTTGATTTGCGATTGATATATTGCTTTCCAAGTCCATCCAAGCTTTGTACTGCTCTTTTAGAGAGAAAAGAATCATTGAATATAAAAGTCAGTAGAGATGCTAAATCAAAGATGAATCAGGAAGGGGGTAAACTGAGTTTTTTTCATGTTCACTCTGACACTCCTGCTGCAGTAAATATTGATGAGCAGAGGAGATTACTAAGAACTCTTTCTGGAAGAAATGAAGATAATGCAATTCTCTCTAAACGCTTGAAACTGGATTCAAACATAAATGTTGCTGGTGGTAGTGGTCCAGCAAATGGGTATCCATGGAATTCTGTGGCAAAATGTGCGTCTTGTTCTTTTAGCCGGTGCAACAAAGTTGTGTATGAAGCTGGGTCCATGGTGAAAGATATTTATCAAGCAACCTGTTCTGTGATGGTCCTGAAAAGTAGAAATGTTCCTATGCAAGAATCATGGAAAGTTTACATGGGATCATGTGTTGATGCATCGCCAATTATTGTTCATAAAGGCCAGGATATCTACTTATTTATTGGATCGCACTCGCATAAATTTATGTGTGTTAACGCAAGAAGGTAAGGTATATATTGTAGTTTCTGAATACAATCATATTATTACATAATTCTTAGAAAATTTTGGATGCATTTAAAGTATTTCTTAACCACTCAGCATGAAATATTTATCTTTCTAGTGTTTTATTGTTACATAATTTGCCCTAGTGGTTCTGTCCAGTGGGAGATAAAACTAGAAGGACGTGTGGAATGCTCAGCAGCAATTCTTAGTGACTTCACACAGGTTATATTTGAAAAAAAATTTGTGCTTTTAACTTCATAAGTCATCTTTGAATTAGCTCCATGGGGGGCATTTTGATCTTTCTCATGTGGGGTATTGCTTTAGGTTGTAGTTGGATGCTACAGAGGGAAAATATACTTCCTTGATTTTTTGAACGGTAACATCTGTTGGACTTTCCAAACATCTGGTGAGGTAGGATTGTTCTAACCTACTCTTGTTGTTTCTTTTATATGTTTTCGTTTTCACTTTTATTTTCCATTTTCTTTGTATTATGATTGATTTCACATAATTTCTTACCGCAGGCATATTAGTTATTTTACTTTTCTTATAATTTGTATCTTGATTTAAATTCTGTATATTATATATGTTAATAAATAGATAACCCATGTATTAATTTTTTTTATCTGCTCTTATGGTTGATGCATTTATAATTTGAAGGTAAAGTCACAGCCTGTCATAGACAGTCAGAGACAATTGATCTGGTATATTTCTGAGACCTCCTTGCCTTTTTCTTCAAATAATTTGAACAGTGTTTTGCTACATCAATTGTGTCGACAAACTAACTATTCCATTAATAATGTTAATTGAATCAAAAGATAATTTGTTTCTTGGTTCTGTCTTTTATTCTATGCTTGGCAATCCTTTTTATAAATGCCTTACTAACTATGTATGTTGGACTGAGAAAGTGAGCAAACTCGTCAGAAATCTAAGGATCGAAGAGGAATCCTCTCTAGAAGGACCTTGAATTCTCAAGGGAAGCTAAGAATATAAAATATTGATGCAATTCTCCAAATTCTGATAAATGTTTTTAAAATTTGCTTATACAGTCTTTTGAAAGTGTATTGATGATATTGGTGTAAAGGAGAGCATAGCATCCTAGGCTCCTAGCCCTTGATTGCTTTAGATAGATATTTAATCCTACCCTCCAAAATCCTTCAAAACTGACATGACTGTCACATGGCTATTTAAAAGAGAGAAGGTGCATAACTAGTTGGCCAAGCTAATAAAACATCAGGAACTAAATTCCTATCCAAGCAAATCATAAGAAAATAAGAAAACAATTAAAACCCTAGCCAAGTTGGACAGTGGATTGCTGATATGCTACATCAATTGTTCATGTAAACAATATCGGATAAAAAGAATTGAAGGAACTGTTCATGTTAACACTGAGAATCTTAATTCCTGTCTGCAACCTTCTCGGTCGAATGAATATTTGTTTGCATGGAAAGTTCTCTATGCAACTTTATTAGTGAACTGCTAGCATGTCCAAGTAAGCAGTTCGCTTCCAAAAGTTCTGGTCTTGTGTTTTGCAGTAGAAAGATTTCTTTAGTACCTAAGGCTTGGCTGAGTTGCAAAGGGAAGTTGAGTTTGGGATAGTTTATGAAATCTTATCAGCAAAAGAGGAAAAGAAAGCGGAATATTGTTGGGTAGTGTATACTGCTATATCTCCTTATTGGCAATGATGTTCATAGTTTTTGTTTTTGACGTTTCTGTGATTGGACTTCTAACAATGATCATATACTTATAAAGCCGTAGAATTGTCGCAACAATGAAGTTTAGGAACTCTTAGAAAATTATATGGCAGGATGTGGATTTGTGAAGCAGTCAAGAGAAAATGGGTGATTGTTGTACTCTTTTGTAGTTTCACTACCTGTTTTGAATGGTGAAAAGCTTTCTCTTTACTATTTTATTTACAGAACCTACTCTAACTTTGTTTTATTTTTGTTTCTCTTCTGTTGGAAGAGGGGAAAAAAGGAGAATGATCTATAACAAATTTTGTGCAGGTGTGGATCATATGACCATAACTTGTATGCTCTAGATTACAAAAACCATTGCTGTGTATATCAGCTTCCATGTGGTGGGAGTATCTATGGGTCACCTGCAATTGATGAGGTGCGTTGCTACTTTTTCTCCAGGGAAAATCTACTGCAGCATGCTTGGTACATTTTCGGACATTAAAATTTTTTTTTTTGTTTTTCCAGTTATAGTATATGAGCTTTTTTTTTAGCGAAAATAATATATGAGCTTTTTCCATCTGTAGATAAGTAATGATAAATGTAACTGGCCGTTCCCGGTAGAGTACTGTACTCTTGTCAGTCAGTAAACTGTGATAATCTGTCGACATCTGCTTGTCAGTAAATGTGATCTTCTTAGTAATTTTGCTTGCAGATGAATAATATACTTTATGTGGCTTCTACGAGTGGCCAATTGACAGCCATATCAATCGCGGTATAACAAATCTCAAGGTTTATCATGTAGTTATTGCTTGTGATTTTTAAACGGTGAACCTTGTCCTTGTGAGTGGATTTGGAAAACATGCTAAATCAGAGAATTGAAATTTATTCATAGGAAATTGTAAGAAAATTTATTTCCATACCTATAAACAAAGTTTTAGAAGGTAGAATACAGCTACAAATGCACTTACTATTACCTCTGAAGCTACCTTGACTTATCATATTAAATAGCGCTATGACAATGACCTGCATCAATAGTAATTGGTGCCACTCCCTTTCCCTTCATGATTGTTTCTATATCATTTTGTTTCTCAAAATCAATGAACATTACAAATTATTTGACGAAAGGGGAATAAAAAGAGTAGGAAAGAAAGTGAAATGGAGGAAAAGGTGGACCTCAAAGTCTCCCCTGTGGCAACAACTGTTAACCTAGTGATCTGCCATGCCATCTCTGCTAATTCATTGACCTAATTAATACCAGATCTAGAATTTATCTAATCATGTGCTCGCATGCTTTCCATATCTCAGTTTCTGAGAAGAGTCACAACCTTTTCCCTCAAGTTCATTTCATTCTAGGCCAGATTTAGTGTTCAAGTATTAGTACTGATTCCCATATTAAGGCTGTTGAGCTTATTATGTCCCAACTATCCTTCATTGCTCAAAAGAAAAGAAAAAAATGCATTGTTTTGATTTATTAAAGTTGAATATTTATTTGGCTTGCAAGCTTGTTATTGATTTGGCCAATCTATTTACAAATTCAGGCATTCCCATTTTCTATTCTGTGGCTGCATGAGCTAGAAGCGCCAGTGTTTGGTTCTCTTGCCATCAATTCTCTGAATGGAAATAGTATGTGCAGTTCATTTGACTGTTTGGCTATGTATCCATCCTTTGTGATATGTGAAAGCTCTCTCATTTATCTTAATAATTTGTTATCATGATTTACATTATCTTGTGTGTCTCTTGACTACCAGTTATATGTTGCTTAGTGGACGGTCATGTTCTCGCATTGGATACAAGTGGATCTGTTATTTGGAGGGTACAATTTTATTTAATACTTCATTTACATGTTTTTGCTTAATCATTCCATAACTTCATTCTCTGGGTGCAACCTTAGTTGAAAGTGGAAATGACTGACCCATAAGTATCTTGCCCTCTAACATTGAATTGTGCAATGTGACTTTTAGACTTGTTAACCTTAACAGAGTAAAGGAGATTTGATAAAGTGCATTAAGTTGTCCATTTTTTGTATTTTCAAGCACAATGATTGAATACATTTCCCTATAAAATAAATTAAAACAATGAAATTAAAATTAATATCCACACCTCTCTCTACCAAGATGTATGACCTTCTGACTTTAACTCATCTAAATCGCCGACATTAGTGTGTTATTTTACTTAAAATAAGAATATAATTTTAATATGAATTTGACTTGACACAAAAAATATATGTTTCCAATTTCCATATATTTCATTATGTATTGCACACAAATTTTTTTATTTTGAACGTTCTGTTTGCATATTTTATGGCTGAATCCACAACGTATTTTTGAATGAATCTACCAAATAATACTTGTATGTATTTTATACATCCTTTGTATTATTAACTATGAGTCATCTGAAAGAGAAACTCAGTGTATTACGAACCATGAGTCATGAGAAAGAGCAAACTCATAAACAATTCTTGAATCTAGTGAACAGAGTTTTCTACTACCTCCAAAGTTTTTGTTCTTCTCCAGAAAATGCACCATACTGAAGTTCTCTGTTAGATTAGATCAAGGATATATAGTGATGCAGCTCTTTGGCTATATGTGGTGTAATCCTCTAACTTGTATGTCGTGGTCATTTGCAATTCATAATTCTTTTCCTTTTTGATGATATTATTGAACAGTATAGAACTGCTGGACCTATATTTTCTGGAGCCTGCATGTCTTCTGCTCTTCCTTTTCAGGTATGTAGTATGGAGTCAATGTTCTGTAGCTAATTCATAATTTATTTATCTTTTTTGAGTCTGCTAAACGTTCTCCTTGATGGTACATAAAGCAAACCATGGACTTACTGAGAAAAATAAGAAGCATCTGCAAGCTTAAGTAGTGGGTGTTTTCAGGAACTTCCAAGTTATAGTTGGATTAGCTGAGGCAGGATTATGACAAACCTTGTAATTGTAACCAGTGCAACAACCAAATAGAGAAAAGCAATGAAGATATGAAAAGCCGAGGTCCTGTTAAAATTGGTTGATAATCATTATAATTGTACCTGTCTTGATATTGTCAGAATGTTTTTTTAAGTGAATGTTCGTAGCGTAGAAATGAGAGTAAATATTGGCCATGTGCTCTAGTTTTATGTTGTGAAAATATTTGGATATGTGGTCTAATATCTTTTCATATATTAATTCCAGATCTGATTAAATAATTTCTGTATTTTTTAAGTTTTACATGTCAATTCACAGCACCACTTCCCTCAACCACATGTAGAATTTGCTTAGACCATGTTGAAGGAGCAGTTGTTAAGATATTAAAGATGTTTTTTTTGTCTTGGTTATGATTCTGCAGGCACTCATATGCTCTCGAGATGGAAGCATCTACTCACTTGAACTGGTAAGGCCCAACATCTGTTATGGATGAAAATCTGCACAATTCTTTTATATATGTTTTTGTTTGAGATCCAAGTATAATGTCTGAATCAACATAGTCAATGGCATGATTTTTATGTGGTCTTATTCAATGGCTCCGTGATCATTCATACTCCCTCGAAATTCCTATCAAAGAAACTTCCTCATTAGAATTATAGTAAAATTATCAATCACACATGAATGGTTTACTTTCTAAGTAGATCAGTTAGTCTTTGCAAGTCAGGTTTGGCCCATCCAACTTCCAGTATCCATCAAGATGTGCCCTCAACGTTCTTCAATAAGGAACAGCAGGAGTAGGAATATGATTTAACCATTCTGTAATATGATTAAATTTCTAATTTGTTCTAGTAGACATTTTGGAAAATAGATTATGGATTGCCATCATATTCCCAAGATCTTGTTTTAAAAAAAAAAGAACTTAATTTATTCATATTCAGTTTATTATAAGTTATAACTAACTGCACATTTGATCACTGCTCCAGGAAACGGGAGATTTACTCTGGCAATACAATGTTAAGGATCCAATTACTTCATCCGCTTATGTGGATGAGCACTTAAGCTTGGTATCTGATCGATCTAACTTGCCAGACAGGTAAAGAACTACAGAAAGCTCTTGAAAGACCCTTGAACATTTACCTGATCATTTTCATATTGATCCACAACCTTTTTTTTTTTTTTTTTTTTTTTTTTTTTTTTTTTTTTTTTTTTTTTTTTTTTTTTCTAGTTTGGTTTGTATCTGTTCCAGCTCAGGAAGTGTCTATTTGCTTCGGGTTAACTCGGGTGTCGCCAAAGTGGCAAATGAACCGATAGATGTTGAGGAATTTTCCAGACTGGACCTCGCAGGAGATGTATTTTCTTCACCTGTAATGATTGGTGGCAGAATTTTTGTTGGTTGTAGGGATGATTATATACACTGCATTACTGTGAAGGCCTAGGTCTCTAGGACCAATAGGTTCTGTATATATGGATTGTGTTAAATATGGCTGTAAAGTCATTTTAGGCCGAATTAATTTAAAAAGAAAAATCATTTATCAATTTATCTTACACATTTTAGTCATCTATATATATAATGCAAAAGGCAGAGAATGGTGAAATATTCAAAATACCAGAAAATATCCTTGGTTAATCCAAACATTAATAATTAAAATGAGTTGTGATTTCCCCACTCCTTTTTCTCCTATTTCATCCACTTACACTCTTTTTTTATATACCCTTGGTTAATCCAAACATTAAGAATTAAAATGAGTTGTGATTTCCCCACTTCTTTTTCTCCTATTTTATCCACTTACACTCTTTTTTTATAACTAAAAAAGGAGTGTAAGTGGATAAAATAGGAGTGGGGAAATCATTGCCAAAATTATTAATTAAATAAGGATAATATAGTAAATTCATACTTTTTTATATTAAAAAAATTAATATTAAAAGAAAAATTAGATAATGAATTCTATTTTTGTAGAATACAAATACTCATTATCTTTTTTAATTTTAATTTTAATTTTAAACCCTCCGCGCCCGCGGAGAGGCTAGTCATCATTATGAAACTAACGAATGAGGACCACCAGGATAACAAACATGCACTGTATCATACCAATTCCCCCATACGGCTCCAACCCTAATAATGGTTAACTTATGCAGGATAACAAATATATATATATTTTGTAATAACTAAAATAGTATTTTACTGCAGTAAAAGTAAAATCCTCTCCGAACCCAATATCTTCCCTCCCCTTGTGCCAAGAGAGCAAGAGTCAAACGTGGGCTCATCAGCTATAGCATTGCTCGTCTGCTGTTGGCGGTCTGGTAGTGTTCTGTCGTCTATCAGGTACTGTTCTCTCTTCTGGAACTGAGTCGTTAAATCTTTCGTTCCAGATTGATACCGTACCGCGATTGGGTACGCTCGATCCGGATCGAAATTCGTAGGGTGTTGAGCGAATTATTGCATGCTCTGTCCAATCTGATCCACAATTTTGGCTATGTGCATGTGAAATTACTAGTATAATTGATCATCTGTATTTTTTGTTTTCATCTTTAGGTTTCCATATCAACGTCATCTCAGGTCTAATCTCTTAGCATAAAAATGGGGAGTGCCAATGACAACAAACTCAGATTTTGCATTGACAGAGGGGGAACCTTCACTGATGTTTATGCTGAGATCCCAGGTCAGCCTGATGGACAAGTTTTAAAACTTTTGTCTGTTGATCCATCAAACTATGACGATGCTCCAGTTGAAGGAATTCGGAGGATTCTTGAAGAGTTTACTGGGGAGAAAATTTCCCGTGCTTCAAAAATACCGACTGATAAGATAGAATGGATAAGGATGGGTACAACTGTGGCAACAAATGCACTTTTGGAGAGAAAAGGGGAAAGGATTGCTCTCTGTGTGACTCGGGGTTTCCGGGATTTGCTCCAGATTGGTAACCAGGCTCGTCCCAAAATATTTGATCTCACTGTATCAAAACCGTCAAACCTTTATGAGGAGGTTGTTGAGGTTGACGAGAGAGTTGAGCTGGCAAATGATAATCAAGATTCTTCTTCTGCGTCGTTAGTTAAAGGAGTTTCTGGTGAGATGGTTAAAGTTGTAAAGCCTATTGATGTAGAAACTTTGAAGCCTTTACTCCAAGGTTTGTTGGAAAAGGGGATAAGCTGTTTGGCTGTTGTGTTAATGCATTCTTACACCTACCCACAGCATGAAGTAGCTGTTGAAAGGCTAGCTGAGAGTTTGGGCTTCAGACATGTTTCCTTGTCTTCAGCTTTGACACCCATGGTTCGAGCTGTTCCTCGGGGTCTGACAGCTAGTGTTGATGCATATTTGACGCCGGTGATCAAAGAGTACCTATCAGGGTTCATGTCTAAATTTGATGAAGGGGTAGAGAAGGTGAATGTTTTGTTTATGCAATCTGATGGTGGACTTGCACCAGAAAGTCGATTTTCGGGTCACAAAGCTGTTTTGTCTGGTCCTGCTGGTGGAGTTGTGGGTTACTCACAGACACTTTTTGGGCTTGAAACTGAGAAACCTCTCATTGGGTTTGACATGGGTGGCACATCTACAGATGTGAGCCGTTATGCAGGGACTTATGAACAAGTCCTGGAAACCCAGATTGCTGGTGCCATAATACAAGCACCTCAGCTTGACATAAGTACTGTAGCTGCTGGTGGCGGGTCAAAGTTAAAGTTCCAGTTTGGAGCTTTCCGGGTGGGACCAGAATCAGTGGGTGCACATCCTGGTCCAGTGTGTTACCGAAAAGGTGGGGAGTTGGCAGTTACAGATGCAAACTTAGTTCTAGGATATGTAATTCCTGATTATTTCCCATCAATATTTGGCCCCAATGAAGATAAGCCTCTAGATATCAGGGCAACAAGAGACGAGTTTGACAAGCTTGCAAGGCAAATAAATTCATACCGAAAGAGCCAGGATCCATCTGCAAAGGACATGACCGTGGAGGAGATAGCACTAGGATTTGTAAATGTTGCCAATGAGACTATGTGCCGTCCAATAAGGCAATTAACTGAGATGAAGGGCCATGAAACAAGGAACCATGCCCTTGCTTGCTTTGGAGGTGCTGGGCCTCAGCATGCCTGCGCAATTGCTAGGTCATTGGGTATGAAAGAAGTACTTATACACAGGTTCTGTGGAATCTTAAGTGCTTATGGGATGGGATTGGCAGATGTTGTAGAAGAGGCACAGGAGCCATACTCTGCAGTTTACAGTCTTGAATCGGTTCAGGAGGCCTCTCACAGAGAAGCTATTTTACTGAGTCAAGTAAGGCAGAAGCTGCAAGAGCAAGGTTTTAGAGATGAAAATATGACAACAGAGACATATCTGAATTTGAGATATGAAGGTACAGACACCTCAATCATGGTTAAGAAACGAATTACTGAAGATGGGAGAGGATGTAACTACGATCTGGACTTTGTGGAACTATTCCAGCAGGAGTATGGATTTAAATTACTGAATAGGAATATCCTAATATGTGATGTTAGGGTTCGCGGTGTAGGAGTCACTAATATATTGAAGCCCCTGGCTCTAGAACGTACTTCGTGTTCTCCTAAAGTTGAAGGTAATTACAAGGTTTATTTTGGAAATGGGTGGCAGGAAACACCTCTATACAAGCTTGAGAAACTGGGATATGGGCATATCATGGCTGGTCCGGCAATAATCATGAACGGGAATAGTACTGTGATAGTAGAACCTAACTGTAAAGCTATAATAACTAAATATGGTAACATTAAAATTGAAATTGACTCTACTTCAAGCACCATGAAAGTAGTGGAAAAAGTTGCTAATGTTGTGCAGCTCTCAATCTTCAATCATAGATTTATGGGTATAGCTGAACAGATGGGAAGGACCCTGCAGAGAACTTCTATATCAACTAACATCAAGGAACGACTAGATTTCTCTTGTGCCCTCTTTGGACCTGATGGGGGACTAGTTGCTAATGCCCCTCATGTCCCTGTGCACTTAGGAGCAATGTCAAGTACTGTTCGGTGGCAGATCAACTACTGGGGTGACAATTTGAGTGAAGGAGATGTTTTGGTCACGAATCATCCTTGTGCCGGAGGTAGTCATCTTCCTGATATAACTGTTATTACACCTGTCTTCGATAATGGAAAGCTGGTGTTTTTTGTGGCAAGTAGAGGGCATCATGCAGAGATTGGGGGTATCACTCCTGGAAGCATGCCACCTTTTTCCAAGTCTATATGGGAAGAAGGGGCTGCCTTAAAAGCTTTTAAGCTTGTGGAAAAGGAGATTTTTCAAGAAGAAGGAATCACTAAACTTCTTCGATTCCCCTGTTCTGATGAATTGGCTCAAAAGATCCCTGGAACTCGCAGGCTTCAAGATAATCTATCAGATCTCCAAGCTCAAGTAGCTGCAAACAAGAGAGGAATTACCCTTATCAAAGAGCTAATTGAGCAGTATGGTTTGGACACTGTTCAGGCTTACATGACCTATGTACAGCTGAATGCAGAAGAAGCAGTGAGGGAAATGCTGAAGTCTGTCGCTGCTAGAGTTTTATCTCAGCCGTCTAGTTCTGGAGATGGGAGTTCTGTTACTATTGAAGAAGAGGATTACATGGACGATGGATCCATTATTCATTTGAAACTTACCATTGATTCTGATAAAGGTGAAGCAAATTTTGATTTTAGTGGAACCAGTCCTGAAGTATATGGGAATTGGAATGCTCCAGAAGCCGTAACAGCAGCAGCAGTTATATACTGTCTTCGCTGCTTGGTGGATGTGGATATTCCTCTCAATCAAGGTTGTTTGGCTCCTGTGAAAATCTATATTCCACCAGGCTCATTTCTCTCTCCAAGTGATAAAGCTGCTGTGGTGGGTGGTAACGTTCTCACTTCTCAGAGAATAACTGATGTTGTACTTACTGCATTTCAGGCTTGTGCTTGTTCACAGGGTTGTATGAATAATCTCACTTTTGGGGATGAGACATTTGGTTATTATGAAACAATTGGAGGTGGAAGTGGAGCTGGTCCGACCTGGGATGGGACAAGCGGAGTCCAGTGTCATATGACCAATACCCGAATGACTGATCCAGAAATTTTTGAGCAGAGATATCCAGTTCTTTTGCATAAATTTGGCCTGAGAGAGAACAGCGGGGGAGTTGGATATCACAGAGGGGGTGATGGACTTGTGAGGGAGATAGAGTTCAAGCGTCCAATTGTTGTGAGCATTCTCTCAGAGAGGCGTGTTCACACACCAAGGGGATTGAAAGGAGGGAAAGACGGGGCTCGTGGGGCTAATTTCCTAATCACACAAGATAAACGAAGGGTTTACCTAGGGGGTAAGAACACAGTTGAAGTGCAGCCGGGGGAAATTCTTCAGATTTTAACTCCTGGTGGTGGTGGATGGGGCTCTCCTACTTGATTCTTCACGGTGCCAAACTGTTTGATGCTGAGTCTTGTCTGGTTTGTCTAGCATGTTTCTCTTTTCATATTTCTCTTGTAAAATTTTATAAGTATTTGTGGTCACCACCATGTTCTGGAGATGTTATTAAGATCTCAAAAGAAATCCGTTGTGTTTTTTATATGCTATGGACCTCTGTATCTTGGGTTCTATTGACAGCTTGGGGAAGGGACAATTTCCGTTTTTTCCTTGACATTATTTATTTTCAGTTTTTAGGGGTAAATTTAGGTTTGAAATGTTATAACAAAATTGGGACTTCGACTCATAACATGACTTGCAGTGAGTCATACGCTCAATACACAAACACGGCAAGAAATGATCGGCAACACCAAAAGTCTTGGCATCAGAGAAGGAAAAAATATATATTATTTAATGTGTAACTACAAGAAATCTATAGTTTTGTAGGTTCATTTTTGTCAATGTTGTGCGTCACATAATCGAATTGGCTTGATGTCCTTATTAATAAAAGGGTCCCTAAATTAAGATGGCCTTGATTTTGGTAGTGTGCTCTCTCAACTAACAATGAGTTAGCAAGAGTCCTAGAAAGTCCTAGAAAGTCAAAAACTAAATAAGGGTAGTTTTAGTAATTCAATTAACAAAATAAGACTGAAAGCATAAAAACAAGGAAAGAGAGCCTGAATAGCTACTCGTATAATTAACTGTATTAGTACTTAGTACATTGTCGATATATAATTAACTGTATATAGTACTCGATACATTGTCGATATTTCTTTTGAGTTAAGGTATTCTCTATTCTCCCCCAAAAAAAAAAAAAAAAAGTTTGGTGTTGTTCTCCATATAAATATAACTTCTTTTTTGCTGGACATGAATAAAACTTGTTATTCAGTTATTCACAATGCACTGCAGTTAGAAACCAGCCCCGCTTTCACCGCTCTGTTTTGAAACCTTCCACCACCGGATATATCCTCCATAATTTCCATCCACCACTTTGTTAGATTCCGGCACCAACTCAACTCGGTCTAACCAACAACAACAGCAACAACATCAAAAACAAAACACGAACATAATTACACGAACTCAGAAAACATCATCGATCTCGACCCAGAGAAAGGATCCTATTCTGTCTTTCTTTACCTCCGATGGAGCAAAGAAAAGGAGATGCTAGAATCTCTCTCATCTCCGCAGTCTTCTTCTTCTGCATTATCGCCGGTGGAGTGTTTCTTTTCCTTTACATGCTTCTACCTGAAGAAAAATCCCACCCGTCGTATCCCTTTGTTGGCATGGTACTTGTGGCAATTCCATGGGCCTTTTGGCTCTTCACATGTGTCTACAGATGCTTTAAGCCCGAAGGCGAGCAGACTGCAGACAGCGACCATTATGCCAAGGCAGGAAGCAGCCGGGCAGCCACCATCCCGAACAAGAGTGACGTATTCACAGCTGGCAATGCATCAGCTGCAGAGTCCCCTGTGCATTCCCCTGATGGTGAACGCAAGGTGCAGTTTGCAGGGGTGGTTGTGATGGGGAATGAAGATCAAGGTGGTCATGGAGGGCAGAAAGGAAACGAAAACCATCATCAAACCATAGACATGGAAAATCATAATGGGATTAATGATTCGGTTGGCTCTGCAGATAGTGAAATGCCATTGAGATTGATGGTTTGATTTTCTTTATCGTAATATGAATGTTGCCAAGTAGTGCTCATCTGGTAATTGATATATGTATCTTCACGATGGACTAGTCTCATTGCAATTACCATGGAATTGAATGAAATGGAATGGAGAGAATTAATTGGCTTCAAAGGAGGCAAGAATCATATGCAACCATGTATAACTTCCTTCTCTTGCCACGGGGAACGAAAGCTCGAGGACGTTATATATGTGGGGAGGAGAGTTTGGAGTGTGTTCTTGGTGTGACCAGGCTAATGATATCTGAAGCAGAAAAGGGGACAGAATTGATTGTAGAGGTAATTTGGACCCATGTAAAGTATTTTGCAAGAGTGATATATGCATGTAGTATGATGCTAGAAAGGGAACTAACTTAGAGGAAAGATTTTCTTTGTTGTAATTTGGTTTTCTTAAGCTTCTTTGCATATTGTCCAATTTCTTTCGAGAACGTAAACTTCTTTCCATAATGAAGTTCAAACTAAGCTTCTTGATTTGTATGACTTGCTTTCTCATTATGCATCTATGGCCATGAAATCCAGACTGATAAATTAAACTGCTATTAGAGAACGAAAATTACTTCTACTTTTTCTAGCATAATTTAACAATAAGAGAATTGGTTGGTCATTTCATGAGTCCTTCTTGAGTTAAAATTTGGTACAAAGTACTAGTTATGAAGAGCAATCTACTTGGCAACCAAGCTGAAAAATGATTATTCAGAAAGTCAATGATTGAAGCTGAAAAAAAATAAATCAATGAATAACTAGATATTTGCAAAAGAAATCTTCGATGGAAGAAGAATCTACATGTTAGACTCCTTGTTTTGGATGCATCTTCTTCTTCTTCAATTGGCAGTTAGAATCGTGCACACTGTTGACGCACCCAAACTTCCTCTTCATTTCTCTCCACAAGCTAGTTTTCTCCTTCCTCACCTTAGGGCTGCCGCCATTGTCAATCTCTTTTCTCATCATATTGCACTCTCTCTCAAGCTCCATCACCTTCATGCTCATTTTCTCCATCTCTGATCTCATTTCTTCTTCACCAAAGTCCAACTTTGCTTCATACTCCTCCGCTTCCTCCTTTGTTGATTTGTCATCAGAATCCTGCACCTCCTTCAGGATCCTGTCTCGCAGCTGCAACTGCCCTGCAAACAACACTTGCACCACCACCCTTAAAGGCAACTTTTCATTTTTAGCAGCATGCTCATAAGCTTCAGGGGACACTTTCTGAAAATCCAAAACTCGACACACTTCCTCTCGCTCTGACTCTGTCAAGTGCCTATGCTTATCTAAGTAGATATCAACTGCCCTGTATATTCCATCCAAGGTTCTTTGTGTTCCCAATGATGCTGCAAGTGACATCTCTGCTAAGTCAACAAATGTATCTATGTTCAAATCTATGTCACTTGCAACTTCGGCCAAGAAATCCTCAATGAGTTCTGCCACTGCAATTAGCCCAGATATGTCCGACGAAGTGTAACTGCCATAGAAAACTTTCAATATCCTCCTCACGCATACAATATCATATTGCATTTCCTTGGAATAGCCTTGAGAAGGGACTAAGAGGTCTTTGACTGCTGCCTGGTCCAGTTGTTTTCCGATTCTAATCTCAATCCCATTTCTACATTCAGAGCTAACTTCCAAAACATTAGCAAACCGGAGGATTTCGAACAATAAGGTGCATGGAACAAGTCCTTTCTCATGAGGCAAATGCCTCTCCACAGCTTCAAGGATTTCCTTTTTGTAGTTACTCTTGACTGCCTCTCCACTGCCAGATAAAACCCATTTCTTTGTATAGTTACAAAGGGATGCAGCCACAAACGTTGATGGAACTCCATGCTTATTCATTTCATGGATGACTGGCTCATAGAGTTCGAGGGACAGTGTTGTCAGATCCTCCGATTTGAAATCAAGGTCAAAGAGTCTTCTCCTTGCACTCGGCTTATAGCCTTGGTCCTCCTCCTCACTATCATCCACATACTTGGTCGAATTCTTGATTGGTTCTCCAAGAAGGCTGGGATTAGCTAGTGCCTTTGTAATGATAGATTTCATGCAGGCCTCAACCAATCCAAGCTTCAAGGAGTGTTGAAGGAACTTTTCTGTGGTTCGGAAAGCCTTGACAGTTTCATTCCAGCTGGGGAGGATTGTTTCTTGAAAAAAGGAAAGAGCCTGGCCCAAAAGATTGTTTTTGCTGTGATTTTCTGTCATCTCCAAGTAGTGAGCAACACAAATGAGAGGTACAACTTTCTCAGTAGAAATTTGAAGTTGAAAGCCATGGTAGAATCTGGCAACAAGCTCAAGAGTTTCGGGGTCAGCAGGCATATTTCTGAGGAAATGAGAAAGATCTTCCTTTGAATTATCCTCGAGTAAGGCAGCAAATTTGGCTGATTTTGCAGCCAGAAGCTCCTGCACAAAAGATAATTGCAAATTGAATTATTATTACCAGAGAAGAGAAAAAAAAAAAAGTAGAGGATTCCTTTTAAAGAAGATATCTTTCTTACTTTCTCCGCCATGAAAGGCGTACCAAGTACATTGGGCTGCAAATCTGGTGGGCATGTAGACTTAGAGAAGCTAAAATGGAGTAATGCCAAGAGGAAGCAAAGAGAGTGAAAAGTAATATCCAAAAGAAGATTAATTTGACATGATTAATTCAGGAACGGGGGAGGTTTCTTTACCATAATGATACATGTTTGCTTTGTCTCCTTGCCATCTTTCTGTAACTCATTTGACTGTATCAGTTCACTTACTGGTAGAGAAGTTGCTGTTGATGTTCATTGATTCATAAATTGAAACATCTCAAGCCTCTCTTTAAGCCCTAAATTGACTTAGACAGTTATAGATTGGATATGAATTCAAATTTATAAGATAGGATTCACATCTCGTTTGAATAGATTGAGAGAGAGAGAGAGAGAGAGAGAGAGAGAGAGAGACTTCCGTTAGAAATATGCGGGTGGGTATAGCTGAGAGCTAGTCAAAATTGAAACAAAGGGAAATCTGAATATCCACGGGAGGGACTAATTAATATAAAAAACAAAAGCTGTACCGTACCATACGGGATTGTTTTGAGAGAAATAGAGTTAGATTTCATCGTCTTCTTCTCCCCTCTGCAATTTCACGCGTACGCCTCCATAACTTGGCGTATGGCTTTAGCAACAATCGCTAAACAGAGGTACGCCTGAGGCACGCTCTCAGGCGCGCTTAGGCATGCCTGAATTTTGATTTCTCTTTTCGTACCTGCCATAGAGAATAACATTATATATGATCAGATTGGATGTTGTTTCTCTCCAACCAGGCTACAGACCTACATATCAAGCATTTTCAAAAACCAATTTATAGCAGTATTTAATATGCATATTGCAATTTCAAAATGTAATATACTAATATATTTTGTTATTGAGGGGATCAAATAAAATCATCATTCAGATCAGCGTCCGTGAGCCAGGCGGAGCGAGGTGGACCAAGGCGAGCCAGATTTGGACACTTCTGAACCGGAAGAAATTTTGCAGACTATGCGAGGAAGACGACTCGCGTGTTTGGTTTTTCAGGTTTATTGTTATGAAACGACGTCGTTTCGATTGCAGTGTTTTTTTTTTTTTTCAAAGGGCAAGTTTATCTTCTTTTTTTTCGAATTAATATTTTTCTTGTCTTTTCTAAATCCAGTCAGCTATAGCTTTATTCTACTTACCTTTTTTTTTTCTTTTCTAAATTAATATATTAACATATGGACTTATCTATATATATAAAGCAAATTGGTGAAACATTCAAAACACTAGAAAATACCCTTGGTTAATTCAAAAATTAAAAATTGAAATTATTAATTAAATAAGGATAATAGGATAAATTCATATTTTTTTATATTAAAAAATTAAAATTAAAAACGAAATCAGATAATAACTACTCATCTTATCTTTTCTTAATACCAAAAAAATTAATTAAAAAAAAACTCAATTGGCACATGCATGTGCACACAGAGATAGTATACACACACACACACACACATATATATATATATTGTATAGTACAATCCTAATTTCTACCATTACCAGATAATTTCCATCAATTTCAAGAATTCTCTTCATCTTTCGACTACAGGTAAGTCATTTTATTTTTCTCTCTAATTCTTCTCAACTGTAATTTGAAGTTCCGTATATTTTTTTTTTCAATTTTTTTCTTAATATATTAGTTATCTTATTCGTTTATGTGATATAGTAGACATTTGACGTACATGCATCATACTTGTATCTTAGAAATATTGTTGTTTTATAGTTATGAATTGAAAAGATCTTGCATGGAAGTATGCAAAAGAAATAGAGGAGGGAAAAATACTTGAGATGCACATTTTGTGATCCAAGATGCAGTGGAGAAATTTTTAGACTTAAGCATCATTTGGGTCAAACTCATCATGGTATGCAACCATGTAAGAAAGTTCATGAGCATGTGAAAAAAGAGTGTGCCGCAACTTTGAAAAAATTTCAGCTTTAAAAAAGAAAGAAAAATGAAATGCTTAGAAAAATTGGGGATGGTCCATGAGAAGGGGCTCAGAGTATGAAAACTTCATTGGATAAAGAATATGGAATCCCCGATACTAGGAGTGTTACAATTGATGAGGCTCTTAGAGCACAATCTAAATCAAAAGGACCAATGGATAGATTTGTCACTTTAGAAGCTCGGCAAAGTACATTAAATTCAATATACAAACAAGTAGAAAGAAAGGAAGTTTGTCGAAAGATTGGTTATTTTTTCTTCTCTAGAGCACTCCCATTTAATATTGTAAATGATCCATTTTGGCTACCTATGGTGGAAGGGATTGCCGCATATGGTGTAGGATTTAAGCCTCCATCAATGCATGAGCTAAGGACGTGGATCCTCAATGAAATAGTTGGATGCATCACGTAGGGAAATATTGTTAGACGGCGACACTGAAGCTACACTTGCCTACATGAAAGCAAAAGCGTCAGTAGATTTTGAATTTTTTTTTGTAAGTTCAATGTAGATGAGGAGAATAGGCTTGCTAACTTGTTTTGGAGAGACTACTTCATTTTTGGATTATGTTGCCTCCGGAGACATCCTCATATTCGACAACACATACAAAACCAATATATATGACAAGCCTCTAGAGCTATTTGTAGGTTCAAATAACCACCGGACGAGTGTTGGTTGTGTCTATTTCTTGACGAGATCTTTAGAACATAAAAGTAGTTATTGGAGACATTCATATCCTCCATGAAAGGCAAGAAGCCTACATTGATACTGACGGGTAGGGATGAGGCGATGCGCACAAAGCAATTGAGTATGTGTTGCCTATGTGCAATTATAGGTTGTGCTCATGGCACGTGGCTATGAATGCACAGAATAACCTACTTTTGTCAAACACAATGTTGTCCATCATAATGTAGCCAAATAAGAACGCCTAGAGATGAAATTCTTAATCTAAACTTGAGCTTGAGAAAATACAATGATTGTCTAATTACAAATTTGTCAAGGGAAGCCAAAATAAAAAATAAAAAATCCATACATTTACAAACTGGGCAACTCAAAAGGAGTGGCGACACAGGGGAGGCAATTCACGTTTCAGAGGAAGAGGAAATCAGAGGAAGATGAGTTGAGTTCTAAATGAGGAATCCTTATGTGAGGTGGAGATTAGTCCATCAAAGGAGTTGGAATTTCAAGAAAACAGATCCAAGGTTAGGAGAAGATCGACTACTGAGAATGGTTGTGATGGCTGGCCAGAATCAGCCACCCACTCATTACGATACACCTCTCTTGGAATTGTCAAAGGTTGGGGAACCTCTTGACAGTTATGTATCTAAAAGATCTTATTCGCTCTAAAAATCCCACGGTGATTTTTCTCGTGGAAACATAAAGGAAAAATCAGAGACTTGAACTGATACAAAATGAGTGTGGATTCTCGAATGGATTCTCAGTGGAACCACTAGGTCTTGCTGGCGGTCTTGGTGTCTGGTGGAACTTAGATGTCACCATTGAAATATTGGGATACTATCAAAATTGGATTGATTCTCAAGTTTGACATGTCACAATACATGAAATTTGTAGATGCCTTTCGATGTATGGCCACCCATTCTCTAGGAACGAGGCTTCTTTCTAGGAAGATATGTATACGATAAATAAAGTTGATGATCTACCATGGCAAGTGGTTGGTGATTTGAATGAGGTCATCCAGAGGAATGAAAAAGATGGTGGCAACGGTTGGAGTCCTAGTAGACGACGATACCTTGTCTAGTTCATGGAACTAATGTGCTTGATGGATTTAGAATTTCATGGGTAACTATTTACGTGGGAAAGACGATGTGGGAACGTCATAATGGTCCGTCAAAGCCTTGACCAGGTTTCAGCCAATCGTGAATGGATGGAGAAGTGGCCCAATTCCTGAGTCACCCATTGTGCGTGGATGGCCTCAGACCATTGCCTCATTGTATTAGAATGCAGCCCCACTGTCAACAAGCGAAAAAAAGTTTTCAAATTCAAAGCTAGTTGGGCTAATCGAGAGGAATGCAAAAGAATTATCAATACTAGATGGAGGGCCTGTCAATATGGTAGATGGATTAATTCCTGGTCTTCTAATCTAGAGAACTGTAAATAGAAGCTTATTTGTTGGAATAAGGAGTCACACTGAGAATTGCAAAATCCGGATTCTGAACTATGTGAGTTTGTGTCTTTTTTTGGTTTATGTGGGTTTTAAATTTCAGGGAATTTGTGTCTATTTATGTGAGTTTTCTTCTATATTTGAAATTTTTTACAAAAATGGACATTTTTGAAATCAGAGGTCAAGTTTTGGCTATTTTTGATAAATTCTCTAATAGAAACTCATTTATTTCTTTGAAAAGTGAGATGGCCTTGGGCCAAGGCTACTAGGGCTACAGCCCAGGGCTCAAAGCTGAGGGGGGCTCAAATATTCTTTTAAAGCCTATATATATATATGTATATAAAAAAAATAAATAAATAAAAAAAAAGAAAAAAAAAAGAGAGAAGCCGAACTGTACCTGTACCAAAGAGGAAGCCAAATCAATCTTCAATCACTTTTAATATTCTCAATCTCAAGAAACATATTGAGGAAGGAAGCAAAGTCAATTATTATTAAGCAAAGTCAATTATTATTAATTAATTATATAATATAATATAAAACAAGAATCGACAAAATACGGGGAAATCAAGTAATCAACAGACCTTCTTAGCCATTAAAAGAAGAAGAAATTTAGATATTTTGTCAAACAAACCAATGCTTCATTTGAAAATTTAGATGAAGATTTACCAAATGAAATATGAACAACCAATTCAATTGAAATAATTAGTAGAAAATGAGAATGATGTTGATGATCTAGATGAAAATGAAAATATTGATGAACTTTTACATGATGAAAATGAAAATATTGATGAACCTTGCCATGAAAATGAATGTCCCGTAACAAGATTTGATTTGAACATATATGATCCATGACAGGACCCGCCCCAAAATTTTCAGAACCCAAGACAATTCCTGTGGGAATCCCGACATCACACCAATGCCGGGCTCATCCACTAAAACTATAACCTCTTTTCCCAAAAAGGAATAAGAGCATGAGACTTTCTACTGAAATTTCGGCAGAGTTTCCCCTACAAATTGAACATTCCCCAAGTTTCAACATGCACAAAATTCACAATTTAATATCCCAACAGGCAGCATGCACAATATAATTTCATGCAATTCATGTAAACGGCCTTCGGCCTTCAAATGATTCGGAACAGAACCGCAAACACTGTTCTTAAATCAATTTAATACATTAAACAATGCATATAACAAACTCAAAACTAAATGATGAACGCCTACTGAAATCAACATAAAATAACTTCTCCAAATATCCAACATACGAGGTTTTAACCTCCTATCATACTCGCATCTCGTTTTCACCCAAATTTCAGGACCAACGACGAGTTCCGAACCAATCTCAATAAAACAATAAGAGCAACGTTTAGCTCGTGGCTGCACCTAGTAACCATAGGTTGCCTACGTACCCTTACTAAGGGATTAAGCCACACGTAGTTCTTTCCTAAGACCCTTCTACTTTAAATCACAATCACCAATTACAATATCACATATCTCCCCATACGCCAGATATACCAACACCACGTATGGGGTCTGTCAACACGCCGACTACTCCTACGACACGTGCGACCTTAACACAATATCACATATCTCCCCATATGCTGGATATACCAACGCCACGTATGGGGTCTGTCAACACGCCGGCTATTCCTACGACACGTGCGACCTCAACACAATATCACATACCTCCCCATACGCCAAATATACCAACGCCACGTATGGAGTCTGTCAACATGTCGGCTACTCCTACGACACGTGCGACCTCAACATAATATCACATACCTCCCCATACGCCGGATATACCAACGCCACGTATGGGGTCTGTCAACACGCCGGCTACTCCTACGACACGTGCGACGTCAACATCATAGGGTGGTACTTACGTGTAATCAATATCCGGGGAGGTACATAGGGTAGTACGTATAGCACTTCAAACAGACATTATAAACTCCTTTTTACACCTTTATATACACACATAACTATATATATTAATTTCTAATATTGTAGAAGCCTCAACAACAATCTAACATCCGATAATCCCCTAATTTAGAATTATAAACTGATATCCTAATCCCACATAACCAACATACAATCAAGACCTGTCACTACGGTCATTTTAATCTTCCTAGGAAGGTAACACTACCTAGGAAGTCTCACGGTCAACCTAGGGTCAAACTACCCAACCTTGGTCAAACGGGCCCGCGGGGCCCACGACTTCCAAATCATGTTCCAAAAGTTCCTATAGATTCTACAAGGCTTAGGACACACGTCCTGCAAGTTTGGTCCAGATCGGACGGTCGGATTGCTAACGATCGGACGGTCGGATCGCTAACAATCGCACGATCGCACGATCGCACGGTTACTATAAACCTAACCCCTAGGGTTGGCATTTCCGGAGTATCCGGGACTCCGTTTTACAATCCGTCGGATCCTACACGATCCTACGAATACCTAGATCAACATATAATAAATTTAAGACCATCCAACGGTCCAAACCTATCGAACCCGGATAACGCGTAATAGGCGATATCCGTTCGAGACTCAAACGTTAACCAAATTGGAATCTGAGCACACCTACATGCTCTTGACATCAAGGGGATTGCATTGAGACAAAAATGCCCCTGAGCCACAGTGCCCACGAGCCGCCACATGCGCTAGCAGCGCGTGGGTGTCCAAAGCGATTAAGCATCATCGTAACATCTCAAAATCTCGGCTCAAGACTCCTACCCTAGGTGTAACACCCTATTTGGAGTCACTTTTGTTATTGGGTATACCCTAAAAACTGACCGGAAGTGGCCGGAATCTCGATCCCAAAACCGGTCGAACCCTAACTCGAAAATCAGACAATCTAGGCTCAAAATTAATGAAATCCTACTCAACCATCAGCTAGAGCTCGAGGAATAGGTGGATTTCCGTACCTAGATGGCCAAAAATGGCTGCCGGAAGAGAGAAATCGAACGACTGGAATTTTCCTCTCAAAACCCGTCGTTTTTTTGCAAAAATATGGCAGTGTGGCTGCCGTCTGGCGTCAGAGAACAAGTGAAGATGGACGGCGGAGACTGGCCGGTCATTTTGGGACCGGTCCGGCCCGAATGTTGGCCGGACTTGGCGGTGGCAACCGGCGGAACGCGCGGCTGCTACAGTATGGGGGTTTCTTGACAGAGGAGAGAGAGAGCACCCGGGAGAGAGAGAGAGAGAGAGAGAGAGAGAGAGAGAGAGAGAGAGAGAGAGAGAGAAAAGGAGGGCATTTCTGACTTTTATCCAAAAATCCCTTTTTCAAATAATTACGATTATGCCACTGAGTTTCATTCGATCATAACTGTCTCGTTACAACTCTGATTTGAGCCTACTACGTCTCTACGGACTCATCTCAGTACAACCTACGTAATGGTATATCAGGAATTCTCAAATTCCTTCCGAATAAGAAAATGACCAAAATACCCCTATCCTAAGGGTAAATTCGTAATTTCACTCAAATTAATTAAAACAGGAAATAAATTTTGAGTCAGGGTGTTACAGACTTCCCCTCTAATAAAAATTTCATCCCCGAAATTTCATACCTGTCACTCCAAAGGGTTTGGGTACTAAGCCTGCCTCGACCACTCGGGTTCCCTAGTATCCTCCTCCACAACCTGATATGACAGGAACTTAACCTCTCACGTTTCCCGAACCCCTGCATGAAGAAGCTTTGATTCAGGGTCACTCAACTTCAAAACATCCTTCCGTTGAAGGCATTGAAACTGAAATTTAAATCTACCACCCTATGCGTACCCATTTTATTTCCGTCCATTCTTAATAAGCCGTCAATTCCTCGTGTCACCACTGGTGACACCCCCTCGCAGGTCTCAGTGACACAAGGTCGACCTGAGCCACATTCCTCGCAGGATTTCGGGGACATTTGGTCACCCTGATCCGCATTTACTATTTAAGTTTCCAAGTTCCTTCCTCCACAACCATGTTGGTAGCCAAGCCAAAAGCTCTAGCTAAACAAACAAAGGAAGAGAAGTCTCCTTCTTCCCCTAAGAATATCCTTTAATAGCTGCTATAATGCTTAATCTTTCTCTGAAAGCTAAACGCTTCCATTTATAATTTGATTCTCTTCTAGCTCTCCCCCTATAAGAAATCCACGTTCTTTGAGTTCTTGATATTTTCCTTCTTTCTTTAGAATCGATAAGCGACATTGCCAACAAGATTCTTTGAGAGGAATGTCAGAAAGGATCATTTTTACTGAATTGTAATCATCATCTATCTCACCATGGTCATAAGCAACTCCAAGTGTATAGCTAATGATACAATCCGTCTTCCCACACCAGAATCTGTAACCTCCCTGAAACTTAAGTCTCAAGCTCCTTGAGTCAATCACGACACCAATCATCTCTCAAACTAATTTCGTGTACTCTACTAGTTCGTACTTAACTAAAACCGCCTTACAACTCGAACATAAAGTTCATCACGTGCCACAGAAGCCAAGTTCACAACTCACTCAAGTGTGACAAACAGTTCCTATGTTTAGTCCTTGAAGAGCCTTAAAATTCAAGAGGAGTTCCTACCATGTGGCTAGCAGAGTCCAATGCTCGGGCTAGACAAGCAATGATGAGGAGTCTCCTTCTGTAAGAGAAGTACTGCTATCCTAATCTTTTCCACCCTTGTGATTTCGATTATACTAAGGCCGTTCTTCAAATCATGAATCCAGTGATTCAATCTTCAAGAATTCACTCTTCTCAAAGAAAGGTTGAGCTCTTATTATCTTCGACTCCATGCTCAATGCACACAATCGAAAATTAGCAACATGTTCAGGTAATCGAGGATCCCTAGAAGCAGGTTGATCAACTCCATGTCCTCTTGCCCATAAGAACTCAACAAACTTCATCATAGGAACATCCAATTGTACCCTAGGTACAGGTGTTGTCCCATGCGAAACCTTCGGCTTCTGTACACAATCTTCCGGAACTTCTGAAACAACCTCTGTCTGTGGTAAAGCTCCGACTCTTCCTTAGGCAACGGCTTATGTATCTTTCCTCTTCCTCTTTCTCAAATTGGTTCCATTTCCAGAGAGATGGGCAGAAGTAACCCAAGTCGCCGGTCACACTCACAGCGGCCGGAATTTCAAGAAATTTTGGAGCTACAATTTACCGCGTAAGAGAGCAAGGAGGAAGAATCCTAATGTTCCACTCCTGCCAATCGCGGTATTCAAGTCCACGCGAGTCAAATGATACTTCACCCAACACCACTACTTCTCACTTTAATTTGTCACGACCCTCTTTGGTCGGGCTCACAATTCCTCCATTCCCATGTAACTTGTCCATCAACTTTCTCTGACAATTTTACCTCGTCTCAGCTGATTCAATACTTTCAGCTCTTCAGCTTTCCTTCCATAGGATATTGAGATACGACAATTTGGATAGACACTTTTCTAGAAACGTGACACCCCTAAGTGTAATCGTCAATATCCTAAATCCAACAATGTCAAAGAGTCCTTAGCGTCGCAAATGCGCCATTCGGGGATGGAACCCATCATAATACCCAAAAATTAAGGATGCACACAAGGTGCGGGGTCCACAGGAAATTGAACCTAGAGCTCTGATACCAATTGACAGGACTCGCCCCAAATTTTTCGAAACCCGAGACAATTCTTGTGGGAATCCCGGCATCACACCAATGCCGGGCTCACCCACTAAAATTATAACCTCTTTTCCCAAAAAGGAATAAGGGCATCAGACTTTCTACTGAAATTTCGGCAGAGTCTCCCCTATAAATTGAACATTCTCTAAGTTTCAACCTGCACAAAATTCACAATTTAATATCCCAACAGACAGCACGCACAATATAATTTCATGCAATTCACATATAAACGGCCTTCGGCCTTCAAATGATTCGAAACAGAATCGCCAGCACTGTTCTTAAATCAATTTAATGCATTAAACAATGCATATAACAAACTCAAAACTAAATTATGAACACCTACTGAAATCAACATAAAATAACTTCTCCAAATATCCAACTGTTTGGGCCTAAAAATTGACACACCCAGCCCAGCGAAAATGAGGCCCAGAGTAAGGCTGCAAAAAATCAAACCAATTTGGTCTTCGAGAAACAGGAAGATGGAAGCCCAAAAACCAGAAAAGCCCAGCCCAAAGCTCATCAAAGCAAACAAAGCTAACCTGGGCCTCATAGGCCCGATGTGATAAAAAGGGAAGCCCAGAAACAGGAAACAATCCCACATAACATCTCTGGGATAAAGAAAAGTCAGCAATGGCAACTGTCATAGAAGAAGTGATTGAAAAGTTCATGACATCAAGCTGTTCTGAAAAACCTGAAAACCCTGAAGATCAAATCCCTCTTACATATATATATATTCAGAGATTTTTTCTATTTTACAGAGAAGGAAATTTTCCCAAAGAGATAAGCAAGTTACAATCTCAGAGAAAGATAAGCAGGAAAGCAGGAAGCTGTCCAGAAAAGAAGTCAAATTAACCATCACGGGTGAAATCTCACAAGAGGCAGTTGAAATTGGGAAAAGAGATTAGGTTCTTTTTCAAGAAAAACAGGGAAGTGATTGCCTATTTGAGAGCCTATCTGCCAAAACTGATGAAATCCTATTTTCTTTCTTTCCATTAAAGAAGAGAAAAGGGGAGATATCTTTTTGCCGCCCAATATTAAACAGGATCACCCTACTCCAGAAAAACATTTTACTATAAATACAAGAAGGAGTGAACAGGGTAGGACACACAAAAAATTCATCATCCAATCAAACAAAAATCCTACACAAGGAAATCATCAGCCAAATAGACAACTCAAAATCAACCAACAAGCCCACTTGAGTTTCAAGTAAAACCAGCTTCAGATTAGAATTCCCAAGGCTCAGACTTAAGAAGTAAGTCATTCAAAACGAGATTTCTCTCGTTACAAATTTGGTTCAGCAAAAAAAACCAAGGCAGGTAGAGCTTGAGTTCTCTCCAAATATGGAAAACCTCAACAAAATATACAATGCAGTCTCTAGCCCACTGATGTCCTCAAAAACAGTCACTTCTGCCCGTGCAGACTGAAGAAACCACAGTTCTGCCCACTCAGAAGCTTCACAAAAGCTTAAGGTACATTGAAGCTCTGCCAGAATCAACCTTTGGTATCGATTTATGATTGAAACCTAGCAGTCAAAGGTGTCAACGGTCCAGTCCAGCCCAGGCATTTCCAGTCCAGCC
>NC_024130.1:10219978-10230077 GCF_000346735.1 Prunus mume
GGTTTTCATAGGAGCTTAAGTGAAGCTACTTTATACACTAAGAGGTCTCCAAGTGGTATTCTTATTGTGTCACTCTATGTAGATGACATTATCTATACAGGAAGCTCAAAGGAGATGATGCTTGAATTTAAGAATGAGATGATGAGACAATATGAGATGACAGATCTTGGATTGCTTCATCACTTTCTTGGCCTTGGGGTTTTACAAACTGACACTTGCATTTTCTTGCATCAAAAGAAATATGCAAAGACTTTGCTAGACAAGTTTGGACTCAAGGACTGCAAATCGGTTGCAACACCATTGGCAGTGAATGAAAAGTTGTCTAAAGTGGATGGGAGTGACTTAGCAGATGAGACTTTGTATAGACAAATGGTAGGAAGCTTGCTCTACCTAACTGCAACAAGACCAGACATTATGTTTGCATCTAGTCTTTTGGCCAGATTCATGCACAATCCTACCAAGAAGCACATGGGAACAGCGAAAAGGGTGCTAAGATATATACAAGGTACGATAAGCTATGGCATTGCTTATGAGAAAGGAAAAGGAGCTGTGTTAATTGGCTATTGTGACAGCGATTGGAGTGGTAGTGAAGATGATATGCGAAGCACATCAGGCTATGCATTTAATTTGGGGTCAGGAGTGTTTTCTTGGGCCTCAATTAAGCAGAGCAGTGTGGCTCTCTCCATTGCAGAGGCAGAATACATGAGCGCAGCAGAGGCAACCACTCAAGCTGTTTGGCTCAGATTTGTGCTATCAGATTTTGGTGAAGAACAGGTAGAACCAACTCAGTTGTTGTGTGACAACACTTCGGCTATTGCTATATCAAAGAATCCTGTTCATCATCACAAAACTAGACACATCAATCGCAGGTTTCATTTCATTCGAGATGCTCTTCACAATGGTGAGATTGATTTGCTTTATTGCAAAACTGAAGAACAGGTTGCTGACATATTCACCAAGCCTCTAGCAAGGGATCGGTATGAGTATCTAAGGAAGGCTTTAGGTGTTATCTCAGCACAACACTTAGAAGGGAGTGTTAGTTTATAAGTGCAGCTGCTGAGATAGTTTATTATTTTCCATTTGAAAATGTAGCCGTTGGATAACAGTCCAACTGTGCAGTCAGGATGTAACTGTGCATGCCAGGTGTCTCTATCTCATAGGGTAGTGAATGAATGGCTGATCTGTAAATGATGTAATAGGAATGTTCCAATTCCTAACGGTTTTGTAAATTCCTAGTGATCTTGGTGCCCTATCGTCATTGAAGCATTTGGATCTGTCTGCAACCCCAATTCTGAACCTACCAGGAAATATGAAGGGTCTTATTATGCTCCAGACTCTGCTGGTAGAAGGTTGCGTAAAGCTCCAAAAGCTTCCAGAACTCCCAGCCAGTTTAAACTCACTGGAAGCATCATTGTACATCATTGAACAAAGTAACAAATTTACCAAACATTTTCACATCAATGAGTAAAAATCTTTGGGATGGCAAGGAGTTAGTTGAAGTTGAAAGCTTGTTTGAAATGAAACCATTGAGAAACGTTAACATAGAAATGATAAAAAATATGGGATTGTTCAATTTGGAATCCAACGAAAGCTCTGAGATCGAAATGATGAACTACTTGACAAATACAATCAAGAAGTGTCGCCTTCAGGTTCTCTCTCTCTCTCTCTCTCTCTCTCTCTCTGTGGTAAAATTGTTATGATTTTAATTTGTATGACACAGGGGCTAGCTGTTCAAATAATTCGAAAATTGGATTGTTATCCTTAGAGAAGATTATTTTATATTGATCTTCTCCAAGATTGAAACACAACTGCTAGCTTGTAATTGTTGGGTGTCCATATATATATATATATATAATCACTTAAATCTGATACCACTTGACCAATATATATGATTTGCATGAAACATGGACTGAACGAATGCGGCATATTTAGCATCTTCCTTCATGGGAGCAAGATTCCAGATTGGTTCAGCTACATAAGCATAGGTAACTCGGTGTTGTCGATTGTTGTACCTTCAAATCCTAACGTCAAGATTCGAGGCTTAAACGCATGCGTTTTATATGCACGACGCCCTGATCATGAGGTTGATGAACGTGTTGCCAGTGAACACTTTGTTAAGGTGAGCAATGAGACCAAGGGGCGCATGAGGACCTATTCCCCTGTGGCAATGGATCTGCCAAGAGAAAACCAAGACATGTTATGGCTGAGCCACTGGATTTTCGGGGACGATGAGTTGGAAGGCAGGGAAACACTACACGGTGAAGTCGGGTTTGTGGGTAAAGGAGTTCGTGATCCAACTTGTGCATGAAGAAGAAAATAAGGGTAAGGGTGTTGGATCGAATGGTGAAGATATAGTAACACTTCCTTGGAACCAAAATGTTGTTAAGGCTGGAGATGTGCCAGGATCAGTTTCAGCATCAAAATATGAGATGTGGAAGGGCAAATACTTTCTATGCAATCATAGGTATCGAATTCATCAAGCTCAATTCAGAAGGTGCCAGGCAAACTCAGCTTATGGTGACTATTCATACAAGCCAGGGGCCTCCTTTTATTTGAATAGTTTCTTATTTACCCATGAGGTTGATATTAGTTAGAAGAAATTGTGGTATGTTACAAACGCATACACTAATTAAACCTATCTAATTTAGGTATTCATTATGTTATTACAATAGTTTAGGCAATATTGATATGTAATTAGGTTTTTCTTCTTCTGTATTTCTATTTTGGAAATATTGATACGTAATTAGGTTTCTCTTCCTCTATATTTCTATTTTGGTTTTCTTGTGGAAGTTATTTTATTGAAAGACTATTAAGAAGTTATTGAGAGACTATAGAAGAGTCAATTCACTGTGAGGTTCGTCGAATCAACCCATACTCGTCGAATCAACCGTAGGAAACTTTGAAGAGTCGTGCGAAAACAACCTTTCAGTTTGAGCTCATCAAAGACTTGCGTTGGTCCTTTTTCCCGTTCCCACTCCTTCTGACAGGTGTGGGGTCAGATTGCTTTGCGGAGTGAGGAGGTCGTCAGATCGACACCAATGCCTTGATTGGATTTTCTTGGCTCGCGAGGAGGATTCTCTCGACTTCTAAACAAAATTGAAAGTTGAATTAGGTTGATAGGAGCGGGCGAACTCTGGTTGGGCCCTTTCGATCTGCTCCTTCTATCCTGATTCGAGAATCGCGTAGTCGTGCCACTATTGGGTATGGGACCAGCCCAATAGACCTGCTGTGAGTTGTGTATTGTGTTGATTTGTCGTGTTTGCATTTGTCCTAGACCTCTGCTCAAGCCATTATGCTCCAAGGAGGGGACGGGCCTGGATGAGTTCTTTTCTATGCCTCAACTAAGAGGACTTCAATATTATTTCATTCGTGTGTATCAGTTTGACAGATATGAGCAATACCTAATCAAATAAGGAGAAAACCAAGATCGTAGTTAATAATACCCTATTTGGGTTGAGAAACCTGGTTCAAATTCAAACAACCCTTAGACTAGGTCAATAATCCAGTCGATTTAGGGCCAATAAGGTAATTTGGGCATGAATCAACCTTTTATTTTCATACTAAAATAGCCATATTCGGGCCTGGACCTTTACTTTAGGTCCGAATGATAAATTTAAAATAGCACGAGAGTGGGAAGTTAAATTAATCTACCGAAACATTTATAATATATAAAAGCGATCAAATGACAGATGTTTAATGGAACAGTCAAAATAAATTATGAAATCTCTTTATATAATTTTAACTTGACAACAAAAGGAAAATGAGAGTTCTTAACTTATCCATTTAACTAATTCGAAATATAAATTACACAGCAAGGAAGGACTGGATATTTCTCTATCCAGTCAGATGGGTACATGAATTCAACTGATCATTTAAAGAAAATAATACCATGAAGATAGCAGAGGAACAAAAGATGAACACAAGAGTTATCAACTGGTTATCTAGAAATTAAGCAAGCTGGTTTGAAAAGATCTTGAATGTTTTTAAGTGTTTTTGAGACGTTAAGTCTATTTTGGAGAGAGAGTCCTCCTCTTCTGTGGCAGATGCTCTTTATTTATAGGCAAGGAGCGAGCTTCAATGATGAATACTGAAAGAGGATATTTGGTTGCTATCTAAAATCAGCTACTGGTCTGTTGATCTGGACCGATTCATGGGTGGGGGTGACGAGATGTTTCTAACAAGACCAGTAGTCCTTAATGATATTCCCCCAAGTTGTGTCCTTTGTACCCGGAAGTCTGGTTGGCAATTCATCTCCTTCTGGTTCTTATGGCTTTTTCCAACGTGATTCCTTGTTCGGCGAGAAGAAAGTCAAGTCGTCATTAATGGAGACAATCTCCTTCAGACCCTCACGTGGGTCAATGTGTAACAGTTACCGATCTTTTAACTTTAGTGTGACTCAAAGGCTTGGGATTTTTGTCTTTGTGGGCTTCTTATTTTTATCTATTGACCGCCCACTAAGCAAAAGGGTTCCTTTGGTTTTTTTAAAGAAAAGAAAAAGACATTGGGCTTGGGCCTTAAAATTTTGAGAAATAGACCATTTTTGGTCCATTTACAAAATATGGTACAAACAACTTGAACTTTATCTTACCCACAGAATGAACAGTTTTAACCTCACAAAGGTTGCCATATGCCTCTCACGTGACTAATTTGACAGAAAAATAGATGAAATGTCTACAAAATTGACGGTGAGGGGAAAATTGACAGTAAAATTTAATTCATGTACTTAATTTTCTTTTATATATATATATAAAAAAAAAAGCAATAGGATAAATCGAAAATAAGGAACAAATTCATAGGGAAATTTGGCATATTACTCTTTTTTTCTTTTCTAGGCCTTCGGCCAACTATTAATAATATCCAACCCACCACATAATTATTCGATAGTAATGAGCACTTTGCAGGCTAGCCCAATAATCTACCTATTCCAGTACCACAATATATGTGAATAATGGATCATATGAGACTCAATAATCAGAAATACATGTTAGTTTACTTGTACCGGATATTGAAATTATACTAATTCTATCTCTATGTTTGTTTACTTGTTTAAATGTCTGTTAAAAGCAGTGGTGATGGCATATAGTAATTACATATCTTTGGTCACCTAAAATTGTGTAAAATTTGCTATTTTTTAGAGCATCCACAATGGACTCTCACATCAACCCAATTAACCATAAGCCTAAATAAAACCCACAAACCCAACATGACCGAACCCTAAAGCAACCCATGAGCCTAAATGAACCCTACCACCGGCCACACCTCCCACCGCATCAGATCTGGGGAAAATATGATTTCCAACAATATACCTGCGCATAATAGCGAACAAAATAAACGAAAACAACAACCTTACCAAGGAAGAACAATTGGGTGATTTGCAGTAACCTCTATCAAAGACGATATAGAACCAATAGAGAACATGAGTAGTGTTAAAGAATAGGTTTGGGGAGAAAGATTTGATTGAGAAAATAGCCTAAAAGGGGTGATGGGAGACCTCAATTTGAGCATGGCTAAGAAGAAATCACCACAAGGGGTTCACTAAGCACAACTGTTATTTGTGGTCTTTAATGCAAAAAGCACAATTATTCGTGCTCTATACTAATGGCCACAATGTAGCCACTTTAATCAGTTTCCTCTATAGGAGTTTCTATTGTTCATAGGGCACGATTTTACTTTTTGGTGTCTTAAACTCAATACTTTTGGGCACATATATGGCATATATCCGACAACATCGATTTCTGCTTTTGATTTGACTTTTGTACATACACACAAACCATTCATTTGTGCCCATTGTATTTATTTTTTCAAAAAAAAAAAAAATTAGGGTTGCCAAGCACCGCCACCTCTTACATCCCTCTACCATCCAAATCAGCGCCACTTTGCCTCTCTCTCTCCCTCTCTCTCTCCATCACCGCCACTTCCTCCTTCTCTTTCTCATCCGCCGCCACAAATAAATACAGGATTAGATTTAAGAATTGGGTATAAATGAAAATTATGCAAATACACAATTAACTCACTCAAATTAAAACTCAACATCTAAATTCTTACTTACCATCTTTTAATACAGTCAAAGCAAAATCTCTTTGTCTTACAATTGGAACAGTGAACAACTACAAACTTGTTAAGTTTGTCCTATAAAACGCAAACTTTTCATTTTCGTTCATTTCACAAAGAACGCAATAGGTCATCCATAAGAATTTATGGAGAGAGAGAGAGAGAGAGAGAGAGAGAGAGAGAGAGAGAGAGAGAGATCACTTCTTTCAATTTACAATTGTTCATGGGATTATTGGGATCGTTGTCTCCGTTTGATTGATCGCTTTGAATTTTCTTATTCTTGGTCATATTATTCAACCACTCCAAGTGCTTTTCATAGTAGGGATGTTGTGGTTGAGAAGGATGGTGGGAAGGATGAGGAAGATGGGGGAGAAGGGAGACATCGGTAAAATCGAAGCAGGAGAATAAAGAGGACTCATTTTGGATTTCTAAAGATAAGAGTTATGGTCTTCGGGAAAGCAAATGATGGAGGAGGAGTATGGAGGAAGGCAAAAGGAGGATATGATAAATTTTTTTCCCCTAAAACGAGGAGTTGATAAATAGAATAAATTATTATTTTTAAAAATATATAAAACCTGAAGGCACAAAAAAGTTTAGTAAATTTAGGCTTTAGCCACAAAAAACACTTTTGGAAAAAACCAAAACTTTTTCAAAAAAGGCAGAAAAACCCCTCAACTTTCAAACCAAAGACATACAAATGTAAAAGATTCATTAGGAAATCCAAAAATAAACAAGGGCATTTTTGTCCATTTTGGCTTCTTTTCAAAATATTTCTCTTTCCTTTGGCTTTTTCCAAAATGTCCTCAAAAGTTTTTCGTGTCCTATGAAAAGCACAATTAATCATGCTTTTAAACTATAATAATTACTCTCACTGACAATGAGGTGACAAGATGGAAGTTGATATTAGCATTAAACACAAAGGTCGTTCCCAAATTTCAATATGCACAAATAAATTTGTTCTTAGACATACATTAATTGTGTCTTTTGTGTAAAAGACATCTTTAAGTATTTTTTGTGCTAAATGAGATTGAAAAGGCATAAACCCTTCTTCCGTACTCCTTGAAATGTGTCTTTAGAGCAGTTTTGGAGTAGTGGTTTCTTATTCAAAACATCTTAGTGGACTTATTCAATAACCCAAAAGGAAAAGACGAGAAGAGAGAAGAGGGAGGAGGGGCAGTGACACTTCTTCCTCCTCTCCCTCTATGAAAATTTTCCTTTGGGACTTACAGAGAGAGAGAGAGAGCGGCTAGGGCTATTTATTTATTTATTTTCTTTCTCTGGGCTTCTTCCTCCTATTACGTTTTCAAGTCAAACAAATTTGATCTTATATAATCTGATCTAATTTTAGTTTTTATTGAGTCAAATTTGATAATTTTATTTTTGCTAACCGGGTGGCCGGAGCCATGAGGGAGAGAGGAGAGAGAGGGAATTCAACTAGGGTTTTGAGTATAAGTTTAGAATTACCTCATGTGTGTTGTGTAGCCATGTATTTATAGAGCTCTTGCCTCCTAAGGTTTGAAGAATTGTCTCAATTTAATTAGGATTATTCTTACCAAAAAATAGGAGATTGGAATTAATCAAAGGGATTTGATGGAAATCTCTTCCTTGATTTAGGGAGATATTCTCATCTTAAATCAAATATTATCTCCCTAATTAAATAAGGTTTAATTAGGATGATTATTTGACCTAAGAAATTTCTTTTTTCCACATGTCACCTGTTCATTGGTCGCCGAAATATTTATTTCCACAATAAACAAATTATCTAGATATTTTAACAAATTGACAAATTAATTCGAATATGACCTGAATTTTTATCGTGAGAGTTGAACGGCTTATCTTTCCACTTTAAAGCACATGTTATCGTCATGCAGATGTTCCAAAAGCGAAGCACTTTTTATAATAATAATAAAAAGTGCCCAAAATTTAATGTACCATATATAATATATAATTATATATGTGGTAGCTTTCAACTTTGAAGCCCTTCAAAAGGTGGTCCTCCTCCTCCTGCATAAAGAGCCGTTGAGAATATAAATAACTTGCTTGCTGTTTATTTTATGATCTTCATAAAAGCTAGTTGCCGATACCATGAACACAGACAAAAGTTTTCTGACCAGGCTTCAGATAACTTTTTTTGGGTCAATAGGGTTCACAGGACAAAACTTTATAGCTAGTGGCTGGCAATATTAAATTTGAAAAGGTGGATGTTGTTGCCTTTAGTGGTTGGAACTTGAGACTTGTAATTTGGAATTTCTTACTTTACAAGCCTGGGTCAAGTTTATTTCAAGGAAAAACAAAGAGATACTTTCTCAGTTTTTGGCCTTTGCATCTCTCACTTGCTTTCAATGCATGTGATGTGATGTGATCTTATCTCTCTATGGTTTGGTCCGATTGTGACCTTATCTCTTGTGTTCTATTTGTTTTCGTGTATTATTCGAATAGGGTAACTGCTTTTTTCTTAAGAAAAAGAAATTTGAAGTTGAGAAAATTAATATAGAAAATAGAACATTTATTCAATACTTGCCGAAAACAAACATTAGAATTAACATATTGTCGTATTGTTTTCCTAAAATACTCTATTATCTATCTGTAAAAATTAAAAAAAGGACTAGAATTCTCTTTGTAAGTTCTCAAATAGGCCTTGATATGCTCTGGATCTGAGATGGAGCCTCCCCTCCTCCTAAACGTTTTTTAACTAAAAAGTAATCTATTACCTAATTAAGGAACCAAAACTACATTTGATGTCTACATGTAAGTACTTTTCATCGTTCTTTTCTTTATTGCATTTGATAGGTCCATTTCATATTTATCTAGCCCAAAAAAAAACTAACACACATTGTGATCTATGAGGATTGATATATCGTCATATCCATGGTATACAAATAAATACTACTAATAACTAAGCTATATTAAACTATTCTTAATATGAAACATGAAGAGCAATTAAAATATTAATCCGGCCTACACATCCTAGGCAAAATGTGTACCGCCACAACTTCCAACATCGGCGGCGGCTCCACCACCCAAATCCTTGGTGGTGTCGCCACGACATCTACCACCACAATCCTTCTTCCGTTAGCACAAACCACACAAACTCTCCCTCTCCCGGCACAAACTTGCTCAGCCTCTCTTAACACAACCGACTCCATCACCATTTCCCAGCAGTCATTTTCATCAACATACTTGTTCAATACTCCTGTTCTCTCATCCACCACATACATCACATCATCGTCATGGTCATCGTGACCATCATCATTGATGGTTGCAGCAGCTGGCCCATTCCATCCACCGAGCATGCCTTGAGGCATGACTTGCCACGTGTCCTTCTGCACATCATAGACAACCCCTTCTTTGATTGCATTGCCCTTCGAATTCACCATCCATAGCTTCCCTCTGTACCCAATAGCCTCCACATCCTCCCTGCTAAACCTTCCATCTTTAAGGCATGCCTTCTTAACCCATGACGAAGAAGCCTCCTTTCTCTTCGTGTCCCACTCTTCCATCGACCTCGCAACATCTCCTCTATAAGTTGTTCCAATCCCACCAGCCACGTACACTTTTCCACCCACAGTCCCGACCCCACACCAGCGGCGAGGCTCGGGCAGCGGGGGGCCGAAGGACCACTGGTTGGACAGTGGTTGGAACACAAGAGGACGAGGCATCGCTGGTGTGAACTGGTGGGTAGTGGCAGCAACGAGGACAAGGCGGCCGGAGACGGACAACCATTGGATCGGTAGTTTTCGGGAGAGGAAGGACGGGTGGCAGTGGAGGAGTTGGAGAGGAGGGGAGGACGGAGGAGGAGGGAGAGAAGTCCATGTGTTTGATATGGGGTCTAGTGAGGAGAACTGAATGGGGGAATTGGGGTTGTGGTGGTGGTGATGAGGTGGTGGTGGAGAGAGAATGGCGTAGAGAGAGAAAAAAGGGGGGAAGGAAGGAGAGTAGATAAGGCGCCGCCATGAGCGGCAAACAGAGAAGAGAACGGAAGGGTTGATTTTTGCAAGGCAGAGCTGTGCAAGGTGGTTTGGTAAGCCTGGCAACAGCAAAGTCTCAT
>NC_024130.1:10230087-10264913 GCF_000346735.1 Prunus mume
AGAGGCTTGAGTTCGACAGTGTTTTGGTTTTGGTATGGCTTCTTGATCCATAGAGATTCATTCAAGCATTATTTTTTGGGGGGCTCTTTGGAATGCTTCTTGTTCCTATATATATATATATATGGATTTTTGGTGCCGTTCGGGTGCCCCAGTGGCCAAAGATGACATTAGCAATCAAAGCACCTGTATATTGTATTTAAATTCGTTGGATAAGAAGAAAAAAAAAGTGACACGAAATAAAGACAAGGAAAATTGAGATGTATGATCAAGTAGGGGCCTGTTTTGGAGCGTTTATAGCTTGATCGAAGATTCTTGAAAGAATTTTTATAATAGAGACAAAATCAGGAAGCCCTGAGTCACCTGACTTCGAGATAAGCTTCTACTGCAACTCTCTCTTGTGAGACAGAAGGGCCAAGTTCCAGCTTTTGTGAGAGAGAATGACCGCACCATATATATTTCTGAGCCTTCAGATACTTTGTTGCCCCCACCCAAAACTCATACTGGTTTTAAGTAATTTATGGAGGAGCAAAAAGGTTTGAATGGATTTTAGCTGAAAACCAAAAAAAATCACGAGGTACTTCATTATATACCTATTTTTAGCACTAATTATATAGATAAATCCTATACCATTTAATTTGAGTGCTACTATTTCTACTCACCTGTCATATTTTTCCACTCACCTTATCTTTCCACTCATCATGTAAATTTGAAAAAACACAATCTTATTTTTCCACCCACCTTTATTCTTAAAATATCATTTAATTATTAATTCAAGCAAATTCTCTTTTCTGTTAACTTGTGAGTCATTTAAATTTAATCTAATGATTGAAAAGAGCAATTGTTTGCTCTAATTGGAGAGATTTAACAACCAAAACAAAACTAATGGAACATATTTTCAACAAGAGCATCTGATTACATTGGGATTTGTTCCGTGGGAGGAGAAGACTTTTGCCATGTCGATCATTGGGATTTGCTGGCCTCCAACAAATAGGAAGAGTACATGATGACTGGAGTTTCTGATGAAGAATCCATCGTTTTGGCTCAAAATTTTTGGGGTTAGGGTTTTAGGATGAAGATAAAATAAGAGGTTGAGGGGTGCTTTGGATTTGACATTTGATCCTTGTGCTTTGGAAATTTTTTAACTTTTTTTAATTTTAAGTTTGAGGTAATTGTTTTGTTTTTTAATCATTTTCCGTAAGTCCTTAAAAGTTATTTTATAAAGGGGTAAATTTGTCTTTAAAATTTTGAAGATAAGGTGTGTGGGAAAATAAGACAGGTGGGTGGAAATAACAGCACTCTTTAATTTTTATAAACAAATTATAAAAAATGACAGCTGACCCTGTTAAATTTAATTTTGATTATTAAATTACTTTGATGTCCTATTGAGTAATTTGGATTTTTTTTATAAGGTTTTGGGATTGGGCTTATTTTAAAAAATTGATGGCAATTTTGTAATTTATAAAAAGTTTCGAAATCTTATATTGTAAATAAACTTTGGATATGTTTTTAAAATACATTGCATATAGATTTTTTTATTTTATTTTTAATTTGAACTTTTATATTAGACCTAACGGTGAAACTCCCAAAAATCATAAATTGAGCATAATATATAGAGAGTTGTGCCAAGAGTATTGGAAGCAATAAAGGCAAGGAACTGATCAAACTTTCTAAAAGGTTCACAAACCAAGAGCTCTTCAAAAGCTGCTTGCGTCACTCTCCACCGAAAGTTTTAAATCAATGGATGGGTTTTAATAATTGGTGTTTTCCTTTGGCCGAAGTTAAAAGAATACAAATTTATAAATAAACTCAATCCTAGACATGTATTTATAAAAAAATTCAAGCACTATTTAAACATAGAAACACACCTAAAATCAACTTTTTGGGTGTGTTTATAAATGGGTTTTGAGTGTGTGTAATGATGGGTTTTAGGTGTGTTTATATGTTTAAATAGTGCTTAGGTTTTTTTATAATTTTAACCCTCATTTTGGGTGTTTTAGTGAAACTCCTTTAAAAGAAAGAGAGGGTGGAAACTCACACATGCATGTATCATGAAGTTTTGAACTCGGGACCACTTAATAGCATATTAAAAATTTGATTTAATCCTCATAACACTCCATTGGTAATAATTGGTGTTGGTGTGTCCGATTTAAATTGATTTCACCTTTAAACCACAATTAAATTAAGTTTCACTTTTAAACCACAATTACATTAATTAACCATTTTTTCTTCTGGATTAACTAATGAACTCTTTTTCTTTTAGTACAAACACACAACTATAATGCTATGGAAATTCGAACCGGAGAACTTTGGTCTGCAAGTCAATGCCATTTTTCACTGGGTTAGAGCATCCACAATCATGCTCTCTATTTTTTAGTTAAATTTTAGCTAAAAACATATAAAGTTATTTTAGGAGCTCTTTATAAAATTTAAACTCCAATCATGCTCTTGAGTTTATAGAGTCATAAATGCTATAAATTTTTTTTAATTGGTCCATCTCTATTAAAAAATAATATAAAAAATAATCAACATTAATTAAAAGTTTGAAATACTCATTAAATAAAGCAGCATTAAATTATAGGAAGTCACTAGTAGTCATTTCTCTCTCCTCAGATTTAGGAGCTCCTAGAAGTCTCCTTATTTTAGGAGGTGGATATGAAGCATGGTTGGAGTTGTATTTTTTCAAATCCTCCCTAAAATTTGTCTAAAGAGGTGATTTAGGGAGCCCATTGTGGATGCTCTTACACCCAATTGGAAAAGAGCTAATATTTAACTAATCAACCCTTTTTTTGGTCGAAAACTAATCAACCGTTAAGTATATAGCATTTTGGACTAAAACTAGAGGAGAAATTAAACAAAGGCATATCAATATTGTCCTACACCCACTAGTTCCAAGTTTGAGTCTCCTTTTGCCTCCCTAAATATGATGTGATTAGGCCAAAAAAAGAATTATACTTCTGTGAAATTGAATTCTGAAGAACTAATCATCTTTTGGATTTAACAATCTCACTGTACATTATACTGTACAAACAAATCAATCCACACCGCAATGACCAAAACTAGTTTGAATAACTGAAGGATTGTCAAAGTTTACATACAAACTGGTTACAATTGTAGCATCCATGCCTCCTCGCCATCACGGTAATGGCTCTTACAAACTGAACAAATGAGTCATGAAGACAGTTCCTTGAGGTCAGGGTCCAGCCATTTCCAAACAGACAGGAGACCACTTGTGTCACCACTGAAAAATAGTCCCCCGGGCCCTATCTGAATTGCCCGAACTTCTCGTTTGCCAAATAGTCTGCCCCTCTCAGTAAATCTATAACCACACAATAAAGTGAGAATGGAATTGATCATAAAAAGAATCAGAGCATAAAGAATCTGAGTGTCATGTACTCACGATGGCAGTTCATATAGGCGAACAGAAGCGTCATTGCATGAGCAAAACAAGATTGGCTTAGCTTCTGCATCTGGCATTCCGCTAAGTGCAAGAACACCCTGTAGAATGTACAATAGCACCATCAAATTAGGTTAGCCTTTACCCCGAAAACAATGTACATTCAAATCTAAGACATAAACGGATCAGAAAATCAATTATTCTACAGATTAAACGGATCAGAAAATCAATTATTCTACAGATCCCCTATTAAAGAAAAAACATTTTGAAACATCATCTTATATAAGAATACAAAATTTTGAGAAGCAATTAAATGGCACAAAATTGATGTTCTACATGTTTTCCCAGTCCACTAGAAATCACCGACTGCCTTATATTCTAACCATAATACTGTAACTAAAAAACATAACAAGTGGAAAAGGCTTTGTGAAAGGAAAGCATACATGTTCTTCATTGTGAGTGTAGGTCACTTCCAAGTTGCCTCCTTCAGTGGCAACCCACACCTTTATTGTGCAGTCCAATGAGCATGAGAGCAGGAATTGATCCCAGCAAATAAGAGACATCACCACATCAGAATGCCCATTTAGTGTCATAATACACTGTAAAGTATCAAGGTCCCACACCTGAAACAGGAAGATCATAATAAATCATCCTATTACACACTAAATGCAGAAGTTCTTAAGAATCGAAGTTTTTCTATTTTATTTTTTTTCTGAAACATCACATTCAGTTTCAAACACTATGCCAACACTATACTGTTGAAGTCGATAAACTTGTTTGTAGATGCCACAAACTTACCCTGATTGTTTGGTCCACAGAACCTGAGTAAAGCCTACTGCGCCCAACAGTTAAACATACCACAGCTTGAGTGTGGCCTTTCAGAGTTCCAGCCAGCTGAAATGGATTACTTTCAGAACAACCTTTCCACACCAATATAACACCATCCTGCACAAAAGCAACAGATAATTCATGACATATGGAACTATTAATAAATGGATGAAGATTATCGTAAAAGCCCAGCGATGCAATTATTGGGAACTTGCAGAACTGTTATGGTCATTACCTGTGCCCCGGCAAAAAGCATTTCATTAGCAACCACCATGGCGTGCACTTGGCCAACAGGTCCATTCAGGTTGAATTCAGCGTTTGTCTGAATGTTCCACGCCTGCAACATCATGAACAAGCAGCATGTATATTGAACCAACATTTGGTACAACACTGAAGTTAAAAATGAACAAGCTCAAGTACCTTAACAACATTTGGTACACCAACAAAAATCCATGGGCCATCACTAACTAAAGAACCTGCTTCACCACCAAGATTAATCACACTGCCACATTGACCAGTACGGCAGTCCCAAACTCTGGCTGTTCCATCTGTACCGGCTGAATAAAGCTTGTCAGATGTTTCAGGAAGTGCAATCCCAGTGACGGCCTGTTAAAATACATTTCATCATAACAATGATAGTCCAACTTCACAAATAAACAAAAACAACATAGAATTATCTATTCTCTGTAAAAGTGAAAAAAAGAAAACATAAATTTTGAAGGAGATCACGATATACAAAAAAACAAACTGCCTTTATGTGAGTTTTATCTTCTATAAACAACTGAGTTTGGCAGCATGTGAATTATAATTTTGAAAATCAAAATCACCAACAATAATACAAATTACAAAGTAACATGGATAAAATACAGAAAGTAATAGCCAAAATGATTCTTTCCTCTTAACCTCTTCAACTTTTCTAGTTTCTTGTGGAAAGAAAACAGAGAACAAAACAAATTAAAGACATTTATTTTCGAAATCAGAAGTACCTTCTTGTGCCCTTGGAGCTTCGCCAACATTGAGAAGCCAGCTCCACGAAACCATGTATGCAAATACGGGCATCGATCACCTTCAACACAGTTTCCTACTACCCAAAACTTGCAGACCTTTTCTGGGGACTTCTGAACAACATTGCTTTTCTGAGTAGCATTGTATGCATTGCCCTTCTGAATAGCCTTCTGCTTTGAAATGTGAGGGTTCGCCAGTGAAGATGGTGCACCTGTGTGCAAGAATCTACAGAACTTCTTAGTGCACCTTCCAGCAATCCAATAGGCGCAAACAGTTTTTGAAGATACTCCTACTGGTCGAGTATAAACTGAACTTTCTGGTCTCATTGTGGGCCTTCTCACTTCCTTAGTGGCCATACTATAAACACAAATATAGAAGAAAATGAAAAATCATAGAGACACAGCTTCCGACATCCCCGAGCAGAAACGTTATATCAACCATACTCTGTCCCATCAGCAATTCCATGAAAATTCGAATTTCTAAGGCAGCACGAAGAAATTGAATGACTGGAAATGCTAATTTCTGCAGAGAACCCTTAATTTGATTCCCCAGATTCTCAAATTCAACATTTCGTCCAATCTTCATATACATATATCTATATATATATATATATACACACATATGAACCCTAGAAGCTTCAAAATTCCAATAGATGGGCGAGCACACGGAAAGAGACAAATTCGATTTGCGAAACCTTCCTTCCATGTTAAATCCCTTAAATACATTACGAATTTTATTTCTTTTCAAATTTAACCTCCAGCGTCTCCTAAAGAAAACTATAAGTAAACCTAAGATTGAAACCCTACACCAGCATCAAAACCGGACGAAACCATCATCCTCATTAGACACGCGAACGTCGAAAAAATAGCTTCTTGGGAATCCATCGATGGTGGATAAAGAAACGAAATCCTAAGACGCGTACGGAGAAGAAGAAGCAAACCTGATAGAAGGGAGTTGATTGGCTGAGAGCTTTGAACTTTAAAGCGATTAAGTTCTTGTTCTTGGCTGATTGCGAGCGATCACAGAGAGGGAAAGAAGGAGAGAGCGATTGAATACTTTCTACACTGGTGTGGAGCTTATATACCTATCGTAGTTTACCCTTTCTAATTTGCGAAATTGGCTTAAAATGGACCACCTTGCAACCTCTTACTTGGTAATGGAATTCTCCAATGTAACATTCCAACATGGCATATGAGAGCAAAAGTGAATGTGATACCCACTCTACAGCCGATTCTGCAACTGAGTTCGAATCCCCTACCTTTATATTAAAGTTGAATGTCGTTTGTATTCGAAAAAAATAAAATAAAGCATCCATTGAAAATTCTGTTTTATAGATTCTAAAAAATTTTAAAAGCTTTTTTTGTTTTTTGGAAAGTTGAGCAATGTGGTGAAATTGGATAAAGCTAAGATTTCAGTAAGTTTTGATTAGGAAATCTTGACTGAAGCCATTTGCGCTTGCTTCAACAACGGAAGAGAAATAAAAGAACTTTTTAAATAAAAAATCATGAAAACATTCCTTCCATACAGTGGCGGATCTAGGAATTTTTCAGGGAATGGGCAATGTTAAAAGGCTAAAACATCCGAAAAAATAATAATAATAACCAAATAGCCTTACAATTTAAACAACACTAATATTATCCATAATTAAAATAAATAAGACTTTTACGTCTAAGCCTAATTGACTATAATCTATTTTCTATATAAATTAAATGCACAAAATTCATGTTACACAATTATTTACCAAAATTAATATCAAATATGAACAAAATGCATGTCAATTACACAATTAGTCTATCAAAATTCATATGAAATCATCCATTAATCTAACCAAAATCAATACCAATTAATCTAACCCAAAGTACATGTGATTTGGAGGTCACAAGATAAAAGTAGATGTGATTATGAGTTTGGGGTATTTTTCGGTGAATTTTTTGGAGAACATATGAATTTTTAATGAATTTCTAAATTTGGTCTAATTAAAATTTGACACATGGCGCCCTGATAGTGGACCACATTAAAAAGGAATACAAGTTGAGAAGCACAGGATTCTAACTACAAACACAAGTCATCTTCTTCTTCGGCTGGTTGTGTCTGCAACTTAAGTGAAAAAATTTCAAAATCTTCTAAAATCTATAACTTTGGTTGTGGAGGTCCAATTGATGAACCGTTTTCTCCTACGTGATCGTGAGATCGAGCTCAACAATCTAAGGTAAATATTCAGGGTCTCACACAGCAGCAACAAAACAGCATCTTTGAGGCTTTTAATCGAACACTTGGAGGGCACAAGCAAAGGGGCAAATTCCTGCATCTCCAACGCATTTTCTTGCGATAGGAGGTGCACCTGCAGAAGGTGGCTCCGCCCCTGCTTCCATACATATCCATCCAGCGCAGAAGGTGGTACGTACGTTGTTTGAGTGCCAGTCAAAAAAATGTAATTTGCAGTTTGCATGCGTTACTTGTTATTTTTCATATTCATTATTCTTTTTTCTTTCTTTTTTTTTCTAATACAAGCGATATTGAGAAATGAAAGAATCCAACACAGAACCTCATGTGCATGCATTATATTTCAAATTTTGAACATTGATTTAACCTAATCTTAACTAATTTTCCTACCACTATTTAGACTAAATTTGTTAGATGAACTCCATTTGCTGTCGTATAGAATCCATTTTGCTCACAACTAAAAATAGAAAATCTTAAAACTCTTAGAACCATTTGAGTCAGGAAAAAAAGTGCTGCAAATCGCACGATGCCGCTACGGTACAGGAGCTGAGAATAACTGAAATTTTAACAAAAATTGTATTCCAGCCAAAATAATTGGAAAGATGAAGGCACATCATCTTGTGATAATTCCGAACAAGAAAAGAAAAGAAAAGAAAAGAAGAAACGGTCCATAATCACCAATTGCTTTCGTTCAATCGTTACAGAAATTCAATGAAGTGGAATCTAACAAGTTATACAATAGATTTCTACACACAGGGCCACTATTTAATATATACTCGTTTAAAAATAAAATAAAAGAAAAAAGAGTTTTACCTATATAAATTAAGAGGCCGATAATCTGAATGTCTTGCCAATTGGACATCAGTGCCCACCCAAGGGCATAGAGTATACCAGGGTAGCAAAGCTAGCTCTTGGCATCATTGGTATACCCAAGAGCCCAGAGACAAGCAGATGACACCAGTGAAGCAGTCAATACAGAGAAAGTTGGATTCTTGCCACTTCAAAAAATTCTGAATCACTTTGTTTCATGGTCATCACACTTCATTTGATTTTCTGCAGATATAACGTATTCATATAATTTATAGGTCAATCAATGAAGCAGATACATATACTCATGTGAAAGAAAAAAAATACAGAACGTACATAAAAATAAAAGCAATCAAGAGCGCTAATAATTTTTTGATCGGCAGAAGGATGTGTAAGATTAACCATAATGGACATGAAAAATTGAATACAATAAAATAAAGGAAAGTTTCTTCACGTCCTGTCATCAACTACTCAACAGACAGGCCCAGTTTGCAATTTGGCAAGAGAGCCTGGTAGATCCAGAGGACCAATGTCCATGTTTTTCTCTAAATTACAAAATGAATATCTATTCAAAAGCATACATCTGAGTTTAAAAATATATATATAATGCATGGAAGCAAATAAAATGATGTCATTAGTATTTTTGTTTTGCACAATACAATATTTAGTTTTTGATATCTGAATCCGACACAAGTTCAAGTTCATTATTTCATAAGGAAGCATTCCCACTACCTTTCTTCCAAAGATCAACTGTTCACAATGAAAAAGGAAAAAGAAATCTCAATGGGACCGCTAGACAGAAGAACTTACCATTTCTTAGGTTCTTCTGAATTTCCTTCATGATCCCCAATCCCATTACCATGTGCTGAGCCCAAGCTAGAACCATTTTCTTGGGTACCTGGATGAAGCATGTGGGAAAACCCCTGCCCTATTGACTTCCATAATCGCGTAGGCAGATTAGACTGCAAACTGCCAGCACTCCTACTAGAAGATGGTTCAGTTGCCCTAGCCACAGCAGGGTCTAGTTCAGAAAATCTTACAGCACCTAAGATTTGTTCTGGAAGCTCTGATTCAGTCTGGCCCTCAATGAGAAAGGCAAGGTCAACAGTCAGCGTTGTTATATAACCAAATGCCAGATGAACTATTGCACTTGCAACCATGGAAGATCCAATATCCACATCTACTTCTAAGAAATTGTCTGATACACAATATTTACAAGAAAGGGCACGCCCAATTATGCATATGGCCTGCTCCCCAACTGCTTTCCTCACAATCCAAGGACCCTTCACAATGTTAGCAATCAATTTAAGCCTTGAATTCCTAAACCCATCATCACCTTTTAAGAACCGGTCCATCAAAGACCCCTCAGGAATAGGCTCCTTGGTTGTAAAATATGCTACAGCACTATAATTATCCTTACTAGGAACTTGTAGATTGAAAGCCCAAACAAAAGGCTTATCACCTGTCAGACACTCGTCCTCAATAGCCTTTCTCACACGACTGTTTGGATGTTTTAAGACCTCCCCAATTTTTGTAGAACCTCTTATCCAATCAAAACCAAGAGGCTTTAGAAGGTATTCACCAGCAGGAACTTTAACCCTGTTTGACAAGTACTCAGGACCTCTAACCATAAACTTGTCCCCAGGTGGAGAAGACCAACCATTTCGGCAATTTTCTGCATCAAGAAGTGGAACAGCTCCCTCTGATTTCACTCTCTCTATCCATTCAAGCTCCTTTTTTCCACCAGTGCTGGCCATAAGATACGCCTTCAGCAGCAATCTATCAAATAACAAAAGAAATAAGAAACATGGAACCTGAAAGGACTATAAATACCTTCCCGAATTAGGTTAACTTTTGTTGTAGATGCACAATAATTACAAATGACCATATCTTGGAAATTGCAACTGGGCGCTTTGTGCATAAATTGTACAAAGACTTTATATAATAGACCATAATCAAGATAAATACCCCAAAAATCAGAGTAAAGTGAAAATTAACTAGTTTATTACAATTAAATTAACTCCTGCAGCCATAAGGAGACAAGAACCTTTTCTTTGATGAAAAGCAAGCGTACAAATCCATCCAAAAGGACTTCGCGAGACATTTATTATAGCAACGTATAACATTTCCACCCACTACCACATTTTTCTCCGTGAAAATTAGTTTTCTTTCAAAAACGAAAGAAAAATTGTTTATACTCAGCTCTCTTCCCCTATTCTTCAACGTTTAACAAAAGTAAGAATTAAAACCCACACAAAAGAGCCCAATTACCAGCTACAATTATGAGACATGAACCAAAAAAATTCGAACCATTACAAAAACTAACCTGACTTCAAAATCCAGAAAATGTCAGTAATTTTAAATCAGAAACTAGGCCTTTATCACATCTTGAACCAGCAAAACAGCATGTCGGCAACTAATCAATTCATCAAAATCCCAATTTGATAATTCATATAAGCAAGAACACCAAAATCAATTGCAAATCCTATTTGAGAATTCATAAGTCTCAATTGCAAATCCCTAATTGATACTTCATAAACCCAAAAAATAATCCCCTACTTTTAACATCAAAAAATTGAGAGATGAAAAGAAGATTACCTCACGAATATAGGAGCTTGAATCGCTTGAATTAAGCCTTGAAGGTGAGTGCAGCAGCGAGCTCGTTCTTCTGTTTTCTTTCACGGGTGAATGAAGGGGCGGTTATGCGTGCAGGGTTATGCGTCCGGTGGGCTGGGTATGTTATTTTGGGCCTCTCATTTCAGTTCTTTTTTTCTTTTTCTTTTTTAAATTTTTACAAGCAAGAGAATGAGAAGGGGAAATCGAACCTAAGACTTCAAATATAAGAATAAAAGCTTTTAACCATTTGAGTTACAAGTCTTTATATAAGTTTCCTTTTTTATTATAGGCTTATTTACTGTAGCACCTTTGAAATTTCAGTTAAATCTCACTTTACTGTCCAAAGTTAAAGTGGTCCATTTAACCCCCTTTGATCGTAGTTTTGTATTCCAATTGGCCTCCCATCGTAGGAATGACAAAAATTCAAGTCGGGTCAGGTTCCCATCAGGTCCTAGCCCCTAACAGGGGGGAGATTTTGGGGGAGAACGAGGACAGTTATGGGGATCCCCAACTTTTCAAAATACCTTATCTGAGACGGATTGGGGATGATATTGTTATCCTCATTCCTGAACTTGACTTGATAAATAATGTATTTATTTTTAGTTACTAAACATATAATCTATATATATAAAGCAAAAGGCAGAGAATAGTGAAACATTCAAAATACCAGAAAATGCAGTTGGTTAATCCAAACATTAAGAATTAAAATTATTAATTAAACGAGGATAATATGGTAAATTCAAAAAATTTCATATTAAAAAAAATTAAAATTAAAAGAAAAATCAAGTAATGAATCATATTTATATGGAAAACAACCACCCATTATCTTTTTTAATTCTAAAATAAATTTATTTTTTTTTTTCTTAAAAAGCCCATCACAGGTACAGAAGCGTGTGCGAAGAGGCTAGTATAATATAACAAATAAAAAGCTACCCAAAACAATTGCGTGTTGAAATTGACATAAACTTCCATTTGTCTGTGTTGTACTGTACCCACACTTTCCTTGACATGTTAAGCTTTTTTTTTTGGATCGAATCAGTTAAGCTAGTTTAAGCATGGATTGTGAGTCTCTACATTTAGCTCTCGTGCATTTACCTGCATTTCATAATATTTAGACCATTTAAATAATCTAACCATTTAAGACATGACACATCACCCATGTAAGTGTTTAAAATTAACAAATACATAAACTAAAAAACCACACCCTTCTCCACGAAAGTTGGTGGGAGGGGGGGGTGTTTTGTGTGTTGGGTTGGTTGGGAGGAGGTATACAAATTTATAAATAAACCCAATCCTAGACATGTATTTATAAAAAAACCCAAACACTATTTAAACATAGAAACACACCTAAAAACAACCCCAAAATCAACTATTGTATATTTTTTGGGTGTGTTTATCAATGGATTTTGAGTGTGTGTAATGATGAGTTTTGAATGTGTTTATAAAGTGTTTTGGGTGTTGGGTTTTTTTATAATTTCAGCTCCCATTTTGGGTGCTTTAGTGAAACTCCCTTAAAACTAATCGATCCACTTTTAACCAAAAGTATTATATGAAAGATCGAAATGGATTGGTATATTATTTCAGTAATCAACCTCTCCCCTCACCACCCTTCTCAGTGTACTCAATTGACCAATAAAAACATAACTTACGGTATTTTGATTTGTATTGACACCCTGCTTATATCATGGTTCGAGGGGGGATAGATTTGTAGTTTCTCAGGGTTAGGCGTGGCCAGAAAAAGGACAGCTTGTATGGTGGCTTGGGCAGTGTTGGTGTGGGTAGTGGTGGGGAGGGGGAGTTGGTTTTCAATTTGAATTTTAAAAGTTTACTCACATGTCATGTGTCATAACGGTTAGATTATTTGAATGATTTAAATATTATAAAATGCGGGTAAATACATGAAAACTAAATGTAGAGGCTCGGGATCCATTTCCGAGGAAGATTTAAGACCAGCAAATAACTTGAACTAAAGCTTGTCCAGAACATACTTATTTATCCATTTCCGAGGCAAATGCTTTTGCTGTCGTGTCTGATATCGATTCAACTGATCTAGCCTATTAATTATTTGCCAAAGGCCTAGGTTTAATTAGTCAATGCTTTTCTAACATACTGCATTTTGTGCTCTTCTATATCAACCTCGTGGTTAAACAAGTAACGGTTCAAATGAAAGGAGGCCCCTGGCTTGTATGAAAAATCACCATAAGCTGGATTCTCCTGGCACCTTCTGAATTGAGCTTGATGAGTTCGATACCTGTGGTTGCATAGAAAGTATTTGCCCCTCCACATCGCATACATTGATGCTGAAACTGAGACTGGCACATCAACATTCTGGTTCCAAGGAAGTGTTATTATATCTTCACTTTTTGATCCAGCATCCTCACCCTTATTTTCTTCTTCATGCACAAGTTGGATCCCGAACTCCTTTGCCCACAAACCGGACTTGACTGAAACGCGTATTTCATCCCCGCTCTCCAGTTCATTGTCCCCGAAAACCCAGTGGCTTAGCCATAACATGTCTTGGTTTTCTCTGGGAAGGCCCATTGCCACAGGGGAGTACGTCCACATAAGACCCTTTGTCTCATTGCTCACTTTAACGAAGTGTTCACTGAAAACATGTGGACCATCCTTGTGATCGGGGCGTCGTGCGTATAAAACGCATGTGTTTAAGCCTCGGATCTTGAGATTAAGATGTGAAGGTACAACAATCGACAACACGGAGTTACACAAGCTCTTGTAGCTGAACCAATCTGGAATCTTGTTCCCATGAAGGAAGATGCTAAATATGCCGCATTCGTTCAATCCCTGTTCCATGCAGATCATATATGCATATGTAAATATATATATATGTACAACAATTACAAGCTAGCAGTGGTGTTTTCAATATTGGAGAAGATTGTTCAATCATTAAAATCGTGTATTCTATTGAATTTTAATCTTTTTACATTACTAACCTACGAACATAAAACATATTCTCTAAGGATGACAATCTAATTAGTTTCCAAATTATTCGAACAGCTAACCCTCGGGCCATAGAAATGATAACCATAACAGCTATAAATGAGAGAGAGAGAGAGAGAGAGAGAGAGAACCTGAAGGCGGCACTTCTTGGTTGTATTTGTCAAGTAGTTGATCATTTCGACCTCAGAGGTTTCGTTGGATTCCAAATTGAACAATCCCAAATTTTTAATCATTTCTATGTCAACATTTCTCAATGGTTTCATTTCAAACAAGCTTTCAACTTCAACTAATTCATTGCAATCCCAAAGATTTTTACTCATTGATGTGAAAATGTTTGGTAAATTTGTTACTTTTTTCAATGATGTACAATGACCTGCTTCCAGTGAGTTTAAACTGGCTGGGAGCTCTGGAAGCGTTTGGAGCTTTGCGCAACCTTCTACCAGTAGAGTCTGGAGCATAGTAAGACCCTTCATGTTTCCTGGTAGGTTCAGAATTGGGGTTGCAGATAGATCCAAATGCTTCAATGACGATAGGGCACCAAGTTCACCAGGAATCTCTGCTACATTGCAGTGAGCAAGACTTAGCCTTTCTAATGAATGTGGTAAACTTGCCAATGAGAAAGATACAAGATTTTTTCTTGGCAATATCCACGACTCGATCGATTGCCATAACTTAGTTGATAACAGATTGAATTTCTTCATAGCACCAACCGTGGAGTCTACCTGATTTGTTGCATTTGTGTTGGAATGAAGCTCAAGTTTTGAGCAACCCGAAAGAATGAGGTCCTGAAGAGATCCCAAACTTCTAATACTTGTTGGAAGCTTCATCAGATTTTTGCAGTCTCTTAGGTTCAAGTGAACAAGGTTCTCTAAGTCTCCAATGGACTCATTAACCTCAACCAAGTCTATGCAATCTTTAAGAATTAATCTCTCAAGCTTAGGGAGCCCTGACATGTCAGGGGTTGTCGTTAGGCTATGTGAATGGCTGAGGTTGAGTGTTTTCAGCCTTGGAAGAAACTGTTTCAAAGAGAAGTAAGCAAATGAATATACCAAGCTTCTAAAATATGTAATGACCCATAAATTTGTGTGTGTGTGTGTGTGTGTGTGAGAGAGAGAGAGAGAGAGAGATTAATACAATACACTGTGTCCATTCCAAACATGTTGCAGATTGCTATTCCGCAAGTCAAGAACAACTAGATTTTCCAAACAAAAATTGGATGGTAGTGATTTCAAAGGAAATCCTCGCCAAGACAACCATGCCAAGTTTTTGGGAAAATCTTCAAAACCTCCACTGGTTTTTACATTATATAGCTGGAGAAGCTCAAGATTGTTCATCCTTGCAAATGCCTCTGTTTTGAAGTCCACCTCATTTGATGCAGGAGCTGATTTTGTTGAGGAAAAGTTACTTGCAATGGATTTCCAAGAGAAGAAATCAAGTCGACGACGTCTTGAAAAACTTCCATCATAATCTTCAACATGAGATCGTTTTTTGTTACTTCTACTAAACAATGTCTTGCAAGACTCATCTTCCATCAACTTAGGAAGGTTGAGCATGAGGCCCTTAATCATTTCTGTACCCTATTAAAAATATCAGAACATTCAATAAGTAACAAGACACACAACACATAAAAATAAAGGAAATAAAGGAAATGTTGTTCTTACAGTCATTTTTCTCAGAATATTAAAGGCATCTTTATGCCACACTCTACTACGTCTTCCCGGGTCTTGAGGTGATTCTTCGCGAACAATTCCCCTCCCCATGTCTCTAAGTAAGTGATGCATGTTCAACCTGTTGTCTTCATTGTTAATTTTTACTAGACATCTGTCAACTAGATTTTGAATTCCAATCCTTGTGTAAAAATTAAGGTTGTCCAGTATTGTAATTGTAAAATCCTTCTCCTTTCCAATGAAGAAATAGGCTATATGGAGGAATATATTTTGGTCATGATCATCTTGCAGAGAATCATAGCTTATTCTAAGAATTTTTTGAATCTTGACATCAGGAATTTCACATAACTTCTGTAATGCGCTGCGCCATACGGCTACTTCTTTCCCAGATAAAGAAGATCCCAGAACTTGAAGAGCTAATGGAATCCCTCCACAATGTTCTACTGCAGGTCTCGAAAGTTCTATGTAGCCTTCGATAGGCTGGGGTTGTCCGAAGGCATGCCAACTGAAAAGCTCAAGTGATTCATACTCATTCAATTCTTCAACCTCAAACATTGTGCAACCTTCATGAGCTTTTAACAAATGTTCATGTCTGGTTGTTATGATAATTTTACTTCCTGAATAAAACCATTCTCTCATTCCAAGAATTGCATTAAATTGATCCAAGTCGTTCACATCATCGAGAACAATAAGAAGTCTTTTGTTAGATACAGCATGTTTGATCTTGATTATTCCTTCATCTATGTTGTCTATTTTCTTTGCTTTCCCCTTTTGGATATCCGAAAGAAGTTTCCTTTGCAAGCGAACAAAACCATAGGGCTGTTCTGCAGCTTCTCTAATATCTGCAAGAAAGCTGCTGCCTTGAAATCTTCCAAAGTTGCGGTTATAAGCGGCTTTGGCAATGGTGGTCTTTCCAATTCCTCCCATCCCATAGATCACAGCTACACCAACAGCATTTGATCCATCTTCTAACCACATGTTTATGCCTTGCACACGATCATCTATTCCAACAGCATAGGGAGCAACATTCAATACCTTCGGATCCAGCTTATTTCCAATCTCTTTAACAATGTCTTGGATAAACTGCGACTCATACCTATGAATTTTCGATCATATCAAAGGATAGAAACCAAAATAAGATCATGTTCATTAATTTGTCCTCATAGATCGAGTGCATTAATTTGATAATATATCATTAGCTGAAATGAACATACGAAAGCCTCGTCCTAATGCCAATTGAGTATAGGATATTTTTTATAAAAAAAAATATTCCTCATAAAAGTGCTTCACTACCCCAATTGATCTTCAAAACATGTCAAAATTAATGAAAAAGCTAATACCTTCAAATTAAAGTTCATGTACAGTAGTGAGAAACTTTTGGGAATAAATTTTACCTATCTTTTAAAGCCATCCCTGCCAGATCTGCAGCATCTTTAAGCGCTCTTCTCCATTTCTCCACCTTGTTCATCTCCTCCTTGAAGCGCTCTTCATGTCTAGAAAATGCTTCTGCAAAGCTCTCTCTCTGGTTCCTGACATGGGATGGATCCACATGATAGAAAACCGGCATAACAATATGGCCATCATCATGTTTTCTACGTTCCATTATCTTCACCAGTTCGTCCAAGCACCACCTTGAGGAAGCATAGTTTTGGGAGAAGACGATTATCGATACTTTCGACTCATTTATTGCTTTGTTCAACTCTGCTGCAATATCTGCTCCTCTCTCGATTTCATCATCGTCTCTAAACGTGTGGATTCCTGCCAGCTCCAAAGCCCTATAAAGGTGATCAGTGAAGCCCTTGCGAGTATCTTCGCCTCTGAAACTCAAGAATGCATGATAGCTACACCGGTAAGAGGACGAAGAAGAAGCATCATGCAGCATGGTGTTTAATGCAGCAGCCATTGATGCAGCAATGAAGGAATGAAGATGATCAGCTTACAAAATTGTGAGAGAGGCAAGCTACCATGCGAAAATGGAGATGCCCCAAAAGAGTAAAGATAAGAAGAATGCGGGAATGGATGAACAGTGAGCAAAGCGGTCATAAAGTTCATTGTCCCACCAAGCCACCAAACACTAGTGCTATGATTCCAACTTTGAAGAGGAATTCACGTAAAATTTTTGGAAATCCACAAAATGCCCTCTGTTCAGAAGAAGGTCAGGAGAAAACTTTGTAACACAATGAGGGTGCAAGAGTAAAATGAAACTTTCCACTCTTGCATTATTTTCTCCCACATAATGAGGGTGTTCCTGTTCTCCTTGTAGGCTGTCAGCAGCAGTACAAGGGTTTTTTTTATTTTTCATCAATCTTTTTTCACCGTTTGATTTGACTTTTATACGGTCAGTTTTGATTGGATTTTTAGCCGCAATGCTACTGTTTTGCTTTTTCTAAAATTATTTTGTTGTTGTTTGGTTGCCATCTCAGTCTCCTACCTGCTCTCTTGACTGATGTCTACTTTTATATTTTTACTGCATCTGTTCTGTTTTTTTCGTGTTTCGTCTTCACTGCAAAGTAAACAATTTAGAATTTGAAATCGGTGATACAATACCAAATAAATTATCAGATTTTAAATACAATCCTCCTGTAAAATAGGCAGAGTTGTATTTGCACTTGTAGTTTTACATTGATAGAATTTGCTCTTGGATCCCCACAAGTTCCCTTGATTGGTTGCCTCATTAAAGGGGGAGTATTGTAAATGAAGGATGAACCACATGTTGAGAGTGAGAAGCAACATTGAGTGGAATTCCATGTTTTACGAAAGGTTGAAGACTTATAGGCTTAGTCACAATTTACAAATAGTAAGAAGCAATTATGAGTCAATGTTGTAGAGTGAATGCTCTAATTCTGGAATATATATCATCTGCCTATATATAGAGGCAATCTTTAGGCTTTGAGACACACCAATCCAACGAGAAAAGAGAGAGAAATCTGAGAGTTAAAAAGCTTTATTTGAGAGAGAAAATTATATTAGTGTAAAACCATAAGAGCAAATACAATTCCACCCTAATATTCAGTGTTACTTTCATACTCCGCCTATTTTACAACAAATCCAAATATTTAGGTAATATTCGAATTTTGTAACGTTATATCCAAATCACAAACCAAAATCATCCCATTTTACTTTTGCTTTTCATGACATCTATCAATGCAGCATACACAACTAACATGATACATCGTTAGAGATTCTTTAGCCCTGAAGGAAGGGCAACTGCCCCCCTACCGCCCGATTGACGATTTCTCAATGTTGATAAAATTTACGGTAGAGGTGGCACTTCATGTTAATAAGTTGTGTTCATATCATTTCATGTTCCTATTTAATACTAGCCAACCCTAACCAAATCCATTTATCATCATCTTCATGTTTGCCGGCGAATATTTCATATTTATATTTGGGTGAAGCATACCCGGAAGTTCACCATAAACCTGCTATGCAGACTTGGATTCGCAACTGAAACCTCCGTCGAACCTCGCAATCTTTAGGAGGCAGAAAACTCTAGTAAATAGCTACATAGGTATCCCGCGGAATCGAACCCAATACCATGCGGGATAACAGCACAGGCCTGACCAGCTCAACTATAGTCTTGTTGGTCAAAGCAACACAATAATTTTCTGTGTGTTCGAGTCTCGTTGTAGTGTCGTCATAATCACTGAGATACACTTATACATTAAGAAGGAAAAACTGTATACCAATATCTCTAAATTTGAGAGAAACAGCTCACTGGAGAAGTTCCAACTTATTACAAATAAGAGTATACCAAATGCAAGCTTAGAGAGATGTACTATTGATTAAATCTAAACTATGAACACCAACGTGGAGAAAAAAAACAACCCAAACTATGGGGATTAAAATAATATGGCCATATAAGAAGTCTAACACACCAACTCCTTACCAATTGCCATCCATAATAAACTCCTTCTGCTCAACTTGAAATCCAAGAGAAGCCAATGTCAAGTGTGAAGCAAGGAATTGGATTCATTTATTTCCTATAACAATGAAAAGGAAGCAGGGAATTGGATTTACAGATGGGCTGGTGCATTAATAGATGCTGCAGAAACACAAATCACAAGCATACGTTATTAAAGGAAGAATGTAAGAACCATGGTTAAGCTTAGTTGGCTTTCGATAATCGACATGCATTAGCCATAGGGAAATGAATTCAATGCTTGAAGTTGAACACTTACCTGCCTCTGAACCATGATACTCTGGAGGTACGATGAAATATGGAAAGTAGCAATTTGAATGTAACCAAATGTTTAATATTAAAATGACAGAATGACTACTAGGGCTTGTGTATAACAGAGTATATGCAAGAACAATTGTCATGCAATCCAACTGTTGTATACGTGCAAGAATTTTCATTCTTTTTCTGAGACTGTGAAGCTCCAAGCTCCAAGCTTTTGATGAGTGATTCAGTAAATACCACGACCCCATCAAAACTTCCAAGGCTTCAAAAACCATACTTGACCCATCAAACTATTCTGTAAACTTCTGAGCTGGTTTTTGGCCTAATAAAATCCACAAAAACATCCAATGCAGCCACGGAGCTCGCCTGAAACCCGTCCTCGAACCTCTTCCCTATCTCCATGGCCTGTCTCTTCACCCCTTCATCACCCATCAACCTCTCTATCCCTTCCACTATGTCTTCTTTCTTAACCATTTCCGTAAAATCTTCACAAACTCCATAGCCAACCTTGAGATGCTTTGCCACCAACTTGGCATTGTAAAACTGGTCACCCCTAATGGGCCACGCCAAAATGGGCACCCCACGGCCAATGGCTTCCACAGTTGAATTCCACCCACAGTGTGATAAGAACCCACCTGTTGATTTATGGCTCAGTATCAACACTTGTGGTGCCCATCCACATATTGTCAAACCCCTCTCACCCGCTTTGCTGTTCAACCCATCTGGGTAGTACCCGTCACCCGACCCGGATTGGATGACCCAGATGAACGGCCGGGTCGACTCCTCCAATGCACTGGCCAGATGGGGATACTCTTCTACTCTGGGGCCCACTTCGCTGCCGAATGCCACGTATAACACGGACCCGCGGGGCTTTGAGTCCAGCCAACGTGCGATGTCGTCTTCAGTGTAGTTTGATTGCCGGCAGTGGTGTGGTTTCGTCGGGCGGTCAGGGAGGAGCAGTGAATACGACGGCTTCCAGTACGTTTCCGGCAAGAGTGGGCCCACGCCCCATACTGGCATCCCCATCTGGGTTTTCATGTACTCGATGAACGGACGTTCCAGGAAGTCACACGTGTTGAACATCAGAGCGACGGAGCCTTCTATCTCTGGAACCCACGGAGGCCGGTCTCCCGGTTTAGGCGGACCACCCCCTCCTCCTCCGCCGGGTGGCCGGTTCGCACCGCCATGTGGCGGACCGGCTGGCCTTCTTTTAATGTCGGAAATCGTGAGAGCCATGTGATCGGGTAGGCCGGGAATTAGGCGGAGCTCGTCGGGTCGGATGTCTCCGGCTCGGACCTTCCACGCGCCCCACTCCATGGAGGCGGCGTGCGCGCCGAATGTGAAGAATCCGATCACTGGGACGTGGAATTTCCAGAAGACATCCTTGGTCCAGCCCATTTGAAAGTCTACGATGGCGCAGAGAGGGAGGGGCATATCGGGAACGTTGGAAAGGTCGGCGAGGTGGTCGTGGAGCTCTTGTGCTGCTTTGTGGCGGAGCGGATCGGATCGGGGTCTGGGTAGGCCCGGGGAAGCTGTGAGATGGAGGATTTTGGCGAGCGGGTTTTGGAGGGTGAAAGAGGAGGAGGGGATGGCGGGAGAGGAAGGAACGACGAGGGTAGTTTGGTAGTTTCGGGAGTTCAGGTGGTTGCAGAGCTGCTTGCAAGGCTGAAGATGGCCCTGCCCAGCTGCTGAAACCACAAAGATCTCACGGACATCGTCCGCCATGCTTGATTTTCAAATTTCTTGGGGTTAATTGACTGTTGAGGATGATGGGTTGGGTTTGTAAATTACAGGAGGAGGAGATAAAAAATGTTTGACTTTTGAGTTGACTTGCAGATGTAATACTTGGCTACAGAAGCAGCAAATATCAGCCATGAAGGCTTGAGCCTTTTCATAACTGAATGAACGAAAGCTCGTGCCTTTTTAACCTTTGGGCCTGTTACTATGGACACCCATGCACAAATTTAAGAATTTTGGTAAGACACCCACGCCTAGCAGGTCGGTGAGCCCGACCCATGACGAGCAGCCGTTCCTTCCCCCTTCTTCTTGTTGATCTTTCCTTTCTGTCACTCTCACCCTCACTCCCCCAGTGCCACACTTCCGAGTACTGCAATTCCAAAGGTATTTCTTGTTTTCTTGTTCTAAATTTCAACAGAATTCCTGAACAGAGGGTTGAGAAATAAAAAAAAATTGCTTGGATCAAATTTTGTGGTGGAAATGAGTTTAGATCCATATTTCCGTTTGAATCTGTTTTTTATTTCTTCAAATTGTTTGGACATATTTGTATTTTCATTTCTGTTTAAGATGACAATGTAGCTCAGGATATTGTTAGATTTTGGATTGAAATATCAAATTTAATCTTATTCACATTACGCAAATTACAGAAACGTCAATTTACTGTAAGACGGGCAGGGAACTGTGGCCTTCCTTGCACAAATTGATGGACATTTGGTTTTTATGTCCTTGAATACAAAATTTCTAAATGGTCCGGGGGAAAAAAGGAAGGTTCTAATTCATCTAGCATGGTAGGATCGAGCCCGGAAACATGAATTTTCATAGAGATGGGCTATAATTTTCTGTTTTTCATCTATTATGTGTGGGTGGCTTGGAAATGAATTAAAAAATTTGGATTTACATACACACGATTTCCATATGCTAATTGTAATGGGTTGCCCGGGACTCGAACCAAGGGACTTGTGTCTTAGGGAACTCAAGGAGAGGGTAGGCTAAGTTTTGTTGCAGGAGTATGGGGTTGTTATCGCTAGGATGGGCGAGCTTCCTAAAAATTAGCACTCAATTTTTTATTTTTCATAATCCTGCACTGGCCCAGCCTAACCGAGCCCTGCTTCCACCCTTGGCTAGGATGATACTTAGTAATGGAAATCTTTAGTCAAAACATGGTACAGGTTGATCAAGGCTTTATAATGTTGTAAAATTTGCACACCATGAAATCTGACTTGAAATCGACAGCATGGTTGAACCTCTACCTTCCAAGATCGTAACAAAGAGTTTAGTATGAAACAAAATAAGAACCGAATTTTTTATTCATTTAATCAATGAAGAACATATTACAGAATGACATGTATTTGTTGATCAACACCCTACTAAATGAACTAACTTTTTAAGCTAACCAACTAATCCCCATTCTAAACTAACTAATTAATCCCCATCTGGTTACTATACAACATGAATAGATAAATTCTTACTTTAATTGAGCAAATTGGTCTTTGTATTGTGCAAACTTAAAAAAGATTTCTACTTTTTTGAAGGTTTATTGTTGGTGTCTTCCTTGCTGCTGCCCTATGGTATGTTGAGGTGATTTTCTACTTTGTGCCAGGATAGACTATCAAGAGAAACCAGGATACATTGCTTGCACAGATTCTGTGAGCATCCCTTTTTTCATTTCATTTAGAGTTCTAGAAGTGTGTGCTCTATTTATGGTTCCACTTATGCTGTATCTACCTCCAAATACCTGTATATTCATCAGTGCATTATTTTCCCCTCTCATCTTGCTACATTTGCAATTGTCCTAGTGTGGAAAAGGGAGCTGATGACTCGTAAACTCACAGGGAATAGTTGTATAGTTTGCATTTCACAGATTATTTTTCCCCTCTATTCTTGAAAAAGAACAAATTATATTTTGTTTAGAGGTTTAGTCCAGGCAAACAAACAATCCTGGCTCCGCCCCTGTCCAACTTTAATGGCATTTCACAGAACCCTAAAGTCCAAGTCGGGACCCAGTTCCTCAATCATCTTCCCTGCCTTCTGCATAGCTGCGATTGCGCTCCTCTTCTTCCTTGCCTCTCTCATTTCCACAAACCCTGTATCCTCCCCAGAAGGCCTAGAAAATGTGACCAAGTCCGAGAACAATGACCAGAATGACCAGAATGGCCACGAGAAGTTCCTCTACTGGGGTAACAGAATTGATTGCCCTGGAAAGCACTGTGAATCCTGTGAAGGTCTGGGCCACCAGGAGTCCAGCCTCCGGTGTGCTCTTGAAGAGGCCATGTTCCTTAAGAGGTATTTCATGTCATCTCTTGGATTATTAGATTTCTTTTTGTTTTTATTTCTGTTTTTGGAGTTTATGCTCTGTGACCGCTGAGAAAAATATGGGAAAACCGAGAGTTGTGGAAATTTGGCTCTATTATGATAAGGATTAGTTTAATGGGTTAGGAATAGGATTTGGCATGAACCAATTGTCATATGTCTAGGTTTGCTTCATAAATTTGGAATAAGTTCATCATAGTTAGTACAGAGCTACTCACCCAATGTCCATGAACTTCACCACCTGGTTCATATCTGTTGAGTACCTTTGTAATCTTGTGTAGTATTTTACTGCTGTTGTTTGCAGAACCTTGGTAATGCCTTCCAGAATGTGTATCAACCCAATACACAATAAGAAAGGGATCCTTCGTCGCTCAAATACTGCAAATTCAGAAGAAACGTAAGTTTTTTTATTATTTTTTATTTTTTATTTTTTTGAACTTCTTCATTGGGTTTCAAGAGATTTTTGTTTTTTTTTTTTTTGGCCTGTGGAAGAATTCTACTGCTACTTTTTGCGAAAATGGCGCTAATTTCCTGTTTCAAGTTTGTAATCTCCTCAGAAATATAATATTGAGACGTGATGGGTTTAGATGTGTACTTTCCCTCCATAGTGTTTGTAAATACATTTTTATTAATCACAGTGCACATAGCATACAATGTGAACTGGCTTCCTTTTACTTGTTAGGTGGGCAGCAAAGTCTTGTTCCATGGACTCTTTGTATGATATGGACCTCATATCGGACACTGTACCAGTAATTTTAGACAATTCAAAACTGTGGTATCAGGTGCTAACAACAAGTATGAAGTTGGGAGCTAGAGGAGTTGCTCATGTGGAACGAGTTAGTCGTGTTGATCTCAAAGAGAACAGTCGTTTCTCAAATCTTTTGCTGATAAACAGAACTGCAAGCCCTCTGTCATGGTAACTTCTTCTTTTTTCATTTATTGCTGAGAGCTTTAAGATTTTTTCGAGGGAACAAAACCTCTGCTTGTTTGTTTGAATGATGTGGCTGTCGCTTGACTTGAGATCAAAGTTGTGGTTGCATTTTGTTACTACGAAAAGTTAAATGTGGTTTTTAGTTAATGCAAGACAGACCTTCAAATACAGTTGGCAGACTATTTCAACGTTTATAATATTTTCTGAAACTATAAATGAACCTGTTGCAATGGCCCTGATAAGGATGTTTGATACGTTTGATGTGTTTCTTTTTTTAAATAATCACTTATATTTCTTGAAAGACTGCATTATTTGGATTGCGTTTGTTGTACTTTGTTCAGAAAACTAAAATTTGTTTCGTTTGGCTATGTTACGTGAGTATTACTTAAACTTCAATCTTGGTTGTTTGAGGAATTCATAATGATAGCCATTTAGGTTTATGGAGTGCAAGGATCGAAACGACCGTAGTGCTGTACTTTTGCCATACTCCTTTCTCCCCTCAATGGCAGCAAAGAACTTAAGGAACGTAGCTGATAAGGTATGTGTCATATGAATCCCATGAAGTTTTATTTCCATATTTGATACAATTACATTAAGCTTCCAAACAAATGCTCTTTCTTCTGTTTTCTTATTCTGCAACATGATTCTGAGTTATATTCATTGTAACTAAAGCTTCCAGTAATTGGGTACTGAATTTTTTCAGCCTGTCAATCAGCATTGGAACTAAAGTTGGAATTGTTGCTGGGAAACACATCAATATCTATTACTCTCTAGTCACTTAAGTTTGTAGGTTCTGTTTAGAGTATGATTGTGAACTAGTATTCACAATTTATAGTGGCTACTTGTAAGATGTTTGATTGCTGCCTGAATTGTTGATTTATCTGACTACTTGTACCCACCAACTTGCATTGTGGAATTTTACCTCAACTTTAGTTGCTCTATTCATTTAGGTTAATCTTCGCCAGATATTGAGTATCTTATTTTGTAAGATTTTGGGAACTTGAAATGGATTATAATTTATTACATTTTAAAGTGAAATGAATTTCGATGAATAATAATATCTCAGCATTCCTCTTTCTGTGCATGTTAGAAGGAAGGAAAAAACAAAGAATTTGTTTCAAGTATGGTTGTCGAATGATTCATAATATTAAAAACCACATTAAATTATCAAGGATCACGGTAATACAATTGAGAGTTGGAAATTATTTCAAGTTTAGTAACAATGTATATCATATGTGAATGATGGTAAATGTGAATGGTATGAGTGACACACGTGTTTTGAGTAATTAGAGACCAGGATGCCCATAAGATAATGGCTAAATAGCTGAACAGGACATGTGATTTACCATGTAACCCCCCCTATTACAATTGCATAAAAAATAATTTACAGCATGTGTTGGTGAAGGTGGTGGTTGTGGTTGTGGTCAACATCATGGAATAAAATTATAAATAGCTAGGAGGCACAATATTCCTGATATATGGGTCTGCATTTTAATTCTTTATGATTCTATTTTGCTTAAGTTTGTAGTATGTAGTATATAATAAGTCCATTATAGCATTTTGATTTTTAAGAAAGAATTTTATGTTTGTATGTAACTGTTTCTGCAAAATTACCATAGGTCCTTCTGTTTCTGCATTTTGCCCTCGAATTATTTCCTGTACATGTCAGTGCCACTACAGACTTTGATCAAACTATTTCCACAGATTAAGGCACTCCTTGGTGATTATGATGCAATTCATGTTCGTCGTGGCGATAAAATTAAGACCAGGAAGGACAGGTTTGGTGTTGACAGGACCCTGCATCCTCATCTGGACAGGGATACACGGCCAGAGTTTATTCTCCACAGAATTGAAAAATGGGTCCCACCTGGACGAACTCTTTTTATTGCTTCAAATGAAAGGATGCCAGGATTTTTTTCACCTCTCACAGTCAGGTACATCCTTCTCATGTTCTCTGGACCATCTACTTTAAAGATGAAAATCTGTGTGTTTATGTGCTACAACCAACAATATTCCGTGCATGTTTTGTTAAAGGTTGCTTTCTCATTCTTTCGTGTTTTTTCTTCTAGCAGTTACACTTTAACCTAATAATCCCTGAGGACTGCTTGGTTGGGTCTGAAATTTAAGCTCAGGATTACCATTAGTAGAAAATTTCTAGGATAACGTTGACAGAAAATGTCCATGATTCAAATTACTTATTATTTTTCTCACCTAAGAACTTTTCAATTGATTGAGACTACAGTAGTCAGGACAAAAGATAAATTTAATGAGCTTAAATTGTTTGATGCTGGAGTTCTGAATATTGATGAGAGAATCTTTCACGTGTCACTATGATTGATTGTTGAACTACTGTAATATGCTCCTCCTGTTACTATTTCTTAACTGGGAGCTTCCAACATTGGTTCAAGTTTTACAATGGAAACTGAATTTTCATGCGTTTACATTTCTTTCTTATGAAGGGGCAGAGGTATTATTTGTATGTTAATATATTTTCATGTCAATTGGGGTAAACTGCTTTGTGAATTGACAGTCATTATACCTGTGCCAATCAAAAGGGTCCTTTCTGGCTCTAAAGAACTGTTCCCCTATGTGCAGATACAAATTGGCTTACTCATCAAATTTTAGCCACATTTTGGATCCTGTGATTGGAAATAACTACCAATTGTTCATGGTTGAAAGGCTTATCATGATGGGTGCTAAAAAATTCATTAGAACATTCAAAGAAGACGATACATATCTCAGTCTTACCGATGACCCAAAGAAGAACTCCAAGTTATGGAAAATGCCAGTCTCTACCATGGATGAAGATGGCAAGCAAACACTTTGAGTGTTGTTCATTGTTGCATATAAGGGGGTTTTGCGTGTGTTCAAAATATTTATTTTCGTAAGAAAGTCAACATGGTTAAGTTTTTTAGTTACCTTGTCCCATTGTATCGGATTTCTGGAGTGTTGATCAGAGAAGTGATGTATATATGTTTTTGATGATTAGTGCAGTTATGTAGCAGTATATAATTTTTAGGAGGTACCAACAAGTCTTTTACTCCAAAGCTCCAGGCCTTTTTGTTCTCACTTCATGGCTATACCAATATCCTATAATTCAGTAGACAGCAAGTTTTGATGCATTTCATTTTGCTCAAAACAGCCATGACAAGAAGCGAACAATCTTTTATTATTGTCATTATTTTAGTTCAAATATCAGTTGTGTTGTGGCTCCATCATGGGTGGCGAAGGCTGCTGTGGTTGTAGAAATTCTTATATCCCGTAGGCTGGACCATGTGGCTATACGACTTGATCCCACCCTTGTGAGTGTGCTGCCGGACTGCCACACAGAAGAATGACTCTTGTGGTTGGTGCTGGCTTTGTTTTGTAGTTGTTGTTTAGGGCAAGGCAAACTAGACAATAAACCCGTTGACTGTTAGAATTATCCTGTGACAAATCTGGTTTTAAACTATTGGAGCTTAGTTTCTCATGAAAGAGAAGTTAAGCCGAAGATTAATACCTGGAATGGAGAAATGACTGGGGCGGTTTGATATAGGGACTAGATCTGTACAAGGCACTAGGGATTTTTGTACCTGGAAAAAACTCTCCAAGGCTCAGGTCAATGTTAATCAAGAAGTCTTAGGATGTATGCAATGAAAAATTGGGGCTATAATTCTTTTCACAATGTAAGGCCCAATAGTTAAAGAACGTGGAGTATGTGTTGGAGATTGGGCTTGGGGCCCGATAACTAAAGGTGGAAACGGCTTGACTATTAAATAAAAGGTAGCATAAATCCCACATCGGTAATCTCCGCTATTTGCAAAACCTTTATATACATACGTTGCGTAATTAAGCTCGTCCCTTCGGGGACATCCGATAAAATTGGAACGATACAGAGAAGATTAGCATGGCCCCTGCGCAAGGATGACACGCATAAATCGAGAAATGGTCCAAATTTTTTTGGCTCTTTTTGCGTGTGATTTTCCAACAATCCCATTTTCCAGTTGCAGGTTTGAGTAAAAGTTTGAATTGAATCTACTTTTCTAGCTTTAGAAAAAGCATCAATGGCCAGTATTTGATGTTCAGTGACTCAGAGAGTCTTCAATATTTTTTTTTCAATAATGAACTGCATGTCAAAAGCTCGCCTACCAGCTGTTTGATGAAATGACTCTGCTACTATGGCCCTTATAACATTGATCAAGTTTGCACTTCTTCAATGATGTTTACATAATCCCTTTTACACTCCTGTGGAATTGCTGGTGTTGCTTGCTTGGTCAATGCTCACAAGGCAAGACAGCATATGGGTTTATATGCAATTCATTTCAATATCAGTTTTGCTTGGTTCAAAGTGTTGAGAGAGGCTCCATTCAACTTTGTTTCTTTTAGTTCAATAAAACCAACATACATGAGCTCCACTCTCTAGTTTTCATCTTCAAATTACTTTTCTGTATTAAAACGATGTTTTTTTTCCAAGTATTTGATTGTTTAGAGACTGAATGTTCAGTCTTTGGGGTTGATGAAATGCGTATGAAAAGTCGGCCTACAAACTTCAATGACTAAAGTATTTCTTTCTTTCTTGCATGAATTATGGACTACAACTTGTATGTCTTGCAGAACTCAACTATACTGGGGCCGCAATTCAGACATGAAGCTTTTCGTAAATTGCGTAGAATCGGCTATCGTTTGTTTCCCTAGTTGCAGAAGATTATAGATCAGTTGCTGACATTGTGACTGGCTTTGACATTAAAACCATTAACTTGTGGAGCTTTTACACATTTTCTGTAAGATTTTTTGTCATCTACAATCCATGTTTTACATAATATCCTATACTTCGAAACCGTGTTATGATTACGAAAACGAGTGCATCCAGTACTGCCACATTACATGGATGGATCCCATGCAAGTCTCAAAGATGGAGTGGAGAAATTTTGTTTGTGCCCTTCCCAACCAGATAGCAGAATCACTCTTGTGGTTGGTATTGGTTTTGTTTTGCAGTTGTTTTAGGGCAAGGCAAACTAGATATTAAACTCGTTGACTGTTAGAATTATCCTGTTGCAGATCGGGTTTTTAACCATTGGGCCCGATAACTAAAGGTAGAAGCGGCTTAACTATTAAAAAGGAGGCAGCATAAGTCCCATATCGGAAGACTCTGCTATTCGTGAAACCTTTATATATAACCGATTCACAATAAAGCTTGTCCTCTTCAGGGGACATCCGATAAAATTGGAATGATACAGAGAAGATTAGCATGGCCCCTGCGCAAGGATGACACGCATAAATCGAGAAATGGTCCAAATTTTTTTGGCACTTTTTGCGATATATTTCTTTCCTGCCTTCTCCATGGTGTTGAATGCAGTTGCAGAGGGTTTATAAGCTACCTGAACAATGAGAATTTGCATTTATAGGCTTTGATGGTTCATCGGCCTAATCGTTCATCCTCCAGGTGTGAGTAAAAGTTAGGATTCAAAGTACTTTTTCAAATCAAATGCATGTCAAAAGCTCACCTACTAGGTGTTTGATAAAATGCCTCTGTTACTATGACCCTTACAAAACTGTTAAGTATGTGCTTACAATGATCTTTAGCTTATCCTTACACTTTGGTATCTCCAATCTTGCTATATAACCGAGGCAATGTTGAGAATGTGGGATGTAAAAACCCAAGAAGTTATATGTTATATGAATTTCATTGAGTTTTTACTTCCATATTTGCAAATTGCAAGCCATTTGAGTTAGTAGATTCTGTTTGCGTCTGTATTTCTCTACAAAGTCACCCTAGGTTGTTCTGTTTCTCCTGGAATTGTTTCCTGTACTTGTTTGGTAAATGCTTCATAGAAGTTATTATAGACTCTTATTAGGACTTGTTTGGTGCCTTTCACTCAGTAACACTTATGCTAATAGCGTAATTAGTAGAAACGCATAAAACATTTACTTGAGCATCTCCAAGAAAAGACCAGAAGTGCTTCGATAAACCGAAAAAAGAGAGAAGAAGTTCAAACAAACCATACACAATAAGAAGTGGTGTCTTTGGCATGATAAAAAATACTCCTAAACGCACTCTCATTTAGATTTCTTATTTTACTAAGATCCATGATCCTCTCTCTGCCCCTCGTTTCCATTCATGAAATGGTCACAAGCCATCTCATTTTGGTGCTTTTTTCAAAAGTTGATCCTCACGGGTAGCCTGAAATTTGGCAACGAGTTTGTCTCTAGACGGCCAATTATCTTTGATTATAGGAGCATCTGCAAAAGTCAATTTCCATGCTGATAGCAATGGAAATTCTTCTTCTGTTAATAATTTCATTCCGGCTACGTCTTCAAACACACTCCCATAGTGTGCAAGCATTCCAAGTGCGATATCTGCTAATCCAAGCTTCTCTCCCCCAAAGAATTTCTTTCCCTTTAGCTCTTCTTCCAAGTACTTCAAGTTCTCCTTGGCTTTTACAATAGCTTCCTCTTGCTCTTTCCCATCATTGGTAAATGACTCCCAAATTGATGGCAAAACCTTCATGAAAAATCACAAACCAAACCAAACAATCAAACAATGAAAAATATTTTATTGACTAACTTTCTTTTGAATTAGCTTCAAATGGGATGCCACACATATCATCTACATAATACACTTCCATTATATTTACTTTTATTTTTTGCCTAGAAAAACTTAGTCAAGTGTGTGAAACTTATATTTACTTGTATTTATTGATGAAACCTTCTATTTTGGTAAATATGACTTGGTCCCTAGATGTTATGACATGTATTATTGCATGTTAACTTCTTTCTTGCTCTGGAAAGAAAAAGGACATCGGCTGCCAGAAATATTTTGCTCATCGCAATACAAGTTATCAAGTTATCAAGTTATCATGGGATTCGAACATAAGGTTTTTGCAAATCAATGCTCTTTTTTACTGGGATAGATTCATTGGTCATCACAATGCAAGTAGTTGTGTTATTTGGCAACATAATGATTTTCAATTTTCTTTCAAAAGAATCAAAATTCTATTTAGTTTCATTTTATAGCACTTGAGAGAAGAAAAAGTTTTAAGAAACCATCACCGTTGTGAAATTAGGAAAAATATGGGGGAAAAGTGTGTCCAGGGAAAAAGAAAGGGTTCTTGTATGAAATGAAATAATGATTGGGTTCTTGTGTAAGCTCTGACGTCATGGAACCGAAACAGGCCTGTTTTTCGTCCAAGTGGAGACTATGCACAGATGCTCTTTGGAAATATCAAACATCAAGTGAGACCCGATTTCTGCCTCAAAAAACAAATAAAATATTATAAATGAGGATAATGATAAAGAATCTAATAAATTGGCATGGGGACTTTGGGCTCTGTTCCAAGTCAAGATCCCACGCAATAATTTGATAATGTTTTTCAATTTTCAAAATTTTTTTTTCTGGAAAACAATAGTTGAGAAGGCAACAATTATTTTATATTTTATAATTGTTTATATTAAATTTTGGTTTGGAAAGGAAGGAAACCTGAGTGTTGACAAGGAAACGGCTTGACTATTAAAAAGGAGAGTGCATAATAAGTCCCACATTGGAAAACACCTAAATGCATGAACGATTTATATATGGTCGTTTAATAATAAAGCTCGTCCCTTCGGGGACATCCGATAAAATTGGAACGATACAGAGAAGATTAGCATGGCCCCTGCGCAAGGATGACACGCATAAATCGAGAAATGGTCCAAATTTTTTTTGCACCTTTTGCGATTTATTTGTTTTTTTCCTGCCCTTCTCCATGGTGTTGAATGCAGTTGCAGAGGGTTTATAAGCTACCGGGGCAATGAGCATTTGCATTTATAGGCTTCTGACGGTTCGTGGGCTTAATCGTTGATCTTCCTGGCTTGTGTAAAAGTTAGAATTCAGAGTACATTTTTTGAATCAAATGCATGTCAAAATCTTGCCTGCTGGGTGTTTGATAAAATGCCTCTGTTACTATGACCCTTATAAAATTGTTGTGTATGTACTTGTAATGGCTCTTTAGATGATCCCTTACACTTTGGTATCTCCACTTTTACTATATAACCGAGTTAATGTTCAAAATATAAGATGTAAAAACCCAATATATGTTTCTTTCAGTCAAGTTCCAATCTTGGTTGTTTGAGAAATTCGTAAATTGTGACAGTAGGCATTTACATTTTGATATAGGATTGTAGACTGCAAGGATAGAACAAACAGCAGAGCTACAATTTTACAGTATTGTGGCTGCAAAGAAGTTATGGAATGAAGCAGCCAAGGTATGTGTTATTTGAATCCCATGGGGTTTTTGCTTCCATATTTGCAATTACATGGTTGGGAATGCACATGATTATTTCTCCACACTCTAGCCATTTGAGTTAGTAGATTCTATTTGTGCCTGTTATTTTCTTTACAAAGTCACCCTAGGTTGTCCTGTTCTCCTTCCTGTACTTGTTTGGTAAATGCTTACTAGAAGTTATTATAGACTTTAATTAGGAATTTTTGGTACCTTTTCACTCATTAACACTTATGCTAATAGCTTAAGTGGTAGAAACACATAAAACATTTACTTGATCATCTGCAAGAAAAGACCAGAAGAGCTTCAATAGCCCGAAAAGAGAGAAGAAAAACACTATTAAAGAGTTCAACCAAACCGTACACAATAAGAAGAAGTGACTTTGGCATGATAAAAAATACTCTTAAACACACTCTCATTTATATTTCTTATTTTACTAAAATCCATGATCCTCTTTGTACTTCTTGATAGTAAGACCAGTATCTAACTCTTCCCCTCGTTTCCATTCATGAAATGGTCGCAAGCCATCTCATTTTGGTGTTTTTTTCAAAAGTTGATCCTCACGGGTAGCCTGAAATTTGGCAACGAGTTTGTCTCTAGACGGCAAATTATCTTTGATTATAGGAGCATCTGCAAAAGTCAATTTCCATGCTGATAGCAATGGAAATTCTTCTTCTGTTAACAATTTCATTCCGGCTACGTCTTCAAACACACTCTCATAGTGTGCAAGCCATCCAAGTGCAATATCTGCTAATCCAAGCTTCTCTCCCCCAAAGAATTTCTTTCCCTTTAGCTCTTCTTCCAAGTAGTTCAAGTTTTCCTTGGCTTTTACAATAGCTTCCTCTTGCCCTTTCCCTTCATTGGTAAATGACTCCCAAATAGATGGCAAAACCTTCATGGCAAATCACAAACCAAACCAAACGATCAAACAGTGAAAAATATTTTATTGACTACCTTTCTTTTGAATTAGCAGGGATGCCACATATATCATCTACATAATACACTTCCATTATATTTACTTTTATTTTTTGCCCAGAAAATCTTAGTCAAGTGTGTGAAACTTAATATGAAAATTTGCAGAGTAACTAGTACAAAATTATTGTGCCATATTTAAGTTTTACAGGCATCGAAATATCTGATTTTGGAAGAGTGGTTTTAGGTTACCTTCTCATCACCAAATTTGGCCCAAAAGCGTGCGGCGGCTCTCTCAAGAGGATCTTCAGGCAGCAAGGGGTTTTCCTTCCAAGTTTCATCAATGTATTCAAGAATTACAAGTGACTCAGCAATTGGTTTTCCATTGTGCACAAGCACTGGAACCTTCTTATGAATAGGGTTATACTGAAGAAGTAAAGGGCTTTTGTTTGAAAGATCTTCATAGATTGTTTCATATGAGACACCTTTGAGTTTCAGTGCCCAAACTATTCTCAAAGCAAAAGGACTTGACCATGTCCTAAAGAGCTTCACTTCTGCCATTTTTGCTGTTAATTTGAGCTATGATATCCTACCCTTTTATGCTTGACTGTCACTATGGAATTTTGCGAAGGTCTCCTAGACTTTCTTGTATTTATTGATGAAATCTTCTATTTTGGTAAATATGACTTGGTCCCTAGATGTTATGACATGTATTATTGCATGCTAACTTCTTTCTTACTCTGGAAAGAAAAAAGACATGGGCTGCCCAGAAATATTTTGCTCATCACAATACAAGTTACCAAGTTATCATATGGGGTTCGAACATGAGACTAAGTTTTTGCAAGTTAATACCCTTCTTAACTGGGGTAGATTCATTGGCCATCACAGTGTAAGTAGTTATGATTTTCAATTTTCTTTCAGAAGAATCAAAATTCTATTTAGTTTCATTTTATATAAATTTTATAGCACTTGAGAGAAGAAAAGTTTTTAGAAACCATCACCGTTTTGAAACTAGGAA
>NC_024130.1:10278916-10314349 GCF_000346735.1 Prunus mume
GGGGGGGGGCGTCACACGACGGGAAAACCCCGTTCAAACCCCAGCGAACCCCGCCGGCGAGATTCGAGGTTTCCGGCGGGGATTTTGGGTGCGACATGACCGAGACGTCGAGCCGGTTCGAACGTGACCGGTCTCACGTCCTGCCATGGCCGGATGGCCGTGAATCGCAGAAAGAGAGAATCGGAGTCGGGGAGAGAGAGAAAGGAGAGAGAATCGGAGTCGGGGAGAGAGAGAGAGAGGAGAGAATCGGAGTCGGGGAGAGAGAGAAAGGAGAGAGAATCGGAGTCGGGGAGAGAGAGAAAGGAGAGAGAATCGGAGTCGGGGAGAGAGAGAAAGGAGAGAGAATCGGAGTCGGGGAGAGAGAGAGAGAGGAGAGAGAACGCGCGGGAGAGAGAGAGAGAGAGAGAGAGAGAGAGAGAGAGAGAGGGGGGGGGCTCTGTATTTTCACACAAATGAAATTTCCAAATTCCTTCCGGATAAGAAAATGACTAAAATACCCCTATCCCACGGGTAAATTCTCAATTCCACTTAAATAAATTAAAACATGGGATAAATTTGGGGTCGGGGTGTTACAAAGAAAGTTAATGGGTTGACTTATTCTTTCATAGGATTTAGTAAGTTAATGGTTGGCTTATTCTTCCATGGGGTTTAGTAATGGTAGTGTTGTTTTGGCAATGTCTGTAACAATTTGGCACAAAATGTAGCCATTGCAATGAAAGAATCAGGCAGATTGTACAAGTCTGTATTTTGCAACTGTATGTAAAATATCATATCTTGGTAGCTATGTAATGATGGAGGAATATGGTTTGAATTTGCAACTGGATGTAACAATGTATTGGTACTTATGTAATGCATGTGGTTGTTGAACACAATGTGGGAGTTACTTATTAGATTTTGACCTCATATGTAATGGTATGAAAAGCATTACCAAATCAACAGTACCACAGACACCTGCAATAGTTTATAACAGACAATCATGGGTTTTATAACACTGATCAAATCCTCACAGTTTATAACATTACAAATAAAGTTCTTAATAGTTGGACTTGCAAAATAATAGTTCAATCAAAAGCCCCATTTGAAAGGGTTATCCTTAACACTTGTCCTTAACAGTTGTACATGCAAAACAAAAGTGGAATGAAAAGGTCTTCATAAGAGGCATTTTAACAAAACCGAGAACACTTGCACATGATCAGAATGTCCAAGGCTGATAACCATCCAACAAATCCTTCCGATTGGTAAATTTCTTCTTTTTAGCAGGAGATTTGAACCTCTTTTTGCTTGTACCACTGACAAAGGAGTGTGATAAGCTTGCACTTGGTTGAGATCCTTGCACAGTTTGGGCAAATTGAGAACTTTGGGCAGGTTGAGAACTTTGGCCAGTTTGAGAAACTCGACAAGCTTGCATAGATTCAGTTCCTTGCACAGATTGAGAGCCTTGCAGAGTTTGAGAACCATCCTTCTTTTTGGGGAATTTAATCCTCTTTGCAGGAGACTTAAACATCTTTTTTTTGGGAGTTTCTGAAGCTTGGCCAGTTTGAGATGCTTGGGCAAGTACTGAAGGTGGGGCAGTTTCATATGCTGGGGCTGGGGCAATTTGTGAGCAATTTGCATTTATAGGCTTCGACGGTTCGTGGGCTTAATTGTTGATCTTCATGGTGTAAGTAAAAGTCAGAATTTAGAGTACTTTTTTTGAATCAAATGCACGTCAAAATCTTGCCTGCTGGGTGTTTGATAAAATGCTTCTGTTACTATGACCCTAATAAAATTGTTGTGTATGTACTTGTAATGGCTCTTTAGATGATCCCTTACACTTTGGTATCTCCACTTTTACTATATAACCGAGTTAATGTTCAAAATATAAGATGTAAAAACCCAATATATGTTTCTTTCAGTCAAGTTCCAATCTTGGTTGTTTGAGAAATTCGTAAATTGTGACAGTAGGCATTTACATTTTGATATAGGATTGTAGACTGCAAAGATAGAACAAACAGCAGAGCTACAATTTTACAGTATTGTGGCTGCAAAGAAGTTATGGAATGAAGCAGCCAAGGTATGTGTTATTTGAATCCCATGGGGTTTTTGCTTCCATATTTGCAATTACATGGTTGGGAATGCACATGATAATTTCTCCACACTCTAGCCATTTGAGTTAGTAGATTCTATTTGTGCCTGTTATTTTCTTTACAAAGTCACCTTAGGTTGTCCTTTTCTCCTTCCAAATGCTTAATAGAAGTTATTATAGACTTTAATTAGAAATTTTTGGTACCTTTTCACTCATTAACACTTATGCTAATAGCGTAAGTAGTAGAAACACATAAAACATTTACTTGATCATCTGCAAGAAAAGACCAGAAGTGCTTCAATAGCCCGAAAAGAGAGAGAAGAAAAACACTATTAAAGAGTTCAACCAAACCGTACACAATAAGAAGTGCCTTTGGCATGATAAAAAATACTCTTAAAACACACTCTCATTTAGATTTCTTATTTTAATAAAATCCATGATCCTCTCTGTAATTCTTGATAGTAAGACCAGTATCCAACTCTTCCCCTCGTTTCCATTCATGAAATGGTCGCAAGCCATCTCATTTTTTTGCTTTTTTCAAAAGGTGATCCTCCCGAATAGCCTGAAATTTGGCGACAAGTTTGTCTCTAGATGGCCAATTATCTTTGATTATAGGAGCATCTGCAAAAGTCAGTTTCCATGCTGATAGCAATGGAAACTCTTCTTCTGTTAACAATTTCATTCCGGTTACGTCTTCAAACACACTACTCTCATATTGTGAAAGCCATCCAAGTGCAATATCTACAAATCCAAGCTTCTCTCCCCCAAAGAATTTCTTTCCCTTCAGCTCTTCTTCCAAGTACTTCAAGTTCTCCTTGGCTTTTACAATAGCTTCCTCTTGCTCTTTCCCATCATTGGTAAATGACTCCCAAATTGATGGCAAAACCTTCATGAAAAATCACAAACCAAACCAAACAATCAAACAATGAAAAATATTTTATTGACTAACTTTCTTTTGAATTAGCTTCAAATGGGATGCCACATATATCATCTACATAATACACTTCCATTATATTTACTTCTATTTTTTGCCTAGAAAAACTTAGTCAAGTGTGAAACTTAATATGAAAATTTGCAGAGTAACTAGTACAAAATTATTGTGCCATATTTAAGTTTTACAAATATCTGATTATGAAAGAGTGATTTTAGGTTACCTTGTCATCACCAAATTTGGCCCAAAAGCGTGCAGCGGCTCTCTCAAGAGGATCTTCAGGCAGCAAGGGATTTTCCTTCCAAGTTTCATCAATGTATTCAAGAACTACAAAAGACTCAACAATTGGTTTTCCATTGTGCACAAGCACTGGAACCTTTTTATGAATAGGGTTATACTGAAGAAGCAAAGGGCTTTTGTTTGAAAGATCTTCATAGATTGTTTCATATGGGACACCTTTGAGTTTCAGTGCCCAAACTATTCTCAAAGCAAAAGGACTTGACCATGTCCTAAAGAGCTTCACTTCTGCCATTTTTGCTGTTAATTTGAGCTATGATCTGCTAGCCTTTTATGCTTAACTTTCACCTAGGAATTTTGCCGAGGTGCCCTAAGGTTTCTTGTATTTCTTTATGAAACCTTCTATATTGGTAAGTATGACTTGGTCCCTAGAAATTATGACATGTTAATTTCTTGCTTGCTCTTGAAAGAAAAAAGACATGGGCTGCTCAGAAATATTTTGCTCGCAAGTATTTTTTTATAACACCAATGATAGTCTAAACTACAAATAGGAGAGGAGTTTTCACAGGCACACTATGAAGGTGTCATGGAGGTTCAAACATAAGACCAGGTATTTGCAAAGCAAGCTCCTTTTTCACTGGCTTAGACTTGTTGGCCATCACAGTACAAGTTTTAGTAGTGTTATTTTGCAACATTATGATTTTCAAGTTTCTTTCAAAAGAATCAAAATTCTATTAGTTTCATTTTATATAAATTCATTTATAGCACTTGAGAGAAGAAAAAGTTTAAGAACCATCACCGCTGTGAAATTAGGAAAAATATGGGGAAAAAGTGTGTGTAAAGAAAAAGAAAGGGTTTCTGTTGTAAGCTCCGATGTCGTCGTCACCAAAAGAGGCTTCCATTTGTTCTCTTCCCAGTCTGGACGTCTGTTTTTGGCCCATGTGCCGGCTATATGTACAGATGCGCTTTGGAAAATTAAATATCACGTGAGACATGAGTTGAAAAGAAAAACAAAACCCTATTATGGTTTTTACTTTTATTTTGTTATATACTAGTAGTGATTGTCTAAACTAAATGGAATGGTGGTTTCTCTCTCTTACACACAACAAAAATGTCATATCATGAGAGTTCGAACCTAAAATTTTCCTCTACAAGTTATGCCGTTTTCTGCTAGGCCACATTGGCAAAAATGGCTAATTAAATTTACACTTCATTTTCATAAAAATAAGAAATCATGCTAATGTTATACCTAAAATGATAAATTACTTAATGCTAGCTTTTTTTTTTAGGGTTAAATACCTTTTTGGTTACTGAGTTTTACATGACAATTCAATTTGGCCACTGACAACAAAATTTATTCCCAAATTGGTCACTGTGTTTTCCAAAGTTTTCAATTTATAGAAATTCTGTTATTTTCAATTAAGTGCAATTTTTATTTTTTTGTTTTAGGAAATATGTTCAGTTTCTTCCTCTAACTCAAAGAGTTAGGGTATATTATGCTATTAGTGCTTAACAAATTGGGAAAAATCTTGGGGTTAAATCAAAATTGTGAAGCATTAGGTCAACGATTGAATGCTATATTGAAGCATGAATCGATTGAGTGAGTATCGTATTGTGATTTCGGATGGCAAGGAGACGTAATCAAGGTGATAGAGCACCAAAATATATTGGTAACTTGTTGATTTCATTTTAATTTGGTTTGTTTTTTTTTTTTTTTCCTTATACCTCGCAATTTCGATTGCAACCCAAGATTTCCCCCAATTTGTTAAACCCTAATAGCACAATATACCCTAATTCATTGAGTTAGAGGAAGAAGACTAAGTGTGCTTCTTAAAAAAATAAAAATAAAAACTACACTTAACGAAAGATAACAAAATGTCTATAGATTGTCAACTTTAAAAAAAACAATGACCAATTTGACTAATTTTTTTTCTCATTGACTAAAAAAATATTTAACTCTTTTTAAGAGGAATTTGTATCCATAAAAGTGTTTATATTAAATTTTGTTTCGGAAAGGAAGGAAACGTTGAACCCCGTGTGTTGACACTTAGCATGCCAAGGGATTGGAGATTTTTGTACCTTGAAAAATTATCCAAATCTGAGGCCAATGTTAATGAAGAAATCTTAAGATGTTTAGAATGAAAAATTGTGAACCTTTTTACTCTTAAGTTACGTAGGGTCGTAATTCAGTCCACTGTGTGGTGGAGATTGGGCTTGGGGCCCGATAAAAGGTAGAAGCGGCTTCGTTATTAAGGAGGTTGCATAATAAGTTCCACATTGGAAAACCCCTCTATGCATGAAAGCTTTATATATGGTCGTTTAACAACAAAGCTTGTCCCTTCGGGGACATCCGATAAAATTGGAACGATACAGAGAAGATTAGCATGGCCCCTGCGCAAGGATGACACGCATAAATCGAGAAATGGTCCAAAAAATTTTGCCCTTTCTGATTTTTTTTTTTTCCTGCCTTCTCCATGGCTCCATGGTGCTCAATGCAGTTGCAGAGGGTTTATAAGCTACCGAAACTAGGAGCATTTGTATTTATTGACTAACTTTTTTTTGAATTAGCTTCCATTATTTTTATTTTTATTTTTTGCCTAGAAATACTGAGTCAAGTGTGTGAAACTTCATATGAAAATTTGCAGAGTAAGTAGTACAAAATTATTGTGCCATATCTAAGTTTTACAAGCATATGCTTATATCTGATTATGAAAGAGTGATTTTAGGTTACCTTGTCCAAGGATTAAAATATTGGCTATGTAGATAATATCGGGCCTCCAATTTAAGGATATTTCGGGGGATATATTGTTATCGTTTTGAGTATCGTGAAAAAATCAACAAAAATGACAGATATAAGCATTGAAACACATAATTTTGGTGTAAAACTTTCGTAGATGTTATGTACATTATCAATGAATGTATTGAACAAATAAAACTCAAAATTTACTAATAATAAGATATACATATGATGAAATATAAGTTATATGTAATGCACGTAAATGAAAAGTTTGAAAATAAAATGTTAATTAATTAGAATGAATAAACCATGCATAAATCCATAGTTTGTTTAAACATTGGATTACAATTTAGATAAGTGTCCATCTACATTAGGGATGGCAACGGGCCTGTTAGAGGCCGGGTATGGCAATACCATCCCCGTCCCTGTCCCCGGCCCAATCCACGGTTTAGGCTTTTAGGGGAATCCCCGTCCCCGTCCCCGTCCCCATCCCTGTCCCCGTCAGGGAAGTGCCTTCCATACCCACCCCAATCCCCGGTTTTTAATAAGATATTTCTTGTTAAAATAATTTTCTAAAGCACAATCACATCATTGTAAATTTTAAAAACAACCACCACAAGATATTTCTTGTTAAAATAATAACTCAACAAGCCAAAGAAGGTGGACACAAAACTTGAAATAATTTCTATCTAAATCTTTAGAAACTTTTTCAGTAAGCACAATAAATCCATCTAGTCTCTAGGGTAACTTTGTTTATTACATTATATTAATATATATATTGATTATAAATAAATATATTACTTATCGGGTTTAGGAATAGGGATAACAATCCCATCCCGACCCATCCCCGGTCGGGGATTTTGCAAATTCCGGGATCCCTGTATCCGGTCCCAATTTCCCCCCGAAAACTCCCCCCGTTAGGGCCGGGGACCCGACCCGACGGGTATTATTGTCATCCCTAATCTACATAAATGAAGAGCTCCTATGAGGTACAAATAATGAGGAACAACCATCTAAATTCATATTGTAGGGGCTTTTTTCTTCCGACAGCTACAAATGGGCTGGGCTGCCGTAAGGAGCAAACTGAAGAAATCGTCCCCTGTGTCTGAGATTGAAAATTCAGCCCCAAAAATGCTTCGAAAGGGCAGTAGAGCCTTAGGGAACCATTCTGGTTACCTTCACAGACTAAAACGATAGCAACTTACAGATAATTTATGCATGCTTACAGATAAAATTTTGAGCTTGGCATGAGAGGCATGTGGCATGGAAGCAAAATCAACATGAGTTTAGCATTGAGGGGAACTTTAGGCTTTCTTACTAGAAAAAGGGAGTGTTAAGGTAAGAAAGAAGAAGCTTGTAGGAGATTTGGCTAGGAAGAGAGAAATGAAGAACAATACTCTTCCGGCAGCTTGATAGATACTCTGTCTGCCAGAAGAGAAAAATGGAGAAGAAGGTGAACAGTGCACGAGATTGCTAGGTTTTTGCAAGTTAGAGAGAAAGCTTGCTCTCTAAATCTGGGTTAGATTTGTTAGGTAGGAGAAGCCTTAATTTATAGCCGCCAGAAACCACCGTTTTTCAAGAAACCCTAATGGCTTCTACCTATTTTGGCCAAGCTTTTCCTTTCTTTCTCATCTCCTTCCTTGGCTTTTCCCATTTTGATGAAATCTCTTCTATCTATTTGCACCAGATCAGAGTTTTTAAAGCTCAAGGCCCCCTTTTCCCGCAACTGTCTTAATGGCGGACTTCTATTCCCAGCCATCTCTTTTATTGCTTTCTTCCCTTTTTTCATGGCTAAGTCTGATGGGAAAAGGAGTTGGGATATATACACTAGTTAGAAGGGTGTTTCTCTCTCTGGCATCCTACACGCTAATACCCCTTGGTTCCTTGAATGTTTTGGCTTTGAAACTTGCTCCCTCCATGTGCTGGCAGCTCTGTTCAATACATCTGCGGACCTTCTCTACTTGACTTTTATTTTTTCAGCAAAGGGCTGAGGCTTTTGTGGCTTATTTTGGAGTTTTGTATGGGCTAAGGTGATTCCTTAAGCAAGTGGACTATTTTTGTTAAACATTGGGCTTTTTGGTTGAGTAAATAGGTTATTTTTTGCTTGGGCTATTGGGCTATTTTTCTCCCTTGTGCTCACTCACATGTTTGAGCCTAAGAAATGGGCTTGAGTCCCAAGGCTCCCAAGCAACTCGAGACTTTCCATTTCTCGGCCCATCAATGGGCCTCATATTGATTTATTACCATCCATACCACAACCCACTCAAGCAAGCCCCGGGCATTTGAGTGGCTTGGGCCCACTTAGGCTTGTAGCGTGGTTGGGTGTGAGATAACGATTTTGTGCTTGGCACGGCATGTTGCTTGGCATGTTTTAATTTTATCGTCCTTGGGAAGGACTGCGATGTTTAATTTCGGCATGAGCTTGTAGAGCTGGTATATTTTATCTCAACCCCTAGCATGGCACGTGAACTACAACTCGCATGTGGCAGGTTTTCGTGTACTCTACTTTACGCTTTTCCTTAATAAAGTGTCGTTTTGGGCTGATAATTTATTCAGGCCCAACCATGGATTTTTTGGGCCTCAACATTAGCCCCCTTAATTATAAGGGCCATGGACAAGTGCTAGAATGGGCCGAATAATTAAACCCACCCCAAAAAAATCAGATTTGTATTTGACGGCGCATCATGATTGGTTCCAGCGGTTATTTGCAGTTTCCCAATGCCAACCGCCTTCTTCTTTTCTTTTTTATTATTTTTTTTCTTTTCTTCCCTTTCTATTTTTTTGGTACCAGACACAAACTTCCTTCCATCTTTCTTTTCTTCGTTCTTTTCCCTTTCTCCAACAGACTCAGACTGAGTGAGAGTGTGAGATTGGGCAGAAATCATGTGCCTCCAACCGTTGAGAAGAAGCTCGAGCCGAGTTTGACTCCACCGTCCCCCTATACGAAGAAACCCGTTTACCGTTGCTGGAAGAGATTGTTTCTGTGCAGAGTTTTCTTCCAAAATTCCCAATTCCTTTTTTCTTGGTGCATCTGAGGCTATCCTTTGAGGGATTAACAAGGTATGCCCTTTTCTCCTGCAATTTCTTGAATCTATTGAGGGGTTTATTGGGTTCTTCATACCCATGGGTTTTGCTCTTTGTTTTGGCAGCCAAGCGCCCACTCCTTTTGATCCATCCATGTTTTGTCGGAGTAATCATTAGCAAGGAAGGGTTTGCATCAATTTTTGGGGTTATCCCCCTTTTGATTTCTTTTCGGCAAGCTGCTGGAAGAGTGTGTACGTTGTGAGAAGAAATCCTTGGTGTAGACTGCATCCTTCTATTTTCTCCATTTTTCTTCCCCCTTTTTATCATGTGGTGGCCCTTTTTTGCGCTGGTGAAAAGGCTGAACTTTGCATGATGCGTTTTTTCTATGTAGATGTATACGTCTCTGGCACAAGTAGGGGAAGGTGAGTGCTGGAAGCTTTGACATTTTTGCTGCTGGAACCTTCGAATCTTCCATCCCTCTAACTTGTATTTTTTTGGGCCTCTGTTTTAGTCTTTCAGTAAGTGACTCTGCCAATTTGAGTATTTGAGGAATAAGGATAAACTGGTGCTTGGCCTAGGCTTACTCCCCTTGCGAACATATGCTTGATTAATTGTAGAGTTTGTTCTTGGTCATGAGAAGTAGAAGTTGACAGGATGCATGTCTTGCAATGCTTGATTTTTGTTTTGAGGGAGAATTTGCTTGGCATGCTTATTGATTCATAAGATGAGAACTTTGTTTGTCCCGAACTTGGGTCATAAATTGCATATTTGCTTGAACTCCTTTTTGATTGAACTATATGCATCACGAGCGTATGCTTGTAACCGCATGATTAATAGATAGGGTTAGAGGCTGTTGAAAGCTTGAGGAAAGCACCATTAGTTTTTTTTTTTCAGAGCTTGGACATGGATAACTATTTATTTTTTGGCTTTATAGGGATAGATATAAACATGTGCATGATGGGTCTGCAAGAATGCCGTGTAACTCATAGGGATTTTTTTTTTGTTTTCGTGAAAAAGGTTACTAAGAGGTGAGTGGTGTTCAGTTTATAACACTTACTTTGTGAAAGGGTCCGCTGGAATGATTGATTGAGCATGGAATGAGAACTTTGCTTGTCATGAACTCGAGTAATAGATTGCATGATGCTTCGAAAACATTTTTGTTTATGCATTCCGCTTGGCGTGAGATAGCTTGCATGGCTTGGCTTGTGAAGTTCATTTACTTGCACGCTAGTGTGAAAATGACTTGGCTTTAACACAGAGATGCTTTGCTCTTTTGCAGCATATTCTTTGTTGGCAATTCTTGCGGGGATTCACATAATAAGTCCCAATGTCCTTTGTGATGAGTGATGACCTATTTTCCCTTGCACGATGGATTGAAGAAGAGATGCCTACCTTCATCGCTTAGAAACACTTGCCAAAACTTGATCTTATGGACTAGGTAAGTTTTGGAGGCTACTCTCATTTCCAGGTGTTGTATAGAGAAATGCATATTTCCGGCGGCTACTTGATTTTTTTTTTCTCTCAATACCCTTGCAACATCACTAAGGGTTGGCCGGAGTGGTTCGATCTTGAGTCGACAAACCCAACTACCAAAGATGTTTTGCGGATGATTGAAGGTTGCAAAGGAAACATCACTTTTGACCTTACAGCAGCGTGCTGAAAGGACTTAAACGTGTGTCTAATTAGGACTTTGCGGGATTTTGCGTGGACTTCCCGCTGAATACTTAGAAGAAGTTATAGCACACACTATTTTTAGAGCATGAGCTGCTTGTAGCATGAACATGTATGCATGATCCCGTTAAGCAAGAGTTGTTGTTAATGCGTTAAGCCTTAAGGAACACGAATTGGAGAGCCAATGTCGTAAGCTACGAGACCTTCTCCTTGACAAATGAGCTACTGATAATGGCGCTTGGTGCGTGGTGGAAGCATCTAAAGGATCATCTCATAGCGCTTCTTCTATTCTGTTTTAGTCATGCACTGTGATCTAGTTGAGGTACCCGATTCTCCTTCTTCACACCGTAATATATATATATATATATATTTTCTTTTAATAGAAATGACATATCTTCCAGCACCATCTTTCTCTAACACTTGTCCTTATTTCGCTTTGCAGGCTGCATTTCTTTGTTGTAGGGGTTGGTTGGCTCAGTGCGTAGTAGTTTTTCCTTTTGAAACTGCAGGGTGTATCGATCTTTAGCACAGTTGACTGCATTTGGGCTCGAGTTGTGTCACCCTTTTTTTTTTTTCTTTTTTTGGAGAGCCTGAAGCTCATGTTGTAAACACAACCTTGTTGCATACTTTCTGTCAGAACTTTTGATCTAGAATGCTTGAGATATTAAGGTTCGGCCTGTTTTGTACGCTTTGCATGAATTGTTGGATTTTGGAATGCATTGAGATAAAGATTTCCAGCTTATTTTGTACACTTAGCTTTGTTGTAAATGATGAAATGCATGAGTTGCTTGAGACTTTAACAGGTTGGGTTGTGGTAGGTGCAAGGTATATGCTACCAATTTTTTTTACAGGATCACAAAAGTGTTTGCCCCATTGCCTCTGCATTTTTTTTTTTACCTCCACAAGGCCTTTTTTATGTGATCTGATTTTTCTTTCACAGCACCCCAACATATACACTCTCTTCAAATATTGCAAGGGCTGAGATGATTTTCCTTCATAGCATGACCTTCCCCTTTTTTTTTCTTCTTTTTTTTCAGGCTGAGAGCATCTCACAAGTCGCGGAGGATAAACTTCCTACTCCTCCTCTTGGGACGCCCAGCGTAGCTGCCGACACTGCCCTGCGCCTTCCAGCAGCGCAGCCTCCTGCTACTCCTTTCCTAAGCACATTCGACACAATTGCCGGCACCTCTCCACAACTTCCAGCAGCGCCGCCTCGTGGTGAGATTATTGATGGCAGCCATAAGGACGGTGATGTTTCCACCTCCGTAAGGCATTTATCGGAGAAAAGCATGTCTTGGCTAGATTGGGAGAATTCCTTCATGGCGTTCAAAGCCTTCTTTGATGGTGGTGCTAAGATCCTCCGATCTATCGATGAGCTGCTTCCGCTTTGTTACAGGTTCAATGGTTACACACCCTTTCAAGGTGCCTTTGTGTATCCGGAGACGGTTGCGATTTTGAGGAAATATATGGATCGATATGGGAGTTTCATGGCGGTCATGGGGGTCACCTCCTCTTTCTCGAGAAGTGCCGCCTTCCGGGCTCTTGGCTTGGTGCTTCATGGGATAGATATCATGGAGCTCATTGACATCACTGATCACAGACTACTTTGTTGGCGAGACGCAATATGTGAGGCCATAACTCTGGGTTTTCAAGTGGATTTCCTCCTCAACCTCGTGAGGAACCTAGGACGTACCATCTTTGGAGCGCAAGACATTCATAGCATGAAATTATCGCATGGTTCCGATGAGGTAAAAGCTGCTGCCGATGCCTTGAATATTAAACTGTAGGAATTGGAGAGCCAGCGCCCGGAAGTGCATGCCCTTCTCCTTGCTAAGGGTATTTCTGCCGACAATGCTGAGTGTGTGACGGAGGCAGCAGCCAGATCATCTCCTAGGGCTTCTTCCGTTCCTTTTAGACATTCTTCATAGCTTCAAGGTATATAATTCCTCTTCTTTTTTTTTTTTTTTTTTTTTATAGGGCTACTACTTCCAGCATCACTTGGTCTTGACACACATCTTCTTCTTGCAGGTTGTCTCTTCTTGGCTTAGTGATTGATTATCTTGGCACATGGTTCTGTTCCCTTGGAGACCATAGGCTGCATGGGTCTTTAGCATGTGTAGTTTTATCTTGCTTTGACTGTAGTTTTTTTTCTTCTTTTTCTTTTGGACACTCTAACGACCATGTCGTTATGACTTTGTAATGTAGTGTTGAATCACTGGAGCTTGTATTAATTTTTGAATGCATGAAGCATGTTGTAATCTGTATGTCTTATATATACATATTGCTTGGTTGGCAAAATTTATTTTTATGAACTGCTGGAGATTCTCTGACAGGTTGGATATCCTTAAGAACAAGGTATATGCTACCAAAATTTTGTCTGACCACTAGGCCTGAAAAACACCCTCTTGTCATACCTAAAAAGGGTCAGACTGGTATATGCATGGTCTTTGTAAAATTCCCAGATGTTTTGCATATTCTGGTTGCTTATCAAAAAGGGACAATGGTTTCGTTGTTCCAGCAGCTCAAGAATGCATGCCCCATATTATTTTGCTTAGGCATGCTGCTTGTTGATAGCCCCAGACCCTATCCAAGTGACTTTGCTTGGCATGTCTTACTGCTAAGTCGCGTACTTTTTTTTTTGTTTCGTTTTATGTAAAGGAGGTTTAAAATGTATAAAAATAAAATTCCAGAGACATATATATATATATATATATATTCAAAATAATCCTTCAATCTCATTGCACAGCCCCTGCTACCATGATGGTGCACCATGCAAAAGAGTCTTTTTTCAAAATATAAAGGTAAGACAGAAGGAGTTCATGTCTAAAACAAAAGGAAATGCAATAATAAAAAGTGTTTGACATAAGATTAACTTAGTAGTAGTAAAGCTTAAGCCACTTTGCATTGATGAATACTCCAATCAAATCAAGCCCCCAAGTATGAAAGGGCCAAGGAGCGTGCATGACTTACAATAGCATGAAAGCTTATGGCTTACGTTAGCATGTATTTGCATGTGTTGTACTAGGCTGCCATGCTCTGTAGAAATATTTAACAGAGCCACAGTTGCTGTTCTACTTGCATGCGACTCATAACCCAACTAATCAAAGAGTGATTTGCGTCTCTTATGAGAGGTTACGACATCTATCTCTCGATAATCTTGCTGATCAAATGAAGCCCTCGGGTGGCGTTCTTCCTCTTCACTCTTCCAAGCTTCCTGCCCATTTAGTTTGACTGAAATGCTTATTTTCCTCATTGCTTCCAACAGCCGAGAAAATTGGCTGATGCCAATATTCTCCAAATAAACTCTGTAATCTGTCATGATATTGCTAATGCAAATTTTGACAAGTGCTTCCTCATCTTTCTCATCGTAGTAATCCAACGCCAGGTCCCAGAACCTACGCACAAAGTCCACGGGATCCTGGCCATGTCTTTGACGAGTGTTGTTAAGTGGTGGTGACTCGTTCTTCATACTGGAAATACTTCTTACAAAACCTGGTCGCCAAATCTTCCTAATTGCAAACAGAGCTTGGTGCCAATGTCGTGTACCACGTATAAGCACGATCGATAAGCCTTTTTGAAAATTCTCTAAGCCGGAGATTATAATCACCAGCATATGGTCCCAAAGCATCAATGAAGTGGTTGACATGCTCCTCCGGGCTCCCCTTCCTTTCGTCGAAGAGAATAAAGTTTGGTGCTTTGTAGCCTTTAGGATATTGCTGCTAGAGTAAGCTCGATGGATATGGTGGTTGAGGGACATACTTCCAATCTCCTTGGTTTTGGCTTAGTTTCTTTTCCAGCATGGCAATGACATCTTCATGGGTGACAAAAGATGGTCCCATTTGTTCATACCCCTTTCCAGTAGCAACAGACTCCTTTTGTGGAAGTCTCTCGTTTTCTTCGCTTGGCTTAGCAATTGAGTTTTTCAGCTCCTTGATCGTTTCTGCCATTTCCCTCTAGGTTTCCCCCATAGCATGTATGGCTGCAACGAGGTCTGAGAGGGTAAAAGCTCTCTCACTTGCACATTCTTCTCCTCTAGATGAGGCATTTTGCCTTGATTTCGAATCACCATAGCCTGACCCATCTTGAGAAGTCATGTTGTTGTTTTCGGTCTTCTTCTTTGGAGGCATCGATGAAGATAATGGCCTAATCCCTAGCAGAGTAGCCAATTTATGTAGGGGCTTTTTTCTTCCGATAGCTACAAATGGGCTGGGCTGCCGTAAGGAGCAAACTGAAGAAATCACCCCCTGTGTCTGAGATCGAAAATTAAGCCCAAAAAATGCTTCGAAAGAGCAGTAGAGCCTTAGGAAGCATCTTGGTTACCTTCACCGACTAAAACGATAGCAACTTACAGATAATTTATGCATGCTTACAGATAAAATTTTGAGCTTGGCATGAGAGGCATGTGGCATGGAAGCAAAATCAACATGAGTTTAGCACTGAGGGGAACTTTAGGCTTTCTTACTGAAAAAAGGAAGTGTTAAGGTAAGAAAGAAGAAACTTGTAAGAGATTTGGCTAGGAAGAGAGAAATGAAGAACAATACTATTCCGACAGCTTGACAGATACTCTGTCTGCCAGAAGAGAAAAATGGAGAAGAAGGTGAACAGTGCACGAGATTGCTAGGTTTTTGCAAGTTAGAGAGAAAGCTTGCTCTCTAAATCTGGGTTAGATTTGTTAGGTAGGAGAAGCCTCAATTTATAGCCGCTAGAAACCACCGTTTTTCAAGAAACCCTAATGGCTTCTACCTATTTTGACCAAGCTTTTCCCTCCTTTCTTATCTCCTTCCTTGGCTTTTCCCATTTTGATGAAATCTCTTCTATCTATTTGCACCAGATCAGAGTTTTTAAAGCTCAAGGCCCCCTTTTCCCGCAGTTGTCTCAATGGCAGACTTCTATTCCCAGCCATCTCTTTTATTGCTTTCTTCCCTTTTTTCCATGGCTAAGTCTGATGAGAAAATGAGTTAGGATATATGCACTGGTTCGAATGGTGTTTCTCTCTCTGGCATCCTATACGCTAATACCCCTTGGTTCCTTGAATGTTTTGGCTTTGAACTTGCTACCTCCATGTGCTGGCAGCTTTGTTCAATAAACCTGCGGACCTTCTCTACTTGACTTTTATTTTTTCAGCAAAGGGTTGAGGCTTTTGTGGCTTATTTTGGAATTTTGTATGGGCTAAGGTGGTTCCTTAAGCAAGTGGACTATTTTTGTTAAACATTGGGCTCTTTGGTTGAGTAAATAGGCTATTATTTGCTTGGGCTATTGGGCTATTTTTCTCCCTTATGCTCACCCACATGTTTGGGCCTGAGAAATGGGCTTGAATCCCAAGGCTCCCAAGCAACTCGAGACTTTTCATTTCTCGGCCCATCAATAGGCCTCATGTTGATTTATTACCATCCATACCACAACCCACTCAAGCAAGCCTCGAGCATTTGAGTGGCTTGGGCCCACTTAGGCTTGTAGCGTGGTTAGGGATGAGATAACGATTTTTTGCTTGGCACGGCATGTTGCTTGGCATGTTTTAATTTTATCGTCCTTGGGAAAGACTGCGATGTTTAATTTCGGCATGGGCTTATAGAGGCGGTATATTTTATCTCAACCCTAGCATGATGAATTTATTTAGCATGGCACGTGAACTACAACTCGTATGTGGCAAGTTTTCATGTACTCCGCTTTACGCTTTTCCTTAATAAAGTGTCGTTTTGGGTTGATAATTTATTCGGGCCCAACCATGAATTTTTTGGGCCTCAACACATACAATAGTCATACCAAGTCATGTAACCCAAGCAATTGTAAGCCATGTTTGAACATGGTGCACATAAGTCTCTCTTAAGCTCCTTATTGTCTTCCTATATATGGGATAGTTAGGATTAACCAACTAGTATGTCCATAATTTTTTTTTATCATCTTGAGCTACATAACTAGTTCCACTATAATCAAACATGACATAACCATAGCCATCATAAGATTCATTTGAGTTAGTATTAGGTCTAGTTCATATGCTTACAGATCCAAAACTGATCGCCATGTCCTCTTCAGATGGATTGGAGGTATGTGGGCAGTGGACTGTGCATAGATTCTTCATATTAATAAATTATAGGGTTCTGGGCAAGGATTAGTTATTTTTGGGTTTCAATTTGCTTCAATTGCCTTCAAAACTTCTAAATTTTTTTTGCGTTCTGCTATGGGTATTGGGAAATATCGGGGATATCGGCAAAATATCAGGGATATTGGCAAAATATCGGGGATATCGCACTTATCGGGGATATATCGTCAATACAGGGGAAGATATGGCCTTACCCCCCAATATCGGTGTCGACAGTTGAAAATACAGATTTATCGGCAGATATATAGGTGTATCGACCGATATTTCAATCTCTGACCTTGTCATCACAAATTTGGCCTAAAAACGTGCAGCGGCTCTCTCAAGAAGATCTTCAAGCAGCAAGGGATTTTCCTTCCAAATTTCATCCATGTATTCAAGAACTACAAAAGACTCAATAATTGGTTCTCCATTGTGCACAAGCACTAGAACCTTTTTATGAATAGGGTTATACTAAAGAAGCAAGGGGCTTTAGTTTTTGAAAGATCTTCATAGATTGTTTCATATGGGACACCGTTGAGTTTCAGTGCCCAAACTATTCTCAAAGCAAAAGGACTTGACCATGTCCTAAAGAGCTTCACTTCTGCCATTTTTACTGTTAATTTGAGCTATGATCTGCTAGCATTTTGTGCTTAACTTTCACCTTGGAATTTTGCCAAGGTGTCCTAAGCTTTCTTGTATTTCTTTATGAAACCTTCTATATTGGTAAGTATGACTTGGTCCCTAGAAATTATGACATATTAACTTCTTGCTTGCTATAGAAAGAAAAAAGACATGGTCTGACCGCAAATATTTTGCTCATCACAATGCAAGTTACTAAGTTATCATGGGGTTCGAACAATTGATTAGGCGTTAACAAGTCAATGCCCTTTTTTTTTGGGCCAAACCTATTGACCATCACAATGCAAGTCGTTGTGTTATTTTACAATATTATGAATTTCAATTTTCTTTCAAAAGAATCAAAATTGTATTTAGTTTCATGTTTTATAAATTTATTTATAGCACTTGAGAGAAGAAAAAGTTTAAGAAGTCATTACCATTATTATGACATTAGGAAAAAGTTTAAGAAGTCATTACCATTATTATTACCATTATTATGACAGAATTTTCGAGGGTTCTGTATGTATGATATGAAATGATGGTTGCCAGTCTAGACGTCTATTTTGGGTCCTAAGGTTATCTCCAGTCATGGGCTATATCCCAAATATAGTCATAAAATAATGTAAAACCCATCTCCAGTCATAGGCTAAATAAAATTTTGGCCAAATTTGGAGGGCCATGTTTGGCCCTTTAGTTCTCCAACCGGGCCACATTTAGCCCAGCTTTAGCCTAGTCCTAGGCCAAATTTTTTGTGGGCTCCATGCATGTGCTTTTCATTGATAATGTCAGTTGGAGATATATATATATATATTTATATATATTTAAAAGCCTTTTTAAATGTTTTCAATTCATAAAAAAATTATAAAAAATTATTGGTCATGACCGTTGGATGTCAAACCATTGAAACCCATCCTTAAAAATAAAAAATGTAGTCACCTTTTCAAATGTTTTCAAGTGTTGTTTTAAAAAAATTATAAAAAATTCTTGGTCATGGAATATTGTCTCTAAATAGTAGTTTAATTAAATTAAACAATACATAGTTGTGGAATGTATGCGTTGTACCATAGTTTTTCTCAAAATAATAAAATATGAAGGACTTTAAAATATAGCCCCGTATGGCTGGAGATGGAAACATTTAGCCCTACACTATTCTTTAAAAAATTAATATTTTGGAGGGCTAAATTTTTAACCCTGGACTACATTTAGCCCTATGATTGGAAATGGCCTAACTTCGTAAGTGGAGACATGTACAGGTGCGCTTTGGAAATATCAATTATCAGGTCAGACTCGAGTTGGAAAGAAAAACCCTATTAGGGCTTTTATTTTTATTATTTTTAGTACAAATTATAGTCTAAACTATATATAGAATGGAGGGGAGTTTTTCACACACAATCAAATGTCATGGAAATTCGAACATGAGACCTTTCGTCTACAAGTTAAGCTATTTTTAACTAGGCTAGGTCCTGTTGACAAAAATGGCTAATTTAATTTACACTTCTTTTTCATCACCAAAAAAAAAAAATTCATACTAATATCATACCTAAAAGGGTAAATTACTTAATACTAGTTATTTGTAAGAGGAACTTATATCCATATGAAATTGTAATTGTTTATATTGGCGTGTAAGTGACCTAAATAAATAAGAAAAATTATTAGTCATATATAGTTTAGTAATAAGGATATTGAAAAGGGCTAATTTTGCTTGAAAATGACATGGTTACCCTTTTGTGTAAAAGCCTTGCCCACAAGGTCATGATTGACGCCTTGGAAGATCTGCCCAATATTACAAGAGATTTGTACCTAACGGATTAAGATACAATCACACACATAACACAAACAATAACGTTACGGGCACCAACTTGTTTACCAACTCTTGGATACCAACACATGTGGCACATGACATGGCAACCCATGTCATCTGCCACCTAATCTATTTTAATTACATAATTTATTATATAAATAAAAGAATTTCTCACCGGAAACAAAAATAGTTAAATATAAAAAATAATTAAATTCTTTTATTTATATAATAAATTATGTAATTAAAATAGATTAGGTGGCAGATGACATGGGTTGCCATGTCATGTGCCACATGTGTTGGTATCCAAAAGTTGTTAAACAAGTTGGTGCCCGTAGCGTTATTGTAACACAAATGTTTGAGTGATTCACCTATAATAGGGCTACATCTACTATAATTTATAACTTTGTATTTATATTTGAATATGGAGATTATATTGTACATGAGAGAGATATGGGGAGAGAGGCTTAAGAGCTCTTGTAGAAGAGAAATAGAGGGCTTGGGAGAGTGCTTGGAGGTGGTAAGCTCCCTTTTGTAGTCCAAGTAGTGGCAGAGAATGCATGACCCTTCTTGATTTGGGGATTCTATATGGCCTCCCCCTGATATGGGGCCTTGGGCATTGAGAAGGCATGGGAGGGGGCATGGCTAGCTACTCCTTGTTTGGTGGGATGTGAGGTATGACAAGAAAGGGTTATTCCTTAATTGGTGGGATTTGCTTAAGGGAAAAAGTGAGGTCAACATGGTGTCAACAATGTGGATTGCTGATCCTAGCATCCCCGTGTCATGGAAGTTTTTCTCGTGCTTTGGAGCTGGTTTCTACATGTTTTTTTTTTTTTTAAAAAAAAAAAACTTTGCTTTTATATTTCTTGTTATGACCTAAGTTGCCCCTAATTTCTTCCATGTCGTTGTGACTAGACCTGGCAAATAGATCGTGTTTGTCATGTTCATGTCAACCCACTTTTTTTAAAAGGTGGAAAATACTCAACACAAACACGACCCGTTACAATTCACGAATGACACAACACGACCCGTTTCACCCATTTCAAAAATATATTTCTTAGCAAATTGTTAAATGAAAACACATTATATTAAACAATAATACAATATGAAGTTTAAATCTTTAAATAAAACATCTTTTAGCAATATATACCCAAAAATATCAAGAATGACCATTCACTAAAGTTCAAAACAAAAGCTAAAATTGTGGTTTAATGAATAAGAGTAAGAGTAAAATTTAATTTTAAGTTATAGAAAAGCTTAAAATTAACAAGTATAAAGTAGCACCCATGAACATAGAAAAGCTTAAGGAGAAAAATAACAAGTATAAAGTAGCACCCATGAACATAAATTTAGTATTAAGTTATATAAAGAACTAAATTTATAATTTGTTATTGAATGAATAAGAGTAAAATTGAAATGTTTGTGAGAAAAACAATAAGAGATTGTATTTAAGAACATAAACAAAATAATAATATGGAATGAGAGGAGCATGTCATTGGTGGGGTTAGATTGTATTTGTAATCAAGAGCCCAAATAATCTTAGGAATTTAAGTAATTAATCAACAGTATAGAATAATAAGAAAATAAACAACAGAATAATATGGAATGAGAGTTGCATGCCATTGGTGGGTTAGATTGTATTTGTAATGAGCAGAAAAACACCTAACCTGTCCAAGAATAAGGATCTTGGATGAAGAGAGATGTAAATGTAAGGATTCAGCTATCAACGAGGACGAAGAATAATGATAAAACTTGTATAAATGCACCACAACCCACCAAATTATACTAAATGGGTATAGGGTTACAGTTTTATAATTCTCAATGCTTGAATGGATGTATATGATTAATGTGTAATTTGACCAAGTACTCCCTCCTCCTTTACAATATAATTCACTAATTAACAATAATCATATCCAAAGGTGGTTAACTAATTATATTATGTTAATCAAAAAAATCTTAGGCTGAACACTTTTTATTTATTTATAGAAATTCAAGGATTGCATTCATAATTTAGCTTAAAAAATCAATTGCTACAAGAGGTCAATACAAACTAGCCACAAATGATCATTACAATAACGGAGCAATCTAACATCAAACTAAGACAATCTGGTGCGGCTTCACTAACGATCGCGCAGGATCGAAGAAACTCCGACTTAAGCTTAATTTAAATATATTAATAGTACCAATAATGAAAAAACTCTTTAAAATATCACATCAATAAAACGTTCTAATTCTGAAACACTAAAAACATGTACAGCTTAAATAACAAAGAGTGTGATCGTCCAAGTCATGCTTTTATAGCTTGAAATATATATAATAAACAATTGATTTATTAAGAGTCACAGCCTTCATGATATGAAACAATAAATTAGAACTTGCAATAAAAGTCACAGTTTTAATTGATGTGTTAGAAAATAAGATCGAACTTATAATGCTTGTTGTACTGAATCAAAAAAATAATTTTTTTTTCTTCAAACATATTTTTTGATTTAAATAGTTTGATTTGTGTGAAATATTGGAGTGAACTAAATGTAATATGATAAACATTTCCAACAAGTCTTACCCAAAACCATTAAGCCATGGTCATACATGTTATCATGATGGTCTGGAACTAGTGGGGACTAGCTTAGACCGCTTCAAAAGTACTTAGTGAAGTATGTGTTTATACCATTCGAAAATAAGATTGCTTTTCAAAACAGTAATTCTGGTTTTATAGGATTTGGAGGGTGTTATCTGGAACTTGGTTGGAAATTGGTTTGGTGGTTTTGCGGTAAATTTAAGGAATTGTGAAACTTTGGAAGCTTAGCTTTAGGGTTTTCTCTTTGATTGAAGTTAGCTGTGGACAAAGGAATTTCCACCCTATCAGTATTGGTGGATTCTGAAGTTGATGTTACTCTCTTGCAGAATTCTAATGTGTTGTCTTCGCATCCTCTTGCTACTTTAAAATCTGGTTGCTTGGACATGATGCCAGATTGGAAGCCATATTGCAGCTCACATTTATCATGGGAAGAATGATGTGGCTGATAGGCTTGCCAATTGGAGTTTTAATTTGGATCTACAAAACAGATACTTCCTAGGTTGCTTTATTGATAATCTAATTGGGGTTGCTAAGCCTCGGCTAGTTGGTGTTCGTTGATGGGTCTTTTATTTTGGAATCTTGAGGTTTCATAAAAGAGTCATCTTTATAAATTCCATTGGAAATTAAGAGGTTCTCTTTTGTTTTTAATTTTTTTACTTATATTTTTAGCATTTTAATAGTTTAAATGTTATTTTGCTTAAAGCTATAAATTTCCCTTACTATTACCAGAAAATTGGATAAAATTCGAAAAAAGTAAAATCAATTCCCATATTCCCTATTTTTAAATATTTTAGGCGCTTAATAAACCCCAAAAAAAGTTCCAAGGACTAAATTGACATTAGCGTGGTAATTTAATAGGAAAAATAGGTATACCAAATTTTTTGACAAAAGAGTTTTCTTTTAAAAGCATTATTATATTATTAGAAAATATATATTATGCCGTGCACGCATAACAACAACATGGCTAACATTTGAATAAATAAGCGTTTCCGCTTGTGCAACATCAAAAGACTTAAGCCTATTCTCTAAAATAGTTGATAGAATGAAACAAAATTAGATATGAGATTGACATTTGAGGTTGATGTGAGACAAATTGAGTTTAAGAAGGAAAGACAGACTAGATTAAAATTTGTGAGACATAACTTCAAGATTTTCACTCAAGCTAATAAGAACTTAGGTCAATGGGGTCATACCATAATGAAAAAGCATACTTAGTTTAAAATTAATGGTCACATATTTGAAATTCTTAAATACTAGCAATGTATGCGAGTAAATTCCCTATTCCTTCCTAGCTTTGATTCAAAAAAGAAGAAGAATCGAGAATAATAAAGAGCCTCAAATCTTAATAGATAACCATTAACGAATGTTACACCAAATTCAATGAATATATATGTCAACAAAATAAGAGACTCAGGAGTGGGGGAGTGAAATGAACAACATGAGTATTGTTTTATTAAATTAGATTTTGGTGATTAGTTGCACATTTACCCTAGTAATTTATGTGAACATAAATTTTATTGCTCACATTCATTGATGTGATTGAAAATTTCTTGTATGAGTAAAAGAGCAAACCTTTTCTCGTGAATCATTTGCTGGGCAACTACACAACATGCTAAGAATTGAAAATGATATGATGAGAGCGAATCTGATCTCCTACACCATTATTTGATCCAACGGTTGATATGAGAGAAAATCCTATTTGATTTGAATATGGATTTTTTTTATGTAAATATTTTTTTATTTATATTAGCCCTTTTTATTTCATTTTTTATGGGCTCTCTAAACAAAAGTGAAATAAAAAAGGCCAACACAAAATAAAATTAGCACATAAAAAGTTTAGAGAGCCCCATTAGAGCAAAGATACTTTGTTCTTGGACTATAAAAGGGTGTCTAAAAATAATGGATATAGATCATAAATAGAGACCACCGTGGTGAATTGCTATTAGAAATGTCCTTCGAAAGGTCATGTGTTCGAATTTCCCTCTAAAAAATAAATAAATATTTAGTCATATATCCATTCTTAGAGCACTAATGATATAGATAAATCATACACCATTTAATTTTTATAAACAAACCCATAAAAAACTCAAAAAATGACAACTAGCCTTATTGAATTTAATTTTGATTATTAAATTACTTTGATGACCTATTGAGTGTTTTGAGTTTTTTTTAATGAGGTTTTAAGGTTGAGCTTGTTTTAAGATTTTCGATAACAAATTTGTAATTTATAAGAAATCAAAAGCCTTTTTATTACTTTATAAGTAAGCTTTAGGTGTGTTTTTAAAATTTATTTTATATAGAGTCTTTTTTTATAATTTGAATTCCAATATTGGGTATATAACAGTGAATCTTCAAAAATAAATAACAAACAATCCCTTAACAGTCGCCGTAGAGGATCTTTTCTTTATGCGTAGGTTGCCTGAAAAAGTCAATTCAATGCTCCGATACCAAAGGATCTTTTCTTCCTTTATCATCCAAACGAAGTCGCAAAAGGCCTCTCTGTCTACTAGCTCACTACTTCGCCATGGGACAGGTGCTGGACAGACTACAAGGTACCACTTCAAAGCTTTCATCGATTTTGATGTAAAAACAAAAGAAAGAAGCAAGCTTTAACAGATAAATGTCTGTAATTCTTTCGATCCCAATAGTGTTTCTTTCCCAGTTCTGAATCTTTCGTTTTGTAGATCATAAAGAACCCACTAATTTTTCTACTGGGCTTTCGCTTTCTTTCTTTCCTTTTCTTCCTTTTCTTAATTTTTCATTTTAGTTTGGATGGGTTTGTGTTGCTATTCCATCCTTCCGCACTTGTGGGATCTGCAAATGATGTTGAATCACAGAGTCATGCGTTAGCTTTTATGGGTTCTAAGGCCAACTCACTTCGAACATTAACACAAACCTACTGGTCCTCTGTTTTGAGTGATAGGTTTCCTCAGATGCAGTAGAAAGTTTGCTTTTTGACATCAAATTTATGCCCATGTTTTCGTTTCTTTTTTGTTGTACTGAAGTTTAGATGTGATGGTCAAGATGATACCTTTGGCCATCCATCAAAGAAATTTGTAGATATTCATCCTAACAGACAGTCTGACATGTTTCATTACTGGACATGAATCAGAACCCTTAATTATTTTTTCATTGTATCTGATAGTTTTCCACCTTGCAGGTAAGCAATGGAGGCGAAAGCAAATAAAAAAGATTACAGACAAGGTGTTTGATCATTTTAAAAATGAGTCAGGAAGGGCTAACTTGACATTTGAAGATCTGTACATTGGTGTACTACTTGTGTACAAGTGAGAAGCTAATTTTTTTTCCAAATGGTTAGCTGATTACAAAATCATTCTGCTGGTGTCCACATTATTCTAATTGAGTTTTTTTTTGCTTTCTTTCTTAATCTTCTTGTTGTAGTGATATCAATAAGCGTTTACCTGGCCCACATTTTGATCCACCCTCCAAAGACCATGTCAAAGCTTTGCTTCAGGTACTCTAATCGTTGATGAACGTTGACCCATTTTGTTCCTACTGCTTCATAGGTTTTTGAGTGGCTGCTGAATTTAAACAGCTTAAACATAGAGGATGAGTTAAAATCTAGGAAGTACCTAAAAGTACATCAGTTTTCTCTTATAAGGATTTTTTGTTGGTTACAAACAAGCTGATGAAATGAAATTTGTTAGTATCAAACCATTTACACATGAGATAATTTCCTTTGAAAATATCAATGATATATGTCCCATTTGGTAGGAAATTTCATATAAATTGTGAAGTCAAAGTAATGGATTCTTGACTTAATTTTCAGGTGCGGCCTTTCTTGCATCCTCCATAAGCTTCAATCACATTATTTTATGTTTCTTGAGTTTTAGGTGTTAGTGCAACGGTCAAGTCGTAGAACCAAGTTTTCGCTTACTAAGATTTGTGATCCAGTTTTAGTTTTGGATTAGGGAAAGCTAGTTATCCGCACAAGTTATCTGCACATATTCAATTTAATAGAGCACAACTGCTAGTTTATACTCTCACAAGATTTTATATTTCAACTTTAAACTTACTAAAGTCAGTTAGACCCATAAAATTCTTATTTATCAAGATGAACTGAATCACCTTTAAGTTGCTGTTTGCGACCTTTATGCTTCCTGTTTAACATTTATTTTTCATGGTCTGAAAGAAACAGCCCTTTGTCTTTCTTTATTTGGTCTGGTTTAGCATGATTTGATATAGTACCAGTTTGTTTGAGGGTTGGGTTGCAATAAAAGAGGTTCTATAGACATGACCGATGATTTCTGCTTTAAATTTATTTGTCTGTTGATTACCTAATTTAAAAGTACTCATTTTGACTGAAAAAATTCATCATCCTAAGGCAGCTATACTTGTTTCAATAGGTTTATTGGTTGAGGCATTAATGGAAGTCCTAGCCTGGCTAGTTCTCTGCAGAGACATGCTTTTTCTCTTAAATTGATTCTACTGTCTTCTTGTATGTACAATTGCCTTAGAGAAAGGCGATTGGTGTTTGTGATGTAGATGTTAGGTTGGAAGTTATAAATTTTGTGAGCTGGGTATCATCCTCTGTCTCTTTGACTGACTAAAAGAGAATCAAGTTCTTGAGTTCCCTAATTTGGGAAATTTCACTAGAAAAATAGGTGGTGTTTGGATGTTGATGAGAAATGGGTTGTTTAACTGTTTGATATTTGGCATTTGAATGACAAGTTGATTGCATAATCTGGATAGATAACTGTGATGGCCTGCAATTTTTAATAGAAATCCATCATATCATCCTAGTCTTTATGTGAAATTATGCATCAATGTGATTGAAATTATTGATAGCCTTTTAAAATTGGACTGTCAGGAATAGTATCTTGAAGAAATGACTTTCTATGTTTAATAACCTTTTGTTTCTGCAGTTTGTTATGCAACGGAAAATTGTCGTCATTGTTTGCTAGTAAGAATTCATGTTGAGAGTTTGTCTAAGGTGTCTCTTTTCAGGAAACCTAAAGAAAACATAACAGGGATTCTGAGCCTGTTATTCTTTTTTAGACAATGTTGAATCCAATGAATTTTGTAGTGAGTTTAGTTATGCATTGCATAGAAGTACATAGAAGACTACAATTAACTATTGTCAACAGTAAAAGGTCGTGTGTTGGGAAAAGAGGCCAGTAGCTGTTCTTTTTTCTTTTCCAGCTTACTTCCACGTGAAAGACTACAACATGGTTATCTCAAATTTAATGAGAAGAAAAAGGAAATTCAATGATATTTACATCTCCTTGCTGAGATCTTGTTAAGTGCAGTTTTGATATTGTTACAGCTCCATGTTCCAAAGTCAGTATCAAACTGGGAGATGTGAGGGAGAATTCCTTGGCTGAGTCGTTTCTTTGGGCTCGACATTTTGCATCTGTTGTAAAGTCCTTTATTGACTTTGATACTTAGTGTCTTGGGTGTTCTAGGGGTGCTTGGTTGTAGATGTAGGCTCTGTGTTAACAAATACTTTACTCTCAATACATGGTTGGATCTTGTTGAATATTTAGGAGATTTGTTTAATTGGCATTTGAATGCGAGCTGATTCCATAATCTTGGTAACCATGACCATGGATAAATCATAACATCTGTTCTATCTTTTTTGTTTCTTGAGGATTCTCTTTCAGTAACTTGCTGAGCTTTAAAACTTGTTATCCTATTAAGCTATAGTTCATACTGAGTAGAACCACATAGAAGATTGTTCACTCAGTGTATTTGCAGGAAAACGATATCAATCTCGATGGAGAAATTGACCGTGAAGAGTTTACGAAGTTCATCAAGCAGCTGACGGCCGACACATTCATTGTAGTCAGTCAGGGACTGATCCTGACATTGGTTGCAGCACCAACAATTGCAATGGCAACGAAGAGGGCTACGGAGGGTGTACCAGGCATTGGGAAGGTGGTGCAGAGGTTACCCAATTCAGTTTATGCATCCCTTCTGACTCTTGCTGTTGTCTTGTTTCAGCAAGCGAGCCAAGAGTTCTAAGTGCCGCAAGTTTGTTCTAGGCTCAATCTCTTAATTTCATGTTCTATTTAGGAAGACTTTATATAGACGTTGTGGGTAAAAGAAGTTTGTCTTGTCAGTCGGGACGTTATGTGGGCATGCTTTGTTTTTTTTTTTTTCCCTTGTATGAAATGGTTTGTATACAAATAAAGCAAGAATCCATTCATGCAAACTTAGTTTGAACTTGATGACAGTTTTCAAATCTCAATATAAATATAGAAAACTTGGATTTCATTGTGCTGAAAATCGAAATGTATTTTTGATTATTAACCTCTAGTGCACAAAAGTCTCAAATACGTGCAGGTGTAGTAATTTTTCCTGAGAGGCCAAACTGAGCACATATTAAATCTCCTCGCTTTGCTTGCAAGAAAAGGAAACCGAGAGAATCCCGCTGTCACGATATAAGGATGTGAATGCAGATTCATATTTCGAGATTGTTCTCAAGATAGAAGGCTCACTAGCAACTGAGTCAGATGATACAACGGCAGAGCTGTGTCCGAGTCTCTAGGATTCCTCAAGTTTCCTAGGAAGTATCAAGAAATATCACGAAACAATGTGAGGTGGCAAGTGCCAAGTACTAGGCGGGCAACAAGTAAGAAAAACAATTTTGTTAGGGCCAAATAGTAACAGAGACATTTTATCAAACACCTGGTAGACGAACTTTCTATATGCATCCAGTCCAGCACTTGTGAACAAATAATCAAACACTAAATTCAAACTTGGATTCACATCTGGAAGATTAAAGATTCACTCAGACCTTGAAAACTGGGAAAAAAAAAATGGGGAGCAAAAAAAAATCAAAAATCACGCAAAAAGTGCAAAAAAATTTGGACCATTTCTCGATTTATGCGTGTCATCCTTGCGCAGGGGCCATGCTAATCTTCTCTGTATCGTTCCAATTTTATCGGATGTCCCCGAAGGGACAAGCTTTGTTGTTAAACGACCATATATAAAGCTTTGATGCATAGAAGGTTTTTGCAATGTGGGACTCGTGCTATTTTTTTAATAGCGAAGCTAGGGGTGGCAATTTCGGACACGACCCGATACACGACTCGAAACCCGCACGAGAAATTAGCGGGTTCAACCCGCACGATAAAAAAACAGGTCAATTTCGGGTCAACCCGTTTTGACCCGTTTAATAAACGGGTGGGTTTCGGGTCAACCTGCTAACCCGCTATAATACCTACCTAACCCGTTTATTAAACGGGTCGTGTCAACCCGCTAAAAAATGAAGAGAAATGGAGACTTCAGCACACACACAAGGGGTTTCGAACCCCTACCACCCTCATTTCTCTCAAACACCTTATCCACCATGCTACAAATAACTTTGTGATTTTATCATATGTCTTTTAGTATTTATAATGTTTCTTTTTCTTTTGTGTTTTCCTTTCTTTTCCATCTCTCTTCTCCACTTTTTTTTTTCTTTCTCCTCTCTCTTTTTTTTTTCTCTCTTTTCCTTTCCTCTTCTCTCCTTTTTTCTTCTTATTTCTTTTCCTTCTCTTTAGTTTTTTCTCATCTCTCTTTTTTCTTTCTTTCTTTCCTTCAATCTTCTCTCTCTCTCTCTCTCTATTTTTTTTCTTTCTTTTCCTTCTCTCTCTCCTCTCTTTATCTTTTTTTTCTTTCTTTTCCTTATATTTTCTCTACTCTCTCTGTTTTTTTTAATTTAAATTTTTTTCAATTGTGAGTTTCGTAACATGCATATAATTATTTATGAACCCGTTACACGACTCGAAACCCGCACGATAAAAGACGACCCGAACCCGACACGACACGTTTATTAAATGGGTTGGGTTCGGGTTGAGCATTCTTGACACGTTTATTATCCCGACACGACACGAACCCGACACGACACTACCCATTGCCAGCCCTAAGCGAAGCTGCTTCCCCACCTTTTGTTATCGGATCCCTAGCCCAATCTCCAACACACGGTCACGTTCTTTAATTATTGTGCCTTTCTTTGTGGATTGAATTATAACCCCACTTAATTGATTCATGAGTAAAAAGGTTCACAATTTTTCATTCCAAACATCTTAAGATTTCTTGATTAACATTGATCTGAGATTTGGAGAATTTTTTTCAAGGTATTGTACAGATGTAGTCCCATGTAATGTGTCAGTACTTGAGGCATCATATTTGTTATCATAACACGGTTTCGAAGTATAGGATATTATGTAAAACATGGGTTGTAGATGATAAAAAAAATCGTACAGAAAATGTGTAAAAGCTCCACAAGTTAATGATTTTAATGTCAAAACCAGTTGCAATATCAGCTACTGAACTGATCTATAATCTTCTGCAACTAGGGAAACAAACGATAGTTGATTCTTCGCAATGTACGAAAAGTTTCATAGACTTCCTAGATTGCTGCTGCTGCATTTGTTTTCCTCCTCCTTTCCTGTTTAAAAAACTGGCATCTTAACATGGTGACATACCATTGCCAAGGCCATACATACTCTCATTAATCAAGACGATGAATATGAAAGATGAAAACTAGATAGCGGAGAATATGTATGTTGGTTTTATTGAACTAAAAGAAACAAAGTTGAATGGAGCCTATCAACACTTTGAACCAAGCAAAACTGTTATTGAATTGCATTGCATATAAACCCAGATGCTATCTTGCCTTGTGAGCATCTGAAAAAGTTTGAACTTGAACAATTTTATAAGGGCCATAGTAACAGAGTCATTTTATCAAACAGCTGGTAGGCGAGCTTTTGACATCGAAAAAATAGAATGAAGACTATCAGTCGCTGAACATCAAACACTTTCAAGACAGCAGGAAAATCACGCGCAAAAAAGGCCAAAAAAATTTGGACCATTTCTCGATTTATGCGTGTCATCCTTGCGCAGGGGCCATGCTAATCTTCTCTGTATCGTTCCAATTTTATCGGATGTCCCCGAAGGGACGAGCTTTGTTGTTAAACGACCATATATAAAGCTTTCATGCATAGAGATGTTTTCCAATGTGGGATTCACGTGTGACGTATCCCATGTCTAACAAGCTCTAACGTCCTTTATTACTTGGGCCTTTCTTTGCTGATTTAATCCAAAAACTAAAAGCCCAGAAACAACCCCATTTGCCGTTAATAGAGCAGTTAAGCCACCAAAATAATTTTCGTTCCAAATATTCAATAAACAAGTTCCACAGGAAAAAAAAAAAAATTTCTTGAAACTCAGTTTGAGAGGAGGAAAAAAACTTCAGTTTCGGGGTTTTCAACAATCAAAGACCATTTGTGATAAAAACTCTATAAAATCATGAATTTAGGATCAAAATAATTTATATATAAGTCCGCATGTGAGGGTTATATGACTCTCAGTTGTCATGGTTCTCCAATATTTGTTCGTTTATTAATTTAACTAATTACATGGATGAAATCTGTAGGAACTTATATCAAGATAATTACACTGTTACCCTTGAATAAGATAGTTTATTAAACTTCCATGTTTAGATTAAATTTCAATTTTTGTCCCTTGTTGGAAACTTGGGTACATTTAATGTACGTTCATAAAAAATTTCTTGAAACTCAGTTTGAGAGGAGGAAAAAAACTTCAGTTTCGGGGTTTTCAACAATCAAAGACCATTTGTGATAAAAACTCTATAAAATCATGAATTTAGGATCAAAATAATTTATATATAAGTCCGCATGTGAGGGTTATATGACTCTCAGTTGTCATGGTTCTCCAATGTTTGTTCGTTTATTAATTTAACCAATTACATGGATGAAATCCATAGGAACATATATCAAAATAATTACACTGTTACCCTTGAATAATAAACTTCCATGTTTAGATTAAATTTCAATTTTGGTCCCTTGTTGGAAACTTGGGTACATTTAATGTACGTTCATACGTACATTGCATGTACATGTATGTACCTTCGTGTATAATCATAATAATGTACCAATTTTTGGGGCGATCGGGGAGGGTACGCGTAGGGAGACAACCAAGGAGGGCAGGAGGGAGAGACGTATATTAATAACCTCATAACCCCTATACTTCAAAAGGTATTTGTACAAAATTCTGAAACATAATGCTTCAGTCTAAAAGTCTCTACATGTATTGTTCACAAAATTATGTCCACGGTAGAAGCCCATTTTAGAAATAAGAAAATGGGTGAGACAAGAATCCCCACGACCGCCCAACCAACAGGAATCTGCAACAATAAGCGGTTCATTCACTGAGATCCTGTTTCACAACACCAATTAAAGTATCAAATCATCCATTATCAATAATTGTCCCAAAAACATTACCAAAAAAAGTCTTAAACAGGCTGTCCATGCCAAAAAGGCCAATCTGACAAAAACCTTGGCACAACAAATCTTCATGGTAAATCTGATTTGTAAAGCTCAAAGCAGTTTATTCTCTTCACTCTTATCACAAAATAGTCTGAGGATTCACCCATATATTTTGATCATTTAAGACACCCAAAAGCCTGAAGATGCAAAGAAAAACTGAAATTTCCCTCTTTTATTTTTTTATATATTAACTATGGTATCCGGCAATTTTATTTATTTCTTATTGGTAAGCACAACAGCCTCATGCATTCTTTCAAGTTTTATGTAATAAAACACTGCTTTAATATGGAATCAAACAAATGAAAACAGTTACTCGTGAATCGACCTCAAGTCATATCAGCTATATACAAAATGGCTAGTTTAGGATCATGTTTACTTAATTTGGAAAACAAGAACCATAGCGAAGATGAGAATAACCAAGTAGTTTGAAGAACTCAGATATCATTTGATTGGTAGTTAACCAGTATGTCTTTCCCATAAGGCCTTAATGGGGAAGTTGTTATAGAGCTTTCCATTAGCTGTTATAGGAAGCATGGGTTACATGAAAATGGATGGAATTCTATTGAGGTTTTTGAGTTCCTGTCCTTGGAAATCTTTCCAAGGTTATGGTACTTTTCTCCTTGGTGTGAGCTTGCAGTGGGTAGTGGAGAAGTGGAGAAAGGATTAGATTTTGGATGAGTGTTGGGTTGGAAAAAATTGCCTTTGTTTTGCTCATTTCCTCAGTTGTGCAGATTGTCCAATTTTCATAATGTTCCCATTGCTAGATTTTAAGTCAATTCTTTTCGTTCTTTGAGTTGATAGATATGTTGGCTTCCAAAGAAACTTAACTGACCCTGAAATTGTGGAGGTCACTTCTGTCTTTGTTAGAGATTCTTCAATAATCTCCTTCTAGGTCCTGGTTGTTTTGGAGGTGGATTTTTTACTCTTCTGGGGTTTGTTTCATGTAAACCAAATATTGTAGTCCTATCTGGCTATCCATCTCTTCCAATTTTCCAACTTTTTTCTGTGACTTAGAAGGCTAAGGCATCTCCTAAAGTAACAATTCTTACTTGAATAGTTGCTCATAGTAAGGCCATGTGTGTCATCTGATCCAAAGCTTAACGGATCATTCCCTTTTCAGATATATGAAGTATGGGATTTCACTAAGTTGATTCTTAGGAAATCTTGCTCCGTAGTGGTGCATAATATGTAAAGGGGGTGAAGGTGTGGGTCAATTATCTATTTATTACTCTATAGTATCACAGTTGTTGAGGTTGTTTAGGGAAGTCAAACTGAGTAGGGAGGGATGAAAGTTCAGGGGGAAGAGTCAAAATTTGGTTCTCACTTTGGGTTTCTGTGTCTTATGAATTTTGGAACATTCAGTTTTCTTCTATTAATGCAGCTGTTTTCTGACAGTCTAATATGTGTATTGGTTTACATTAATTATAAGGTAGAGTATTATCAGCTTTGTTGTTTAGTCTTCACTACAAAGGGTGTACTGTATTGTGTTTTTAATAAATCTATAAAAAATAAAAAGACGAGTTGAGAGTTAATGCTGCTTTATTAAAAAGATACAAACTACTTTGTAACACAATACAATGAAAAATAATTTAGCATTTTCTCCAATATAACTCCCTAGATCCCTTAGTCAGTGAAAGGTAATTGGATGTAAGTAATGGATAAAAGAAAATAAAAAGCATCAACATGCATATGGCAAACAGACGCAGAAGTCAATGAAAGGTAACAGAAAAGAAAGTCTGCTTTGTTGGCAGGATCACAGTAAGCACTCAAGAGTATCTGATGCCAGTTGAAATATAATGATGGTAAAAGTATCACAAATCTTTGCCATTAAAATACATCACTTGGATAAGACTTATCTCTAGTGGATGTATATGCCTATTAATACAAGGGTTTTTACCTTAAAAGGCTGTAGGACTACCATCATCGTAAGCCAAGTCATATCAAGAAGAATTCAGCTTTCCTAGGCTTGCTTTAGCCAAATCAATTTGTTCTGCACAATATAAACAGTGAACAAGGAAAATTGCATCAATTCAGCTATTTAAACCCAGAGACAAATACCATAGATTCAATGCAAAACTTGTTACTTTGTTCAGATGTCATTGCTTTCTGGATTGTTGTAAGGAAAAACAAGTTCCCATTCTTCTGATAGACAGCCTGTGATCAAGAAAGAGCTGTATTTACATCTGTGTAAACTAACAAAGCACTCCAACCAAATAAGCTGATGAGAAGGGTAATTGGGCTTCTACTTGTAAAGAAAAAGATGAAAAAAAATAAAAAGACCCTGGAAGAAAACTAATACTCGGAACATTGAAACGATGAAATGAAAACAATTTGAGCTTGCTGGCTTTCTAGAATTTAGAGTTACAATTTGAAATATAATGACAACACTGTAGGCGAAAAGTATTAGTTTAATGACTATTACTATTATTGTCATATCTACCTAGAATTTTCCACGAACAGAATCATACAACTTTGAAATGTGTAAAACAAAATTTGTGGAACTAACAAACATTTACTCTCAAAGAAAATAAATTCTTAGCATTGATGATAGGCAGGGCAAAGAGGTTAACAAAAGTGTATTCCATATCAAATTTGCAACAATTACATACGCAATGCTAGAGATACAACAAATGTTCATCTTATTACTCCAATGCACAAACAAACAACTAAAAACTGAAATAGATTTCAAATAGATATCAGTTTTTAGTTTTTGTTTTCATTTTTGTTACGCCTCCCTCCCATCCTCCCCTCTCATCTTCTCTCTCAATCTCACACTCACCCATTCTCGCTCTCATTTTCCTCTATAATCTAGCACAAAAAATGAAAACTAAAAACTAAGATAGAAATAGTTATCAAACGGGCCCTAAAAGACTGGATGCTAAGAAAAACATGAATTTCTCAACTGAACCATGTAAACCTAAATCATCTAGGCTTATGGGAAGAACCCAAACAACTAAACCATCTACCGGTGTTTGCCTTAAACAACGACGTAGGAAGGTTGATGAGTCGATTTTATATTATATATTTAACCTCATTCTTAGTATATTTTGGTTAATATGTTGGAAGAATTTTGATACTTTGAATTATATTTCCAATATAGAACTTTCGACTTCCTCTGGAGCAAAACATAATCAAATGGACGAATTTTGGAGTAATTCCAGTTGGAGGACGTACGTGAGTCACTTAGCTTGATCGTATCAAAATATCAGACTTTTCCACCAAGCGATGATTTCCTGGCGAATAAATGAAGGAGCAGTGCGCTATGCTGGAATAGTGACGTTTTGGGCTTTTATTGCGATTTTGGAGCCCAAGATGACCTCGGATGGGTTCGTGGCCTTCTGGAGAAGTGTTCGGAATATTTTTATCTTTAAAACGAGCTATCTTGGGCCAGATTTGG
>NC_024130.1:10314887-10331351 GCF_000346735.1 Prunus mume
CAATACGCGGTTCAGACACTGAATCCTGTTTCACAACACCAATTAAAGCACACAAAATGAAAACTAAAAAATAATATTGAAATAATTCTCAAATGGGCCCTAAAAGATTGGATGCTAAGGAAAACATGAATTTCTCAACTGAACCATGTTAAACCTAAACCATCTAGGCTTATGGGAAGAACCCAAACAACTAAACCATCTACCGGTGTTTGCCTTAAACGACGACGTAGGAAGGTCTGCCATCTTTCAGTCTCTTTCGGTTTTATTCAGTCTTCACCGTCACTGGTTAGTCCTAAAAAATAACTCAATGCTTCTATTTTATCAACCAGAAAAGAAAAAACATATTGTGGAAAATTTCGCTAATTCAATTGGTCGTGTTAATATCTTGAAAAAGCAAATTCATTTTCTCCTTTTCATTTCATAAAAATAGTAATGTTACATTTACCACATTTTTATCCTATATTTCTATACTAAATGATATGCCATGTCCATGTCATATGCCACATCAATTAAATCAATTAAGTGTATTTTAATAAAGAAATTTTAATTAATAGTTTTTTTTAAGTGTTAATAAATCATAAAATAAAAGAGAATATTAAATAATTTTAATTGATATGGCTGTCCACCTCATCTGCCACATAAAGTAGTATGGAAATATGATATACATATGTGGTAAGAGTATGATTATTCTTCTTTTAAAATAAAAACGAGATATGGGCTGCTTTCGGCTGGAAGAGATAAAGAAAATCTCTTCTTCTACAACCTTTACTGATTTATAATAACATACTATTTCTATTGCATGCTGTCATAAACCTCCCCTTTATTTTAAACATGATAGTTAATCTCTCTAATTTACACATGATGCTCATACAAATTCCTTTCATCTTTTTTTTTTGTACACATGCACAAAATTAATTTACCAACACAAAACACAAAGCTGACAAAAATAACTCAACGCTTCTATTTTATCACCCAGAAAAGAAAAAATATATTATGGAAAATTTAGCTAATTCAATTGGTCGTGTTAATATCTTGAAAAAGCAAATTCATTTTCTCCTTTTCATTTCATAAAAATAGTAATGTTACATTTACCACATTTTTATCCTATATTTCTATACTAAATGATATGCCATGTCCATGTCATATGCCACATCAATTAAATCAATTAAGTGTATTTTAATAAAGAAATTTTAATTAATAGTTTTTTTTAAGTGTTAATAAATCATAAAATAAAAGAGAATATTAAATAATTTTAATTGATATGGCTGTCCACCTCATCTGCCACATAAAGTAGTATGGAAATATGATATACATATGTGGTAAGAGTATGATTATTCTTCTTTTAAAATAAAAACGAGATATGGGCTGCTTTCGGCTGGAAGAGATAAAGAAAATCTCTTCTTCTACAACCTTTACTGATTTATAATAACATACTATTTCTATTGCATGCTGTCATAAACCTCCCCTTTATTTTAAACATGATAGTTAATCTCTCTAATTTACACATGATGCTCATACAAATTCCTTTCATCTTTTTTTTTTGTACACATGCACAAAATTAATTTACCAACACAAAACACAAAGCTGAAAGAAAACAAATTGCATTACTCCAATGAACAACTATTTATTTTTTACTGGGTCTTGCAGCTCTGAACATTTAAGAGCATTTACGCTAATAGCTGAATCCCGAATTGGAATTTCCCATTCCCAAATAAAAATTGGGACCAGGTTATTATTTAATAAATAATTGAGCATAATCGAGTAAGAATTGCGATGAAGTTGGCATGACTTCTAGCTAGACATTCAAGAAGAGTGGGAAAATGAGCTCTCTTTTATTTTCTATTTCTTACCTTTAAATGTGAAAATCATCAAACCCACAAAAGAAACAAGAATCAAGAAAAACAACCCAAAGGAAAAATATTGCATCTATCACTATTTTCTTTATGTCACTGTCAATCAATGACATACTCGTGACTTAGAAAAACTAGACAAGATTTCATTTGGTTTACAGAATGAATTTGAGGGGAAATTACTTCCCATGTCATTTATCAAGTAATGAGAAATTGAAGATTCTTTTCCCATGTTAGATAATGCTTGGAAAGTAACCGGGACATATCATTTTATTTACTTTTTAATGTTTGTTTTGAGTAGGAATGAAAAATAAATTTTGTATAATTTTTCAATTATACATATATTATATTAAATTAAATAGAATGCTTTTAATGATATATTGTAATTTTAAATTCTTAATTGGGACAAAATGGTCATGAAAAACATGCAATTAATGTTGGCCCATTTTTCCATAGTTTTCCATGAAAAGGGAAAACGAGGAGGATTACATTTTTCCCTTATTTCCCCATATTCTAGGCAACCATTTCCCATGCCTGAACTTACCAAACATGGGAAAGCAATTGATTTTCCATCTCCTAGCCTCCTTCCCCATGAACCATGCAACTGAAGCAATATTGACGGTTGCCAAACAATTTATTGACTAGACTTATTTATTTTTCATTCATTTATTGAGCTACTTATTAAAATAAAAACAAAAAAACAAAAAACGAGATTGAAAACCATGTCAACTATTATCTCTCCAAATAAATAGAAAAGGATGGGACACAAAGAAGAAATTTACAGGGTGGTGTAGTGTGGGAGTGTAGGGCAACGAATGGTAAAAAATACAGAGTTTCGACCAAACTGCATAGTCTCTTTTTACAGAATAAAATGGTACAACTTGCATGAGGCTTGAATGGTGAGATAATGTATAGTCGCTTTGTCTCAAAAAGTGATTGTATGAGATTAAGCTCTACTTTCAACGGAAGTGCTCGACCGAGGACCAAATTTTGAGGGACTCTGAGAGCCAAACACATCTCACCCGTTGGATTAATCCAACGGTGTTTATATAGTAGCTTTAAAAGTCCAACAAAACCCATTTTGCTTCCCTCTTCCTTTTTATCTCCTGTTTCAGAATCATTTTAGTTAATCCAATGGATGACGTGTTTGGCACTCATAGTCCCTCAAAATTTGGTCCTCAGGTGAGCACTTCTGCTACTTTTCAAAGCTGGAATAGGATGCTTTTCAAAGCTGGCATTGATTGTGGAAATATCAGAATAATTATGGGACAGGGTAGGGCGAGTGAAACGAAGTAGGGCAAATATTCATATATACTTATATTTGCTCATATTCTTCTCCAATATGAAAGTATTTATACAAGTACAAAGATGTGTTAACCCTAAATAAAATAGGAAATATATCTAAATTACAATAGGAAATAAATCTCTATTACAATAGGACTAAATAATAATTGGTAAGTAACTAAAATTCTAACTAAATGAGGAACCAAAATCCTAACTAAGTGAGGACTCACCAACACTCTCCCTTAAGTTGGGGCAAAGATATTTCGCACACCCAACTTGACAAGCGAGTCACAAAACACCATACTTGAGAAGCACCAATTATAGAGAAGGTCTTTTCGTCAATCATGAGTGAAACAGGTGACAAACTAAAGCAAAGTTCGCAGTGGAAATACAAGAGCAAACCCTAAAAAATAGGGCACATAGAAGAACACAGAAACCTTGTGAGCACGACAGTAGATAAGACAGAACACAAACACCATGTGTGCACGACAGTAGGTAAGGCAGAATACAGAAACCTTGTGAGCACGACAGTAGATAAGGCAGAATACAGAAACCCTGTAAGCACGACAATAGATAAGGCAGAACACAGGAACCCTGTGAGCATGGCAATAGGTATGGCAGAAACCAAACCTTAAAAAATAGGGTAAGGCAAGGTAAAGCAAAACCTTAAAGAAATAAGGTAAGGTAAGGCAAAGAAAGTCAAGAGCAAAGGCAAGGTCAATGGGTGTGACCACAATGGAGACACACCAACAAAGGCATGAGCAACAATACTGGCATCATAACAGGCAGGAGCAACAATACTGGTACTAACAACAGTAATTTGGCACCAGTAAGAGCAACAAGGCAGGGACATAACATGCATCATCAATAGTAATCAACACTGTCCCTAGCAAGAGTCATAATAGGCAGGAGCAATAACATTGTCCCTAGCAAGAGACCCAACAGGTATGAGCAACTATACTGGCACCAGCAAAGGACATAGTAGTCAGCAGCAACAACAATGACAAATACTTCCATTATCGCAAAGACAACTTCTCTTCACTCCCCCTCTCTCCTTGAACAGAAGGGGTTGTCGGAACCATAAGAAAAGTGGCACTTAAGAAACAGAAGTTGACTGATGCTCAGATGTAGAAGAATCAGCCATGGCAGATAGGTAGCTGAATTGCAGCGTAATAGATGAGAAGCGGTGTCACTCCCCCTCAAATCCGACAATGTATGAGAGTCGAGAGTTGGAGAAAGCAACACCAAAAAATAAAGTTGCAGCACCCAAATAAAGTTGCATCTATCTCCCCATCAAATCCGACATTGGTAAAGGGTCGAGATTTGGAAGAAGAGAAATTGAAATAATAGTAAAGAGACTCAAACATGCCAGTCTCGTAGCAGAAACAAATGCAAGAGAGGAAGGTGGTAGCATACAGCTGTCCCATGAAGAAAAAACTTCATATAAGGAGAATAGTAAGGGAGGAAACCCAATAAATCATGAATAGAGACAAAGACAAAGATAAGGTGCTCAAACTAAGAAGCAGAAAGGCAACTCAAGAGAGCAGCCGAAGAAGACAGAGACCGGCATAACAGTCAAAAGAAAGGCCCGGCGAGCGGTAACGAGGCTCGTGGAGGAAAGCAATGGCTCCGTGAGCAATGACGAGGCTTATGGAGGAAAGCAACGGCTCACTGAGCGGTGACGAGGCTCACGGAGTAAAGAGACTTGTTATGAAGTTTCAAAGATAAGAAGCTGAGACATTAAGAAAGACCATCTGGCATACAAAGATGAAAAATAAAAATTTTGTTACAATAGCAAAGAAGCATGTGAAGGCTAGGTGTGGTTAAAACACATATGAGAGGATGAACAAAAGATGGTGACTATACAAGATGAAGACCCATGATGGGTTAGGAATGATGAGGGCCAACAACTCTCAATTTGGCAGAGGTTATCACAGGTTAGGAACCTGTCTCTGATACCATGTCAAACAAAGTAGGGCAAATATTCAGATATGCTCATATTTGCTCATATTCTTCTCCAATATGAAGGTATTTATACAAGTACAAAGATGTGTTAACCCTAAATAAAATAGGAAATATATCTAAATTACAATAGGACTAAATAATAATTGGTAAGTAATTAAAATTCTAACTAAATAAGGAACCAAAATCCTAACTAAGTAAGGACTCACCAACAGGCGGAGACTTGGTTGACTTTTGCACTTCTGCACTTCTGCTACTTCCTATATGAACGGAATTGAGACTTCTCTATTGGTAAGATTATTTTATCAATCTGAAAAAACAAAAGAAAAAAGAAAAGCTGCTACTATGGCCGAGGGTGTTGTTTCAATAGTGGTTCAAGGGCTCAACAGCCCTATCATTCAGGAATTGAAATTCTTGGATGGAGTGGGTTATGAGATTGAGATTGGACAAACCCAGCTACAAATCATGCAAGGCTACTTGAAAGACGCAGACGCAAGACAAGGACAAAATGAAGCAATACATATTTGGGTGGCAAGTGTTAGAGATGCTACTTATGATCTTGAGGATGTCATCGAAACTTTTTTCTTAAAAGTGGTTCTCAAGAGGAAACCAAATGTTTTGACAAGGTGTACTGGCATCTTTATAAAAGGAGTTAATCTTCATCAGATTGGCTCAGAAATTGAGAAAATTACAACCAAAATTTCACAATTGAGTTCGATTTTGCCAAGTTTAAACCTACACCAAACAAGAGAGAGTGGAGGTGACACTTTTTTCAAGAGGCAACAGGAATGGAGGATAGCTTATCCTCATATTGTTGACCCTCATGTGGTTGGTTTAGCCCTTGGAACAGAGATATTGGCTACGCATTTGATCAAAGAAAAAGGCCTCCGACTTGTTTCTATTTGCGGGATGGGCGGGTTGGGTAAAACCACTCTTGCAAAACAAGTTTATCATCATGGTGATGTTAAGCGTCATTTCGATTGCTTTGCCTAGGTGTGTATCTCTCAACAATGCCAAGCAAGGAAAATTTTGGAAGAAATTCTAACTAAACTCATTTCTCCTACCAATGAGCAAAGACAAGAAACTACAAAACTGGAGATTAATCCAATAGCAGAGAGGCTTTGGAATACGCAAAGAAAGAGGAAATGTTTGGTGGTGCTTGATGACATTTGGATCAGTGATACGTGGAGCTTTTTGCAAGCTGGATTTCTAATGAATGAGGAAACTAAGAGTCAAATTTAACTCACTACTCCCAACAAGAAGTCGCTTCGCATGCAAAAAAAAAATGGTTTCCTCTTCGAACCACAGTCATTGAATGATGATGAAAGCTGGGAACTATTTGAGAAGACATCAATGTTTGGAACGGAAGATACAAGTATGTTCTCACACAAACCTTTTATCTCTACTTTTCTCGTTTATCAATTTAGTGTGTCAACTAACTTTTTCTTTGTCACTCTAAGAAAATTCTACTATAGAATATTCAAAACGCCTCTACATGAAGATATTAGTTTTATTATCACAACACATATGTATTATTACAATATTTATATTCAGAAAATATACTCAAATCAAAACCTATGCTCTAGAAATTATTTTTCTTCGATAGAAAGAATGTGTACCTAACAACAAATCTCTCACTTAATATCCAAATAAATGGTGGCTTTCCATTTCTTGAATTTCTTTCTCTTACCCCCTTGAGGGAGTTAAAAGAATGGAAGGTGGAGAAAGGAGCCATGCTTAGTCTCTGCAGATTGCACATTGCATTTTGCTTAGAATTTGAGGCAGTTCCAGATGGGCTTCAATATATTACTACCCTCAAGAAATTAACCATCAGAGGGATGCGTCCTAAATTATGTTGCCGGCCTGGGGAAGGAGGAGAGGATTTTTACAAAATCCAACATGTGCAGTGTGTTATTATAACAACTATTTTACCAAACCGTCCGGGATAAATGGTATGCTAAATTTTGTTTTTATCTTTTCTTATTTTATTATTTAAAGGGAAAAAGAAGTAATTGTTTGTCTCCTCTTTCCAAAAAGCGTCATTTTGATTGTTTTGCTTAGGTGTGTATCTCTCAACAATGCCAAGCATGGGAAGTTTTGAAAGAAATTCTGACTAAACTCATTTTCCTACCAATTACCAAAGAGAAGAAATTGCAAAACTAAAGACTGATCAAATAGCAGAGAGGCTTTGGAATACGCAAAGAGAGAGGAAATGTTTGGTGGTGCTTGATGACATTTGGACTAGTCATGCGCGGAGCTCGTTTCAAGTTGGATTTCCAATGAATGAGGAAACTGAGAGTCGAACTTTACTCACTACTCGCAACAAAGAAGTCACTTCGTATAGAGACAAAAATGGTTTCCTCTTCGAACCACAGTCGTTGAATGATGATGAAAGCTGGGAACTATTTGAGAAGATAGCAGTATTTAGAACAGAAGATACACGCATGTTCTCACACAAACCTTTTATCTCTACTTTTCTCGTTTATCAATTCAGTGTGTCAACTAACTTTTTCTTTGTCACTCTAAGAAAATTCTACTATAGAATATTCAAAACGCCTCTATATGAAGATATCAGTATTATTATCACAACACATATGTATTATTACAATATTTATATTCAGAAAATATACTCAAATCAAAACCTATGCTCTAGAAATTACTTTTCTTTGATAGAAAGAACGTGTACCTAACAACAAATCTCTCACTTAATATCCAAATAAATTAGGGCCCACATAACGGACCAACACAAATCAAAGTTGTAGCCCGAAGAAAAATAAGAAACTTATGGGATAATTTGTTTTGTATACTTTTCGTCAATTGAACACATGTATCTGATCTTAATATTGTTTCTTAGACCATAAAATTTATGAACATAAGAAAGAGCTAGGAACAAAGATGCTTCAACATTGCAAAGGTTTGCCACTAGCCATCACAGTGCTTGCATGACTTCTAGCTAGAAAAGATACAGTTGATGAGTGGAATACAGTGCATAAGAATGTTTATGCATATATAAGAAGAGGCATAGACCTTGGGCTCGATTACAAAGGTGAGGATATGAAGGGGTATCATGGTTATTGGAATTGAGTTACGATAACTTACCTTGTTACTTAAAACTATGTTTTCTCTACTTAGCCCATTTTCCGAAAGATTATGAAAAACCGGTGTGTACATTGACTAAACTATGGATGGCAGAAGGTTTTATATCATCGACATCAGTGGAATTAATGGAAGATGTATCATATATGTGCTTAAGTGCGTTAGTAGGGAGGTGCATGGTTCAAGTTGGAAAACATGGTTCGAGTAAGAAGATCAAGACTTGTCATCTCCACGATCTTATGCGAGACTTATGCATGTTAAAGGCAAAAGAGGAGAACTCTCTCCATATTATTAATTATTCTACAGTTGTGGAGATCAAGCAAACACCAAACGATAGAGTTTGAAGACTTTCCATCAAAATGATTGAGGTATATTGTCCGGGGAGAGATGAAAATTATGGACATGTTAGGTCTTTGTTATATTTTGTCTCAACATACTACTACTGGAACTCAAAGGTATTACGGTCACTATTAAGGGACTTCAGATTGCTTAGAGTTTTGAAGTTTGAAGGTATGGATGTTGGAAAGCTACCGGGTGAAATTGGGAATCTAGTGCACTTAAGCTTTTTAAGTGTAAAGGATAGTAATATTCTAGCGGTGCCTTCATCTATAGCAAATTTGGTATGTTTGTAGACTCAAGATTTACATAACAGAAATTTGAGGATGAAAATTCCAAATCGAAATGTGTTTTCCAAGATGGAAAAATTGAGACATATATATTTACCCGAATATCAGAGTGCAAGAGAGAAATGTTTGTTATTTGCAACTGAGGCAGTGAATTTGCATACGATAGTCAATATTGGTATTCAGGCATCATCTAATCTAGATGATTTTGTTAAACTAACCAACCTTAGAAAATTGGGAGTTATCACATTTGACGGAGGGGAAAAAAAAGGAGAAAGGGACAAACATCATATTTAAGCATCTTAAGTCTCTATCGATGGTTTCTGGTTTTAAGGGTGTACCAATACCATGGAACATGGTATTAAGATGTCCTAATATATACAAGCTACGACTATTCGGACATATCACAAAGTTACCAGAGAAGACCTCCTGTGACTTACAAACCTCACAAAGCTTACACTGAGTGGATTTGGAAATCTCAAGGACGACCACATAAAAGTATTAGAGAAGCTGTCAAGCTTGAGAATGCTTTTCCTTGATAATTGGAATATGCTTGTGACTTTTCGGGGACCTCTTATTTGCTGAAAAAGTGGCTTTCCATTTCTTGAATTTCTTTCTCTTACCCCCTTGAGGGAGTTAAAAGAATGGAAGGTGGAGAAAGGAGCCATGCTTAGTCTCTGCAGATTGCACATTGCGTTTTGCTTAGAATTTGAGGCAGTTCCAGATGGGCTCCAATATATTACTACCCTCAAGAAATTAACCATCAGAGGGATGCGTCCTAAATTATGTTGCCGGCCTGGGGAAGGAGGAGAGGATTTTTACAAAATCCAACATGTGCAGTGTGTTATTATAACAACTATTTTACCAAACCGTCCGGGATAAATGGTATGCTAAATTTTGTTTTTATCTTTTCTTATTTTATTATTTAAAGGGAAAAAGAAGTAATTGTTTGTCTCCTCTTTCCAAAAAGCGTCATTTTGATTGTTTTGCTTAGGTGTGTATCTCTCAACAATGCCAAGCATGGGAAGTTTTGAAAGAAATTCTGACTAAACTCATTTTCCTACCAATTACCAAAGAGAAGAAATTGCAAAACTAAAGACTGATCAAATAGCAGAGAGGCTTTGGAATACGCAAAGAGAGAGGAAATGTTTGGTGGTGCTTGATGACATTTGGACCAGTCATGCGCGGAGCTCGTTGCAAGTTGGATTTCCAATGAATGAGGAAACTGAGAGTCGAACTTTACTCACTACTCGCAACAAAGAAGTCACTTCATAAACTTATGGGATAATTTGTTTTGTATACTTTTCGTCAACTGAACACATGTATCTGATCTTAATATTGTTTCTCAGACCATAAAATTTATGAACATAAGAAAGAGCTAGGAACAAAGATGCTTCAACATTGCAAAGGTTTGCCACTAGCCATCACGGTGCTTGCATGACTTCTAGCTAGAAAAGATACAGTTGATGAGTGGAATACGGTGCATAAGAATGTTTATGCATATATAAGGAGAGGCACAGACCTTGGGCCCGATTACAAAGGTGAAGGATATGAAGGGGTATCATGGTTATTGGAATTGAGTTATGATAACTTACCTTATTACTTAAAACTATGTTTTCTCTACTTAGCCCATTTTCCGGAAGATTATGAAAAACCGGTGAGTACATTGACTAAACTATGGATGGCAGAAGGTTTTATATCATCTACATCAGTGGAAGTAATGAAAGCTGTATCATATATGTGCTTAAGTGAGTTAGTGGGGAGGTGCATGGTTCAAGTTGGAAAACATGGTTTGAGTAAGAAGATCAAGACTTGTCATCTCCACGATCTTATGCGAGACTTATGCATGTTGTGGCGGTGGAGTCGACATCTTCGGCTGGGCTTAGGACCAAGGGTGATGTGACCAAGACTCTATGTCGTATGCTCAATATTGAGTCCAGTACTAAGTGTGCGACGAAGGAACTTCGTCGTATGCTCAGTTTGGGGGGAAAGTGGACAGTTCTTGAGCATTGTTTTTCTGTGTTTAGCACTGGCATATGAGTTTTTATGTGTTTCTTGTTTCTTTTTTGTGTTGATGTTTCTACTCATGGTTGGTTGGACATAGTTTGTTAGTTTTTTTTATAAATTTATTTCTTAAGGTCTCTAACAACATTACAAAAATTCCATTAAACACTTGGAATCAACGAGCTTAAGAACTACTTTAGTAATGAGCTTGTGCATCCAAACAACAAAGACTCTAAACCCTTCCAACACTTGCAAAATTATGACTCTAGATTGACCACTAATGTTACGTTTTAAATAAGGTTTATGTATAGAGATGGTTGCATGTAGGGGACGTGTGAAACTGCCATGGAGCTGGGTACACACTTAATCTCTAATACAAAGGGCTACCACCCTAATGGTGTGAAAATAAGTATGCACAATAAATTAGGAGAAGGCTACCTATTAAGGTTGAGTGAAAGCTACCACATTAACGGTTTTCTACATTGTGAAGCTAGTATACCATTTTAGTAAACATGGAGAGGGCTACCCATTGGGGATTGTGTGAAAGCTACTATTAGAGTAGGTGCGCACTTAACTTCCAATGGAGAGGGCTACCGCCCTTATAGTGTGAAAGCCACTATACAAACATCCTTTCATAAATGGAAAAAAAAAAAAAACTTTATATTGGGACTTCAAGTGTAGATGCTTGAATAAGACTAAATAGGACTTGAGTGTACTTATTTATTGGAAATGTGTCCCCTCTCACAATTTTCATTGACTGAAACAAGCCCTATACCATACTAGTTACAGTTATAACTTATAGCTTGTTGATTTCATGACTCATATTATACGTATATTATTTATACTTACTTGTAAAAGACTTTAAACCCTTCCAACACTTGTAAAATAATGATTCTAGATTGACCACTAATGTTACGTTTTAAATAAGGTTTATGTATAGAGATGGATGCATGTAAGGGACATGTGAAGCTGCCATGGAGGTGGGTACACACTTAAATCTCTAATAGAGAGGGCTACCACTCTAATGGTGTGAAAATAGGTATGCACAATAAATTAGAAGGCTACCTATTAAGGTTGAGTGAAAGCTAATGTTGAGGTAGGTAGGTGTATATGCTTCACTTCCAATAGAGATGGCTACCACACTAATAAAGTGAAAGTTACCACACTAACGGTTTCCTACATTGTGAAGCTAGTACACCATTTTAATAAACATGGAGATGACTACCCATTAGGTATTATGTGAAAGCTACTATTAGAGTAGGTGCGCACTTAACTTCCAATGGAGAGGGCTACCGCCCTTATAGTGTGAAAGCCGCTATACAAACATCCTTTTAGAAAAGGAAAAGAAAAAGAAAAAAATTTGTACTAGGACTTCAAGTGCAAAGGCTTGAATAAGACTAAATAGGACTTGAGTGCACTTACTTATTGGAAATGCGTCCTCTCTCACAATTTTGATTTACTGAAACAAGCCTTATACCATACTAGTTACAGTTATAACTTATAGCTTGTTGATTTCATGACTTATATTATACTTATATTTTTATATGTTGTCATTGATCGAATCACATGTAAGTTTGGTTCATCATTTAAATATGAAACTTGCAAAGAAGATGTGTTGTTAAGATATGTGGAGGAAGAGATTCAATCGGGAGTTTAACTTCATTTTATTGCACTACCCCTTTAATGATTTCCAAGTCTTAGAGTAGACAATGGGCAAATGGGTAAATGTAAACCTATTAATTTAGTTTATTTCCTTGTAGATATGTGCAGGTGAAATAGGTGCAGATCATCAGGCTCACTAGGAAATTTATTAATTTGGACATGGTAATGTATATTTGATTTGGCTCCTTTGTTTATTTGAATTTTTATTAATAAAGGTATGGTGAAATGATTGTCAGTTAAATTTCTATCTTTTATATAGAGTGGAGTTTGGACATGATTTTGCATTTCTGATGCTATTGGGATGCTTAAATAGAATTTACTTAGATATGAAGATACTAGAATAACATAACATATTCAAACCTCAAGAGATAACTTTACTATACTTATTTGCTCTTGTCAAGAATTATGAAACTAACACATTTGTGAAGAAATTTGGGATTTGAGTTATGTATATTGGACTGAATGACATATATCTTGCATATTATTGTACTCTGCCATATCATCCTTCCTTATTGTGTTTTGCAAATGTACTTGACTTATCCTTACCACTATAACCCTCTATCTCTATCTCTCTCACTCACTTGCTCATTGGCTCCCACATCTTAGCACAGACAAACAGGTAACTAAAGTCTCTATATTTTTCAGGTTTTTTGCTTTAAATCCCACTCATCAGAAAACAGACAGTAGATTATGAGACTTTCATAAATTTTTCATCAGGTTATTTGATGCATTTTGAGCAGCATGTCAATTGAATGGTACAAAATCATTTAAGACAAATGTTAGAAAGTTTGCTACTAAATTACGTTCTTTAAAGGTATCCGAGCAATAACAGATACCCATGTTACTAAAGTATCGTGTCAAATGACACCATAAAATTCAAATCATATTAGCTCCAGAAAGTAATCTCATTTGAGAAATTGACAACATCTAGTAAAAGGCAATACGACATATATTATTCGAGAACAACTGGTGCATCTATACTATCACCATCTAGCTTATCTAGAAATTCAGATGGGATTTCACCTCTGAGAATTTGGACTCTGAATACTAGCCTAGTATTGTTGCACTCCAGTTGTTCAAACACACATGCATCTCCAACTTTCAAATTGTTGTCAATGGCAAATGCTCTCCAGTTATCAAGCCTTTTATGACTGGATGATCAATGATATATCATCTCTCAATTATTGCCCGAAAATGTGAGAATCGTAGGGGTTGAACAGGAAGGTAGTGTTGCATTAAGTTTGCCTGGGACCACCTGCTCAAACAAATGATTATTTCAATGAATTATACTGATTAAAGCGAAGAAAATGATAACCTAAATTAGAGAATTAGAAATGCACAACATTATTTCCTATAATTGCAAAGAAAAAGAAAATTTAAGGAATAGCCAGATTATTTTTCGCTTCAACAAGGCAACCTTTTATTTAAAACTAAGAAGTATGTGTAAATTGCCAAATAGATTATTTGATTTATGTAATCAAAATTGGCAACTATGATCATGTAGACTGGCCCAAATATTTAAGAAGTAGACATAAGAGGAAGTCTCACCACCATTTAAACATGCAAAATTAGGGGATAATTTACCAGTTGGTACAGGGGTTTGATAGTTGTTTTTGTGAGAACCACATCAACAAAGGGTTTCCCAAAAAGTGGCCAAAATTCATCCCATTCCAGTTCAATCACAGGATTTGATATGGCCCGATCGCCTATTTGAGGTTCTCCCATTTCATCAACTGGAAACTAACAAAGAAATTATCTACAAAAATAATCATAATACTGATGAAAAGATACCCAACAGTACAAACAAAACACAATTTCTAATTTGTAATGGCTGGTCTGATATCTGTAGTTATAAAATTGTGCTCTCTAATCATTACCAATTTCTAATTCTCCACCCTTCTTGTTTATTTTGTTTTTAGCATAAGTGATATAGGAAATGTGGGATTCGAACATAGCTTTGACTACCAGAAGGCAAATTCACGACTTCATTTCCATTTGGATAGATGTTTCTTTGAGAGCAATTACGTTTTGTGTGTCTATTTTTGCAACACAACATGCGTTGTGGTACTTGCGTGTTCCACTAGCTTGTCTTTGGGTGTCTTTTGTGCTAACTAGGGTTGGATCTTTCATAATATTTGTAGGAAATTGCCAACGACTACCCAATTTAAGCCTCATCTCATATTCTTTCTGCCATAAACCTTCAACTATTCCCTCCAATTGAATGAGTTCATTCTTCAAAATCCCATACCCATTTCTACTATTTGATGCATACAAACACATTTTGTTAGCCATACAACTTAAACTTCCATATCTTGCAGTTTCTACAACCTTCTTGCTACCACTTTGTGACATAAATGCGTATCTAATGTCCATTCAGGCACTCTTTGTCCATCGCTTCATTATGAGTGACGAGGGAGTTTCCATAACATGCTCCCACTTCATCCCATAATACAAGTGGAAACATGGAATGCCTTCACTTTTATATTTGACGCACTCTATTCGAACATCTTCCCTACCAAGGCATACACAACTCCAATTACTTTGCGGTTCTCCGTATTTGGGTAAAATATACAACTGTCCTCCAAAATTATTAATGTTTTTTTTTCATGAATAAGCCCTGACTAAGCATTGATCTCATTATGTACCAATAAAAAGAACCTATGAGTGTAAATTTGGGAACCATGTTGCTCAAGAATTTTCAATGTTGTTGTAAGCACTTCCTTTTACTGTTTTGGCTCAAAATCTTCATTCGCCATAGTATTCCTTATATGTGTCATGGCCTTATCTATTGCCGAAATGCATTTAAACAACTTAACGCATTTCCTCAAGTAATCTTTCTTAAACTTGTTCATACACTCCATGTGTTGCACATACCACCGAAAAACTTGGGCCTAAGGCGTGATTTCGCATACACATCTCATTTTACATACATCATTTCTAGCGATTCCTTTTGTTAGTGTGTAGTAACTTTTTCCTTCAAAAACTCTCATTTATTTTCAAACTCATTGAGTGCAATTGGTTCCTAAAGACATGTTTTAAATGCTCATACAAATTCTTCATCCTTTAAGTTATTTTGTGCATTCTTTTTCATGTGTCATGCGCACAACCTATGATTGCACATGGAAACACATACTTAATTACTTTGCGCCTCACCTCTTTTCCATTTGTAAGTTTTGATATAGACTTCTTACCTTTCATGGAGGATATGAATGTTTCTAACAACCACTTGTATGTTTCAAAGGTCTCGTCAAGTAATAAGGCACAAACAAATTTTACATTCGCTCGGTGGTTGTTCGAACCAACAAACACTACTAGAGGCTTGTCGTACATATTAGTTTGTATGTGCTCTTGAATATGAGGACGTCTCCAAAGGCAACATAATCTAAAGTGAAGTAGAGTCTCTCCAAAATAAGTTAGCAAACCTATTTTCCTCATCCACACTGAACTTACAAAAAATTTCAAGATCCACTGACCCTTTCACTTTCATGTAGACGAGTGCAACGTCAGTTTCACTGTCCAACAAGATTTTCCTATGTAATGCATCCAACTTATTATATAAATCCTTGATTTGGAAGCCCACGTTCAAATACAACACTAATTGGTCTACCATGTACTCATTAATATGACATGTCATCACCAAAACTTTACGAATTGCCATCGCTTAGGCTAAATCTGCCTTCGCAACATCCCGTTTCGATCGGAGATAAGGTGATTCACATGGCATCATTAATTCGTTTATGTGATTTGGTTCAAAGTTTTTTATGATGTAAACCTCATGTTTCTTGTCATAATTCATCACCAAAAAAGACGAACAATTCTCTCTTATCAACCGCCTAGGTGATCGCACCTTATTCGATAGGTCATTTCTCTCACACCTGTCTTTGAGCAACACCACCGTCTCCTTGTTAATTTTCCTTCCTTATTATAAATCAATGTGTCTTTCCTTACACTAAATCCAATAGCCTTTGCATAACTTAAGTAAA
>NC_024130.1:10338407-10350670 GCF_000346735.1 Prunus mume
TTTTTATCCCATACAATCTTGGGAATGAAAGGTATGTACCTGCTTAATATGTTTCATGCATGCTATCTCCCAAATCCAGCTTGCAATGGTCTTTGCTCGCATGTTGTTACAGATGATGTATATACTTTATCTTCATGCCTTTGCAACTCTATTGCTTAATTTTTGAGAGCACAAAGTGATTATTTAGAGTATTCTATGGTAAAGAATTTCTTATATGCTTGCTATCTAGACTATTCCCTTTTCGTAATTTAATGATAACTATAGAAATATTCTGGAGTGTCTTGGTTTTATTTTATTTTGAGCTTATAAGAGTTGAATATTTGACTTTTGGAATGAGAATTGATTTGAAGAACAAATTTTTTTCAGTTTCAAACCTTACAATCCTGTTTGTATTATCTGTTACTGCTCCTTTATCATGTTTTATGGAATATATACATCTACCTTGATTTCCTCTTTCACCTTGATGCAAAATCGAGGTGACAGAGGGTGTTAAAAGGTCCTTAAAGGAAAAATAATTGATGACACGTTTTGGGGTTGGTTGTAGGTAGTAGGGTTTTAAGTGGCAATCTGTGCAAAGGTTATTTTAGACAGATGTACAGGGATATTTTTATTTTTGGGGGTCAAATATCCAGGGATTATATGGGAAAGAAGTGTAGGAAGTTTAGACCCTTTAGGGTAAAGATATCAGCTGATGTAATTAGAAGATTGTTGTTTGGAGGTTTGACTGGTAATCAAAGGAATTTTGTTGGGTGCTGTTATTGTACTAAAATCAAGTCTGGTACTAGTAGTTCAAGCTCTTTTGTTTGGTTAGTTTTGGTTGATAAAATGAATTAAAGGATTGGAGTTTGTTAATTGTGCGAAGTCTTGGCTTTGAAGGTCAGACACTGATTTGAAAGAGTTTCCTGAAAAAGCGCATATTGGCATCCGAATATGTTGTGCGTATATTAGTTCGGCAGGCTAAATGCTACTCTACATTACCCGAATGGGGGTCTTTGGCAGGTTAAATGCCAATCTAGCTTTATGAGATTGGGGCCTGCCTTCTGCTTGGTCCATTAGTTCATGTAGAGGTCATAAACCTTATCCTGTATTTAACTTAACTCTAAAAATGAGCTAAAATCATTGGAAATTCATATATTTCTTTCAAGCCCAAGAATTACAGGCCAGTGTTAAGGTGCAATAACGAAGCACTTTCTCCTTTTTCCTGTTCCAATGTTTAGTAAAGCATGTTCCCATCAAATAATTGATTTCCAGTGGTTCAACAATCGAAGTCGTTACTAATTAAGTCATCTAAAAGCTGCATTAAACATTTTGCACATCAGATGTCTATATGACAACGATCATTTTTGGGAATGACACATTTGAAACATTTTGTTAAGTTTGCTGTTAGCCGTAAATTTGACTTTGTTCTATAATTTTTGGCGTTTCAGTCATCATTGCTCATGTAGATCTCTCATCTTTTTGCACTCTGTTACACATTTAGGTCACTCAGCTATGCCAATGTACTTACTATAATGTTGTCTTGTATTGATACTGCAGGACAGCTGCAAAGTCTTAAGGCAATATCTCAGACTCTGGTTTCTTAACATAATCAGCTGTCATCAGCCTTAACCGTGTCTTCTAACTTTGAGGTATCTTTTGTGCTCTTTTTTTTTTTTTTTTTTTCTTCATCATTGTCTTCTTTTCTTTTTGCCTTTGACTTCACATGCAAAACTTTATTCCAATGTTCCCCTCTCTGGACTGTAGAACGGTGTCCTGTATAGAGGATTGATATTAAATGAACTTTTCATTATTTATGGTCTTAGATGATTTATAGCTTGCTCCTTTTATTGTATGCAGCCATGAAGATCACGCGGCACTTCACCTTTCATCCTGTCAACATCCAGTTCTATAGTATTCCGTGCAGATGCAATTTTTGTGCTGTTGAGAAAGGCATACGAAGATTCTGATTTAGGAATTGTTTGTAGAATGGTAATTAATGGGTCTCCTCACTTTTTCCTTTTGATGGTCGTTTGGCATGGTTTTAATTTTACTACATGGTTGGACACGTTTATGCTTTTGATCTCAGGCTGCTAGAGTTCTGCATAAGCTTATAGAGCCTGTGGCACATGAAGGATCAACACCTCCTGGTGAAGTGACATATGGAGATGAAGCAGTAAAATCAGAAATAACTAATCCGGCTCCTTTAGTTGATTACTCAAACTTGTTTGGAGAAGAGTTCTGATGATCACTGGGACTCAAGCTATCTTAACATCTTGGATATAGGAGCAGTGGAGGAAGGGATTTTACATGTTCTTTATGCTTGTGCGTCACAGGTTGATTACAGCAATAGCGATATTAAACTCAATAAGCATCCTCTGCTATTCTGATGTCTGTTTTTTGTTCGCTGCTATTCTGATCTATCCACTTACAATTTAACCTGTGATGTTTCTCAGCCTCAGCTCTGCAGCAAATTAGCAGATAGGACTTCTGACTTCTGGTCTGCGTTACCGCTAATTCAAGCATTACTGCCAGGTTGATTGTCCCACCTAATCGCTCTTCCTAGTAATTGTCATGTCATATAGATGTCCTAATAGTTTGAAGTTCCACACTCATTCTTAAAAGTTTTGGAAACCAGAATTCTGTCTTTCTGGTTAAACCCTAATGTGTGCCTTCTGAAATGTTGCTTTGCAATAAGTAGTTTTATACTTAATCAGACAATAATACAGACATATATATGTGTTTATTTTTTAATGTTTTCTTCTTGGTCTGAAGTGGTAATTATTTTCTACTTCTGTTTTTTATGTTTAAGCTTAGGTTCGTTGACCAATTGACTTGGTCTAGTTTGTTTCCACTTCTTCTGGGGAACTCTTTTTTTCTTTGTTTGCTTTCAAAGATTAAGTTTTCCAGTATTACGCATAATGGTTTTCTAATACTTTTTTTGCAGTAAATTCAAAATATGGATTTCATTGATCTGATTTCTGAATTTTACTGAGAATTCTGGGGTGATTTCTGGTTGATCAATTTGTTTCACATGTTCTTCTTTGGGTTTTATAGCACTTCGTCCCTTTGTTAGCCGTCCATCTGACATTATTGATGATAGTTTCTCTCAATGGAAACAACCAATTGTTCAACAAGCCCTCTCCCAGGTTGTGCTTAATGTTAATGAAAATTGGCTTGGTAAATTTGATATGTATTTTGACCAGTAGATCATATTATTCTGATCATGGTGTTATTACTGCAGTTTGTAGCAACATCGTGTTCATCATTATACCGTCCACTTCTTCATGCTTGTGCTGGCTATTTATCATCATATTCACCATCGCATGTTAGTGACTTTGCTTATTATTATTAGCCTGCTTAGAATTCTATCCTCGCCTATTCATCTCTATTTCTAATACTTTTTTTAAAAAATTTTTATATGTGAGAATGAGAGAAACATTCTTTGCATTTAAGAATATGACCAATGGGATGAAAAATAATATTCTGTTGATGTAGAAAAGGATGACATTGGTTGGTTCAAGGAGTATAAATGGAAATAAGTTTTGTTTGCTTGTGAGAATGTTTGATATTTTTCGTGGATACTTATACTTATAGCAGTATATATTCCATAAATATAACTTCTAATAAGCACAAACCCGTACCCTATTGAAATATATTGTTCTCACTTGGGAACAAACTGTGTTTACCTGTTTTGTCTTGCAGGCTAAGGCTGCATGTGTTTTGATTGATCTCTGTTGTGGCGTGCTAGCACCTTGGCTAAGTCAAGTGGTTGCAAAGGTTTGTCTGAGTCTGATTTCTTTTGCTGTAACTTTCTCATAGTGTGGTTTAGTTCTCCCGTGTGTTTACACTTCTATTCGAACTTCTTTTTGGTTTGAACACAGGTTGATCTGGCTGTAGAGCTTCTAGAGGATCTTTTGGGTGTAATTCAGGTATGCTTTTCAATTATTTGAACAAAAAATATTAATGTTATAATGCTCTTATGTTTCATCTCAGATTGTCAAAGGTAAGGAAGATAGGTTGAGCCATATATGCATAAGATCAAACTTTGATGAAGTGACAACTGGGTCAGCTGTTAAAGTTTCTTGTTTTTGCACATGAGATATTTTTGGGTTCTAATAAATAATAAAACTTTATCGAGGATAGAGTACTAGGTTTACATGAACTTTGAATGTTATGCATTTTCTGACAGCTAGCTTTTGTTTTCATTATGTAAAAACTCTGTCATTGCTCTTGTTTTAGGGTGCTCGCCACTCCTGCTTCGTGCTCGTTCTGCCTTAAAATTCATTGTTCTGGCTCTCTCTGGTCACATGGATGATATGCTAGGAAAGTATAAGGTACTGCATTCTGTTTGGTTTTCTTGTCATCATGATTGGTAATTTAAAAGTTTATCTGCTTCATTGTTTTGGTATATATTTTAGTGTCTTGGATAGCCAGAGGGCTCAAATGTTTCTGTTTGGATAGTTAGAGTGTTAGTTTTTTGTAATGTCATTGTCAATTATCCCCTTTGGTATTCTTGAGATTTATAACCGCCACATAAGCTTACTTTTATTTATTGAGTTAAAAAAATCTTTCTATAATGGCTATGTTTCTTTTTAAAAAAGAAAAAAAGTAAAAAAAAAGAGAACTTATTTTTTTGTGTACTTTTTTCTGTTTTCGGGAAGTTAAGCGTAGGATACTCATTTTGTGGAGATACTAGAGCCTTTCCTTGATCCTGCTGTAGGAAGATTGAAGGGAATAATAAGCCTTTGGAGATCTGTCTTCTGCACATCCAGAAAAGCAGGAAGAGAATTGTGTTATTGCCCTCAATGTAATTCGCACAGCAGTGCAGAAACCAGCAGTTCTTCCTTCACTGGAATCTGAATGGAGGCGTGGATCAGTTGTTCCTAGGTAATAATACATGCCTGTCTTAAGGAAAATTTATAATAACTAGTTTTAAACGGGAGTGGGGGATATTTGTATAAAAAAATTGATTATAATTGCTATTTTGACTTGTTGGCTTTGCCTGCTCAACTCTTACTTTATTCAAATTCATGTTGTTCAAATGTATATGAAATTCCATATGGCTCTGAAGAAAAGATGAATAATCTTCTATTTATTGTTACCACAGTTCACAATGCATGAATAATCTTCTATTTACTCTTACCACATTTCACATTTCACAGTTCACAATGCACAAGTGAATGTTATCCTGTTGTTTCCCGCATACCGCTTAATTTACAAAGGTTTCGCGCCTTCCTTGCACTAAGGCACAAATATTGGTATTAATTAAACGATTAATTTATATTTCTCGTTATCTTGGCTTTAGAACAAGAATCATGGAAGTTAGCCTAAGTTGATGAAAGGAACTACTGTGGACGAAGAACCTTTCTTTAAGACCGCAATAGCACATGAGCATTTTAGCCTGTTTCTATAACATTGATAACTGTAAGAACAAATTGGGCTCTTGTTATTGTGGTTATCATCGTTATAGAAACAAGCTAAAATGTCGGCGCGGTTTTAATTTCCAATGATCTTCTTTTAATTGATAAATTCCTTTATTAGTAGAAGATTTTGATCGATCAGTGGTCTCACCTAGATTGGGGATAGAGCAATTGTTTTGTGATTAGGAAAATATTTGTTAAAAAATGCTTGGGTCATCTCTGCCCAAGAACATATGGACCTGGCCCTTGATGAATATAACCAACTTTTAGCTTTCTCTTTTAAGGAAAAAGGGAAAAACTTTAACCTTATGAAATTAAGCCTATCAAGTTGACCATTACCATTGTAAAAAGTGCCAATAGCCTCTTCAAATTCCCTAACATGCACATAAGGATTGCCACATAAAAACAAGTTGACCATTCTGATATATATATATATATATATATTCTCTATGAATCACATAAAAACAAGAGAAAATGGAGTTTCAAGGGAAGAAAAAGCAAACCATGCTTTGCTTCTCATTTGTGACCTCCTTGTCCATCCTCGGATACTTCTTGTGTGCTGCAACTAAAGACACGCATTACGATAGTCGACCCACAATCGTGGAAGAGGTTCACGTTGGGGTGATTCTTCATATGGAATCAAGGGAAGGGAAGATTGTTCACAGTTGCATTACTACAGTCCTGTCTGATTTCTACCAGATGCATAATAACTACACCACAAGAGTGATTCAACACACTAGAGATTCCAAAGCAAAACCTCTAGACTACATGCTCTATCAGCTGGTGAGCCATTCTACACACTAGTTGTGTTTTTTACTACATCTTCTTCTGAAGCCTAGTAAACAAGGTCACAATTTCAAAGCCTCTAAACTTGTCAGTTTCTCTGTTGACGTCTGAATTAAATATATTGTGGAATTACAAAGTAGTCTCTAAATTAAAGAAACAGAACAGAAAGAAGAAACAACATGATGGATCCAGTGGTAAACAGAGAATAGTTTCTTCTAGGGATTTCTGAAACCTATGGTTAATAATCTTAACTCCCATGTAGGCAATACTCTGATTTCAACAGAGCTACTTCATTATTATTTGGGGTTTGACATGCGACCTTAACTCTTAGGGATGCATAGGCATGGTATCACTTGCTATATGATAAATACACTTATGGTCATTATATAAGTTACTTGTTAACCAACGCAGCTCGTAATCTTTTGGACGACGTCCAAGTGCAAGCAATAATTGGTGCACAAACAAGTATGGAAGCAAACCTTTTGGCAGAGTTAGGAGAAGAAGCTAAAGTACCTGTGATGTCTCTTTCTCAACCTAGTCCTTCTCCCTCTCCCTCTAACAAATATCCCTTCTTTGTTGAGATCACACAGGATGAAACTTCTCAAATTATGGGAATCAGTGCCCTGATTGAAAAGTTCCAATGGAGGGATGTTATCCTTATATATGAGAACACGAAATACGGGAGAGACATCATTCCTTCTTTGGTCATTTCCTTACAGGAGAAAAATGTGTAAATTTCATTTGCTACCTCCTCAAGAAGCGAACAAATCATTGAAGACCTCCAAAAGCTAATGCAACTGAATACTAAGGTTTTTCTCGTGCACATTTCACATTTACTTGTGCCTTGCCTTTTCTTAAATGCAAAAAGATTAGGAATGATGGGTCAAGGTTATGCTTGGATATTATGACATCAAGTAGCATGAATTTCCTGCATTCCATGGATTTATCTGTAATTGAGTCAATGCAAGGAGTAGTAGGTTTGAAGTCTTGCATTCCAGCATCAAGGAGCCTCCAAAATCTTACTTCGAGATTGAGGAGGAAATTTTACATGGAGGAGGCCAATGTACAAGTAAGGGAGTTAAGTGCAGATGCAATCTGGGCATATGATGCCACTTGGGCTCTAGCAGAAGCAATTGAGAGGGAAGGATAGTAAATTCTACAACTAACCAGCCATACACCAAACTAGACTACCAGATGATATAAATAATACGAGGTCCTTCGGACATGGAGTTCTGCTTCTTAGAGAGATATTGGAAGGTAGATTTAAAGGTTTAAGTGGTGAAACTCGGTATCCAAATGGGAAACGAAATTCAGGGGCATTTGAGATAGTAAAGTTGGGCTTTTGCCTTGTGTAGAAGGAAACATAAAGGAGTCCCACCTGCTTCATACCAAAAGAAAGTTAATTTCCACTGGTGATCTGGAGACAATCATATGGCCTGGAGGATCAACAACAGTCTTGAAAGGTTCCAAGAATCAATTGAGTGAAGTAAAACTAAGAATTGGCTTGCCAGTGAAGTAGGATTCAAGGACCTTGTGTGCGTGGACTATGATCTTCAGGGCAGTAGAACATATGTCACTGGATTTTGTATAGACGTGTTCAAAGCTGCAATTGGTGCTCTGCTATATGAAGTACATTACGAGTTTATTCCATTTCAGGATGCCAATGGACATTCTGCTGGAACTTACAATGATCTTGTGCACCAGGTTTATCTCAAGGTACACTTGGTTGTTGGTTTCTGGTAGAATGCAAACAATTAATGGCCCAAATCGTGGTAGATTAAATCTACATTCTAAGTAGCTTAAGTTGATAGGGGCAGTTGACAAAACTTAACATGATGGTATCCAAGAAACTGACCTTGTACAAACACACACAAAAATAAAATGGCATGTGTCTGGTTCGTAGTGTGCTTCTATTAGGTAAGTCTAAATTTTGATCTTGATAATGGACAAAAATATTGTTCTGTCTTAGTATATTATTTTTGGTGATTTTTACTTCTTGTTATATACAGAAATTTCTAACTAACTTCATTACTGATTTTCGTTGCCACATATTTGGGTGCGAATAACATAGAAATACGATGCTGTTGTTGGAGATACGACAATCACATCGAACAGGTCCTTATATGTTGATTTTACAGTACCATATACGGACTTAGATGTGGGAATGATAGTCCCAAATGAAAAGGAAAACATGTGGATTTTCTTGAAACCTCTTTCTGCAGATCTCTGGATAACAAGTTTGTGTTTCTTTATGGTAACTGGTTTGGTTGTGTGGCTAATTGTGCGTCCAATTAACCAAGAGTTCCAGGGTTCGCCCTCACGGCAAATTGGAACTATATTCTGGTTCTACTTCTCAACCCTTGTTTTTGCTCATAGTAAGTGCTCTGTCTCACTTCTTCCAATTATGTAAAAAAGTCTTCCTGCTAATTAAATGGTCAATGCAGTATTTGTTGAGATCTCGAGGGGTGATTCATCTTGGGAATTAAGGCAAGTAAAAGATTTTACAACAGATATTTGAAACCATGAGTACCGTTGAATAAAGTTGAGTATTACATCATTCAGATGGAAGAATAGAATTAATTCCAGTTTATCATAAGGCTTTATTAGATTGGAGAAGTTGTCAAACAACTTGGCAAAATAGAGCAAATAGGTTACTTCATTAAAAACCACATAACAACGTACATAGTAAAGGCTAGAATGTTAATGGCGGCCTCATTAAAACCTTCTCGGGGAAAACCCCTTGGGACAAAACCCAGAGAAGGAAAGAGTACCAATCCATATAATTAAACTAGAATAGAGTACCAATAAGTCTTAGTATTTAACCTAATAGTAAAATAGAAACTAATTAAATTACAGATAATGTGGAAATCTGGCCACAATATGGACAGGCCACATATAAATAACAACTGGGATATCCACATACATGGCAACTGAGGACGTGTGGAGGACTTGGGATTTGGAGGTGCTGTTGGTGTTGGTCTGGGCCAATCATTAGCAGATGGTGAGGGTGCTGTTGGTGGGCCAGAATCCACAGGAAACGGCGTCGTTGGAATGTCCCCATTCCTTCTCATTCCCCATTCATAGTAGAGTGAGCGCAATCTAGGTGAGAACAACCAGAGAAGAAATGACACGATTGCTACCATGACCAGGCAAAAGAGAACAAGTTGGATCCTAAACTTGATGTTGCTTCTTGGTGGCAAGCTAGGTGGTGGTGCCCCTTCAAAAATCACATTCCCCTGCACCACATAGTATAAAGCAAGAAAGACAACATACATTTCAGTTACAAGATCTGACTGCTACTAACCAAGCAGATGACTCTAAGCGTCTTCTTCTAATTCTTGTGATATCTTCTAGCAATAGAAGCACATAAATATAAACATTGAACTATTATCTAAACAAGATGTGCAGTCCTGATTGATAGTCTTGCCAACTGAGAAGTAGAAATGTTAACAAAAGAATAGAACTATGTTTGAATATATCTCATACTCTAGGCTGATCACATAACAGTAAGTGTCGAAGTCTCAAAATATGATGACATTCATTCATATAGAGCACACAATAGATGCCTAACTAGAATCTCAAGCCAATAATTGACAAAATATATCTCATACTCTAGGCTGATCACATAACAGTAAGTGTATTTGGATGACATTCATTCATATAGAGCACACAATAGATGCAAAACTAGAATCACAAGCCAATAATTGACAAAATATATCTCATACTCCAGGCTGATCACATAACAGTAAGTGTATTTTGATGAGATTCATTCATACAGAGCACACAATAGATGCCTAACTAGAATCACAAGCCAATAATTGAGAAAATATATGTCATACTCTAGGCTGATCACATAACAGTAAGTGTATTTTGATGACATTCATTCATACAGAGCATACAATAGATGCCTAACTAGAATCACAAGCCAATAATAATTCACAAAATATATCTCATACTCCAGGCTGATCACATAACAGTAAGTGTCTAAGTGTCGAAGGGGAGGGTGAGGGAGACGAAAGGGAAAGTTGGGGGAGGGGAGAAGGAGAGGGAGGCTGAGTTGGTAAGTTGCAACAAAACATGGTTCGGTCTCATGTTTATAGCTGTTTCTGGTTGGTAAGTTGCAACAAAAAACTTGGTTTTTAAGTACTGTAGTCATTACTTATTAGTGGTTTGTTTAATCTATACCACCAACATCAAACAAGTTGTAGCAGATATAATTGTGTTACTTGATTAATTAATCTATTTGTCTACTGGTTTTGTTTAGATTTCAAGGGGCTTCCTTCAAAATTTTGCGAGGATCATCTCTCAAAAACAGGGTCGGAAATGGTACTAGAAGATAAAGATGGCAATGAGTATGATGCTGTCTACATTGGCAAGAGAGCTGGGCTTGGTGGGGGCTGGAGAGGGTTTGCTTTGGAACACAAGTTGGATGATGGTGATGCGCTTGTGTTTGAACTGACTGAACAGGCAAGATTTAAGGTACGCTTAAATATATATTAAACAAAATTGATCTTGCAAGAGCTTGCCCTCTTATTAAAATCAACTGATTTCTGCATATAAACTACTGCTCGATCGATGTAAGCATATAGTCTAAATCTAGGAATGAAACATTTGAGGAATTAGACACTACAAATATGTTCTTAGGTAGTTCATGCATAGTACCATTCCATTATATGTTGAGGCTTAGGCTTGAACTGTGTAGTAATTAGACACTTCAAAACATATTATTATCACAGTTTTCTTTTTTTTGGACAAAATTCTTATCACAGTTTAATCATTAACTTTCAAGCTCTGAGATTCGATTATCGTTTATTTATTTTTTCAGTTTATGCCCGTTTTAAGTCATCAAATGCATCATTATCTGATGGGGCTTAGGCTTGATTTGAGAATGTATGCTTTTGATATACTTACCTGGACATCTTTGAAAGGCCAAATATTGAACTAGTAGTTGTTACGACTGCAGATCTACATAGTTAAGGCATACCCCATGCCGAGTCTAGAATGTTTCAAAAACAATGTGGACAAAGAAGAGATTACCAGTGCTGAAAAGACATCAAAGGCAGCCATGAAGACTGACTCAGAATCAAATCAGAAATGAAGGTCAAAGAGAGGTATTGTGCTTGAGATGGATGAGCCTCAAACTTCCCCAGACTCAGAACCAAATCAGAAACGAAGGTCAAAGAGAGGTACTGTGCCTGCAATGGTTGACACCAAAACTTCCCCAGACTCGGAATCAATTCAGAAACGAAGGTCAAAGAGAGGTACTCTGCCTGCAATGGTTGACACAAAAACTTCCCCAGACTCGGAATCAATTGAGAAACGAAGGTCAGAGAGAGGTGTTGTGCCTGTGATGGAAGACTCAAAAACTTCCCCCGTCTTGGAACCAAATCAGAGACGAAGGTCAAAGAGAGGTATGGTGCCTGTAATGGATGACACAAAAACTTCCCCAGACTCAGAATCGAATCAGAAACAAAGGTCAAAGAGAGGTATCGTGCCCGAAATGGATGACACAAAAACTTCTCCAAAGGCTCTGCCAGATAGCCCCAAAGGTCAAGAAATCGAACAGGAAGTCAGCCCAATGAGGAAGAATGAAGTTGCTCCTAAACAAATTAGAAAGAAAGCTAAAGCAAACAGAGTTCGTAGCACAGAAAATCCAGAAGGTTGTGAAGTACAGGAAGCAAGCACAGAAAGTCTAGAAGGTTGTGAAGTCAAAAAACATGGTTCGGTCTCATGTTTATAGCTGTTTCTGGTTGGTAAGTTGCAACAAAAAACTTGGTTTTTAAGTACTGTCGTCATTACTTATTAGTGGTTTGTTTAATCTATACCACCAACATCAAACAAGTTGTAGCAGATATAATTGTGTTACTTGATTAATTAATCTATTTGTCTACCGGTTTCGTTTTGATTTCAAGGGGCTTCCTTCAAAATTTTGCGAGGATCATCTCTCAAAAACAGGGTCGGAAATGGTACTAGAAGATGAAGATGGCAATGAGTATGATGCTGTCTACATTGGCAAGAGAGCTGGGCTTAGTGGGGGCTGGAGAGGGTTTGCTTTGGAACACAAGTTGGATGATGGTG
>NC_024130.1:10351234-10366874 GCF_000346735.1 Prunus mume
TCAAAGAGAGAGAAAGAGAGAGAGATATGGAGATGAATGATGAACATGTTTTGGTTTTTTGCTAAATAGGAATTGTGACCTAGTTATTCATAGAATACCATTTTTGCAATGTGGGCCAAGCCAATCTGCTCCTTAGAGCAACTCCAGCAAGGCCCCTTTGCCTCGGGCTGGGGGATTTTTTCACCAAAAATGGGTTCCAGCGGAGAGCCCAGGCAGGGGGGAGGTGTGGGACCCATCAACTCGGGCTGGCCCGAGGTCTAAAATGAGGGTTGCTGACGTTAGCGATACAGTACCCCCGCTACAGTATTTGCTACAGTCCCCCCACTGATTTGATTTTTTTTCTGTTGCCACGTGACGTCGTCTAAGCTCTCCGATTTAATTTTTTTCCTCCAATCCAACGGCAGCCAATTTTTTTGCAATAAAATACTGGAAAAAATTCGGAAATTTTTTTTAAAAATACCCAAAATTAATGAATTTTTTTCTATAAATACCAGCCTTTTTTTTTTTTTAAATCTGAAATTTGAAATTGAAAATTTTATCCGATTATGAGATATGAATAGTATTGACACGTAAGAACCCGAAAATATTATCCAAATTAATTATTGTGGTAAAAAAAGCTGTGAAAAAAATTAAAAAATGAATAGTAATTGCCATTTGCCATGGCAACAGGTGGAAACGGAAAATACTATTTGCAAGGGCAACTACTATTCACGTGAAGTGGCTGCCATAGCTCCCCCCTTGCCATGGCTAAGGGCAAATGGGTGGAGTTGCTGGCTGCTGACGTCAGCGCTACAGTACTCGTTACAGTGCCACTACAGTACCCCCACTGATTTGATTTTTTTTTTCTGTTGCCACATGGCGTCGTCTGGGCTCTCCGATCTTATTTTTTCCTCCAATCCAACGGCAGCCAATATTTTTGCAATAAAATATTGGAAAAAATTCAGAAATTTTTTAAAAAAATACCCAAAATTAATGAATTTTTTTCTATAAATACCAGCCTTTTTTTTTTTATCTGAAATTTGAAATTGAAAATTTTATCCAATTATGAGATATGAATAGTATTGACACGTAGGCACCCGAAAATCTTATTCGAAAATATTATCCAAATTAATTATTGTGGTAAAAAAAGCTGTGAAAAAAATAAAAAAAATGAATAGTAATTGCCCTTTGCCATGGCAACGGGTGGAAACGGAAAATATTATTTGCAAGGGCAACTACTATTCACGTGAATAGTGGCTGCCCTAGCTCCCCCCTTGCCATGACTAAGGGCAAATGGGTGGAGTTGCTCCTACGCTGCCTCTGCTCCTTATCTTTTAATTTTGTTTTTTATTTTATTTTCTCTTTCTTCTCATTGCGTCTGTCTGGTATTTCAAGTTTTGAAATTGAACGCATTAATGTTTGAAAAGGAGATTAATTTATTCTATAACTGAAGTATATTGTAGTGTTTGATAAATTAAATAGAAAATATTTTTAAATTTTTTATTCAAAAAAAATTTAGTAGTGCCCAAAAATGTTATTATTCAATTTGTACAAAATAAATAAAATTTTCACATAAATAAATTTGCCAGTCTATTTTCATTAATTGAGCAACTTTTACTAATATTTATCATTTATTATTATTATTATTCTATATATGTATGTCATTTTTTATTATTAAAAAAATGAAGATTATGAAGATATATTTGACAATTTCATAAGTTTTCCTTTAAAAATTCGCTTTTGTTAGGGTCTTGATGAAGACTGTCTTCAAATAATTTTGATGTATGCTTGTTAGAGGTGACAAATTCCGACATGATCCGAATAATTTTGATGTATGCTTGTTAGGAATTGTGGACTTTTGTTTGTTTTGGGTAAATAGGAATTGTGGACTTAGTTTAGTGGTCATAGGTTCCCATGCTTGAAATGTGGGGCCAAGCCAAGACCACATTAGTTTTTTAGTTAAATGTGGCAAATTTTTTTTATTTTTTTTTCTAGTCTAAAATAGCAAACCCAGCACACCTCCCCCAAGTTCCAATCTACCCATGTAAATGGACCCCAACTGACAGATTTAGTGCATTGACTTGGTGGAGTTGCGTGTGAGGCACCTTCACTTTTTAGTTCACCCCATGTTCCACCACACTTTCCCAATTTTATTAACATTTAACACTTCACATAAATAAAAACAAACAAAAACTCTTCATTTACAGAAACAATTAACATTAAAAACCACACTTCCCCGTTAAATTTCTGTTTAAATTAAAACCACACCCCATTCCTCAGCTTTAAAATTCTAATTTTTTTTTTTAATATTGTAAAATTAACATCAACAATAATTTTGAAAAATTATTTGAGTATGAGATATACATGAATTGTTCTATTTTAGAGGGGAAAATTTTGGGTTTGAGTTATCTACCGATACATATGGACTTAATAGGTTTGTATGCAAGGTAAATTTAGCCCACCCTATTTTAAAATCCTGGATCCGTCTAGAAATAAGTGATAAAAACATTCAAAACTAATTAACACTAAAGTTCTCTCGCACAACTTTTCTCTTACCTGTCACATTTGGAAAAATACATCTCTATTAATTTCCTCTATATTAACAAGTTGAGTTGCTATGGATCCGAGGAGGGAGAGCCTTGTGTCGAACGATATGTTGCAAGGTTTTGTGGAGGTTAGATGTACTAACTGCCCGCTGAGCTTCTCTAAACCCATCTCCATAAATTTTGTCATCTCTCGTTGTTATCTTGTATGCATGTAATATTTTCAAATTCTTCGTAAACTCAGCCTGCTCGGTTGTGTAAGAGTCCAAATGATTCTTCCCCTCATCACAAAACCATTCCAACCACAGCTGTGCCATCACTTCACAAATACCTTCGCACACTTTTCTATCCAATTTCTTACAACCTATTACAATTTACAAGTACATAAACCATCATTTACAGAATAAAATATAGGCTCTATCATTTAAATAGCTTAACAAAAAATTAATCATTCAAAGAAAAAAAAAATGATATTTCATTACGAGATAAATAGATGAAGAAAAAAAAATATTTTATTCGAACCTTTAAGAAGTAACCATGCATGCATCATCTCATGTGCCAAGATCGCGCCCATTATAACTCTGCATGCAATAAAACATTTATTGTATAAATATGTTTTTGAGAGGAAACGAAATTGAAGGTACTATTTATTTGTTGTGATATTTATTCCTAAAGATTTCATAACTGTTATTATTTAAGAATTTTGAGAAACTGAGAGGGTCATTTTGTCTCAATACTATTTACAAATGTATAATGATGGTTATATAATATGCTCTATTATCATCAAATTACAGAGGAACTTTTAGGAGGTGATAAGTTTTAATGGAATGCAAAAATGCTTCTTCAATTTCTCTATTCTCTTATCGTTATACTAATTAAAAATCAACAAGGTAAGAGTATGTTAGCCCAAGTAGTTAAGAGCAGTTATCCTGCATTCAAAGTGCTAAAGTCATCTATGTAGGAGTTGGATGCAGAATTTCCTAAAATTGAAAATAATAAAGGAAGATGGGCTATAGCTATGAAAATAAATTAGAAAGAATGCAGTGAGAATTTGGGAATGAGGAAGTGCGAAAATGAATTTAAAATAAAAGTTTATAAACAAAAATTTATAATGAAAGGTATTTGAGAAAAAGTACTCTGGTAGTCCAAACAGAAGTAAGATTGATGTCACTTTGCCCTTGGTCAACGTCTTTTTAGCTTTCTGCACTTGAATATTATCCCCATTTTTTGAACAATTTGTAATCTGTTACAAATCAAAAGGATAAAATCATCAAACCCCAAACAAATCTTTTTTATTTTGTTTGTTTAACAACCAACACCAAACAAAATAATTACCTTATGACAAAAAAGATCCCACATTTTAATTGATATGGTAGAAAGAAAAAAAAAGCGAGCTGCAGGTTTTATTACGAGAAATAAGGAAGCTAAACCAATCATTGCAGGTACCTACGTTCTTCAGGCTAAAGCATTTGCATTTAAACAATCTTTAATGTGGGCTAATTAATCAGCTAAAACTGTCCAACATATAAATTGAAGGGGATTCAAAGACACTAATCCAAATTATCACAAAAAAGGCACATATACAATCCAAATTAGCTACCAAATTACAATCTAAAACTGGCAACTTTAGGAAAAGCTCTAACACGTCTCAATCAATGACATTTACAAGGAACGCAACATGGTAGCTAATCTTTTATTTAGGGCGTTAATAATTAAATTGTAAAGAATCCTATAGTAATTTTTTTAATAAGATTTTTCAAAACAACATAGACTATTTTAGGCCTTAATATCTCTTACCGTCCAAACTTTTCTGTGATCGAATGTGGTCAATCCAACCGCACCCTGCATATATCCAAAAGAAATACCATTAAGAATTTATCAATAAAAAATAAAAACGAAATAAATCCTTCGGTATATTAGCATCATATACTGCATTTTATTTTTATAAACGAGAGTGAGAGGAATCAAACATGAGATGTCTTTTAATATTAGAAAGAAAACTACAATTAAACTAATAGCTATCATGCATTTTGTTTACAACTCAAATATAAGTAAAAATAATAATTTATGTCTTTATGATTGTAATCTAAACATATCTTGTGATTTGATACTTTGGTTCGTTGTTTAAATAAACTTCTTGAAGAATGAAACTCACATGCTCATTCATGGGAGATGAAAATGAGATTGTCCAGTTCGGTTTTCAAAATGTTTGACTTTTTCTGATAAAAAACAAACCAAACCAGTAATTTGGTCAATTCAGTTGGATTGATGCTCACTCCCAGTTTTGAGTGTGTGCATAATGAATTCAAAAGCATTAACTATAATCATATGTTATAGATATGAGCAAGCGTAAAAATCTATTTACAACACTATTCGGAACAAATATGATTTTATTAGTTATGTTACTTACTTGTCTTTTGTCCATGTAGTTTTTGTCGACCAATAGAATAGGAATGTCCTTATCCACTTCGAGATTTAACTCTTTATAAAATTCACGCATCTTTTCAATAAGACGGTTACATTTACTTGGATCAAAGATAGCAATAGAATAGCAATCCGAGCAAAGCTTCCGGCCATCTCCAAGGTTCACATATTCCATTTGTCCTTCTGTCTGACCAAATGAAAATTTTCGTCATTAGCTTCATTACAAAAATAAAATAAAATTTAATGCCTAAAACATGAATAGGTATATTAAAAAAAACACCAAACCAAAAGTAAACATGTTAAATTACTCTCTCTACAAATTTGTTAAACGAAAACTAGCATATTGGATAAGATATACATACACACGTATCCTATAAGAGTATCTCTAATTATACCACATTTATTAAACACGTTGTTATCCACCTCTCTAATAAAAGTGGACCCTATATACACAAAAATATACTATCACAGCACACACAAAATAGGTAAACACACATCATCACAATATAATATAAAATCATAAAATTTAAAAAGAAAATTATTTGGAAATTAGACACCCTTCTTAGAAAGCAAAAGGCTAACCGAACAATATATTATGACTCTGCCTAGCTAGAGGCAACATGGAGATGGTGAACCCAGCTCCTCTCCATTGCCATTCCGAATAAAAGTCTTTCTACCAACCTGGAATCTGTTACAACCACTGCACCTCGGAGTCCCATCAACTTCATGCATCTTACAGAATTTTAAACCCCAGAATGTCAGTTGCCTCAAATTATCCTATGGGAAAAAGAAAAAGAAAAAAAATCAGAACAGAGTATGAAAGAATTGAAGAAATATATTTAGGTAGAATGGAGTTAAAATTTGGGTTGCATACCCATCTTTCAATATTTCGATTGCAAACATGGCATATTTCGAAATTTGGCGCACTGTGATAACCCAAAAACCTTGGCGAGGGCTTGTTGGGAACGCGAGAAGAGCCAGTATTTCCCATCAACCTCAAAAACTAATATATGTAGCACCAAAGCTAAGCTACAAATAATAAGCACAAAAGAAAAGTATAGGGTTTACAAGTTTTTGATCACACTCAATATGTTTTAGCAGTCTCTCCTGGGATTTTATTTGCTTATATAGACACAATTTATATTGTTGCGATATGTTTAATATGATTGATTCCTTACTCCTAGAAGGATTCCTATTTAATATGATTGATTCCTTACTCCTAGAAGGATTCCTGTAGTTACCCTTTTTTTTGAAAATTAAAGATAATAGTATTCAATAATTGGGCATAAAGATCAAATACCTGTAGTTACCCATTTTAAAAACAATTAATGATAATTGTATTCAATAATTGGGCATAAAGATCAAATATCCGTAGTTACCCGTTTTATTATAGTTAACTTATTGTATTTATTGTACTAGAGTTTGCACCTTATATGTAGTTAACTTTTTTGGAGACATGCACACGCTTATAATAAAACCAAACTTATCATACGGCATGGCTATCTCCTAATTGAAGACATATTAAATTCAGTTAATTGTTTTTATCACGTAATTCCATATTTTCCCCTCATTAATAATCCACATGCTTTTTGTCATTTACAATGGTATAGACATGCTTTAACTAATTAGAATATGTTTCAGCATACATGGGTTTGCATCCTTTCGTTCACGCTGCCGAGAGAGAGAGAGAGAGAGAGAGAGAGAGAGAGAGAGAGAGAGAGAGAGAGAGAGAGAGGGGGGGGAGAAGAAAAAAAACAAAGAGAGAGTGACCCTAGGGGTTTAGCGTTTAGTGGGTTCCAATTCCTTTTGCCAAATTTCCCAAAAATTGTGGGGTTTGTAAAGGTGGGTTCTTTTGCAATTGAATTGGGCAAACTGAAAATTGAGGGTTAAGTGGGGTGTGTGTAAATTAATACTTAATCTGAGGGTAGTTTGGGAAGATAGTGGGGTTTCTTAGAAAATGTGAAAATTTGAATTAGAAGTTTGAGTGAACTTAGAACATAAGGTGAACAAAGAGAAGTGTGGGGTTTAAATAGAAAAATTCATAACTAAATGCTTCTTGATTCAATCTTGAATTTGAAAAGAGAGTAAATTATAAATACCTACATTGGGCCCGATTGCAATATTCCTGCATATGCTGATATCAAGCTTGGTGGATATGATATACTCTCTATATTTGCTAGGTCGTGGTTTTAAATTGGATCTCACACCTTTTTCATTTACAAATGGTATAGACATGCTTTAACTAATTAGAATTGGGTTTGAAAAATTGCAAGAAGATTTAAATTGATTTTTGCATTATGACCGTGCGAGCAAATAATTGGTTTACTTAGTCTCCTAACAAGTTCAACTATAGAAAGAGACAATTAGCAAATGGCAAGTGAAACAAACACATCCATCATTCAATCTACCAGTTTCTTAAGAAAAAAAATTTCAAACCATAAAAGAACAGAAACAAATTATCGAGGATGTAACCCCAAACAACAAAATAATTGAGAAAGAAAAACCCTAGCCCCTAAGAGAGGGAGAAAGAAAAAGAGAGAAAAAACTTCATATTCAAGGGTTTTTTTTTCCTCAGATCCCGTTGGATCTTTGGTGTCTCTAGCTTTAGGTAGACCTATACCGATCTACTCTTCTTCTGGAAGATTTATTGTCTCAAATCCTGGTTGGCTTCGGTTGTGCCTATTCTTTTTATACTATAATGTTCAACGTCAACTTATATTTTCTTTTTTTCTTTCTTGTTTACCCCAAAGTATTATTTTCTCTTGTCAAAAGAATGGATTTTTTCAATGTTGTAAGGGTGTTATTTGTTTTAAAAGAAAGAAAAAACATGCTAAATTTGTGATGTAAATAGTGTCTCTGAAAATTGATGGCATTTGCAACAATTTAGAGTCACTTAATTATATTATATTAGGATCCAAAATATACAAAAAGACAACGTTAGAGTCAAGCTAGTCCTATTATTTTCTCGAGAATTATATCAATACTAGAATCAGTTTTGTTTTATTAGAAACGATGGACCAAAAGATTAGTCAAACAACATGGGGTCGAGCATTTTCATATTATATTTTAGGGCTGTTCACGGGTCGGGTCGGGCCGGTTCTGGGCCCAAACCACACGCCGAACCGGGCCTTGTCGGTAGGCCCAAATGCTAAACCGTGGACCTCTCTTTTAGGCCCATTTTCGAATTAAGTAGAAACCCGAGTTAGGCGGGCCGGGTTGGTTCGGTTCGGGTATTTGCCGAGGCCCAACAAAAGCAACAATTGAAGGCTTTTTTTATTTATATTTTCCAGGCCCATTCTGTTTTTTGGACATATTTCAACAATTCAAGTTTTGACAGAAACTGTACAGTTTTTCGAGTTTTTCCAGTTTCTCCGCATATCTAAAGTTTTCATCATTCGAATACTTAAAAAAACCATAAAACCATAGCAAATCATCATCCACCACACATCTCAAAATACAGAAATTAATAATTACAGTCCGTAGCAAATTGCGAGAGTAATCTCAATCACAATTTGCATATTTGCAAAGTTCAAAAGAAAATCCAAATAAAAACAAATAAATGTCCATTACATATACACATACAATTCCCATGAGTTGTTTCATATTCAAATCAAATTTGCACCTCTGCACAAAGAAAGAAAAAATAGTTAGTAAACATATGAATTAATAACACAAAGAAACTACAAATTATGATTAATATAGAAAAGAAAGAAAACCATCGTTTCCTATGATCCCAAAATCAATTCTGTCCACCAAAAATCACAACAGTCAGATTAGATAAATAGAATTAACCAAAATACAAATAATCATAAAACTTAAATTATTACTCAAAGTATGACTTAAAACTTCTGCTGCTAGGGAAGGAAGCGCGGCATAAAGAAGAGAAAATGGGCTTATCTCACATGCACAACTTCTAGTGTTCTTAGAACTAATCCACAGAGAGTCATCCAATAAAAATAACTACAATTCATATGAATAATCAAAGTATGATGTTGTATACAAGCATACAACAGGAGAAAATGAAACTATGATGTCCAATAAATCATGAAATGATAGTTGTAGTGAAGGTAGAAGTTTGCTTCACCGCCAAATTTAGAATACATAAATATATAAATATGCTGATAATTAATAAATGACCATTTAAGAACGCCTATGATAAAAGCATCTCTTACATATCATGCAGAGACAAAAGGTTTAACATAACATATTCCAAATCTCTTGTTTAACACGCGCGAGAGAGAGAGATCTATACCTGCCGCCTGGTGTAGATAGAAACTTCTTGATGAGGATCGACAAATGAAAAGTACTCTAATCCTGATACAAGCGAACAAGCAATAAATTGAAAGCGCAAGTAGAAACTACATGCATATAACATTAGTAGGGAAAACAATTTCCCACACTCAGTAACCAGATGATGCAAGCAAAAAAGCAAATATTTCACCCACCAGCCGAGCAATAACAAAAGCTGCTACAAGTAACAGACCAGGACACTCAACAAAAGACCAAGATCCATAAAAACACAATAACAAACATAAGCGTTTAGCCAAGCAACTAAGTCATTATTAACAAGATCCATAAAAACGCAAGAAATAAAGAGGACTTACAGAGAAGAAGTCTGTCTTCCTTCAGACCTGGGGTAATACAAATATAAACGAAGGAATTTATACGAATACCTACAAATCATGCCCAAAATAAATATAAATTTCCAACCCTAAAATAAATATAAATATAAAATATAAAAATCACAACATAGTCAGACTCGTTCATGAGAACTAAGAGAGAAAAAAAATTACAGATATTAGTACCTTAAAGCCCTAACTCGTTCATGAGAATTTGCGGCTCAAATTGACAGAAAAATCGAGTGAGGAAAACTGAGAGAGAATGGCTGAGAGAGAGCGAGAGTGACCGTGAGAGAGAGCAAGAGTGACAGAGAGAATGGCTGAGAAAGAGATAGCGAGATTGACCGGGAGAAAACGACAGTGACAGAGAGAGAGCCACGCTGCGAGAGTCACCGAGAGAGAGAGAGAACGACAGTGACAGAGAGCTTGAAAGAAGAAGTCGACGGATTTGGTTTGGGGAGAGGAGGTTGAGTGAGAGAGGCAGATCTGATCGAGAGAGAAGCGAAAAAAAATTTGGAGCGGCTGAAATGAAATATTAGGGTTTCGCGAGCGAGTGATCGAGTGTCGCAAGGCGTACACCTGGGCTTAAAATGGACGAATCAGCCGCTGCCACATGTTAAAATTTATTTTTAAATAATATAATTTAAAATGTTCGGTCCGGTCCGGTTTTCACCGGTTTTTCAAAAATTAAACTGGTTCATGGCCGGTTCGGTCGGGTTTTTTTACTGGTTCATGGATTTTTTTATTATAAAAACTGAACCAAACCACCAAAAGCGGTCCGGTTCGGTCAGGTTTTCGGTTATAATGCCCACCCCTATTATATTTTATTCTGCAAAAGAATTTATTTATAATACAAGGTTGTAAATCCTAATAGGGTTATACAAGGAAATAAGATAAAATTTTAATTACACAATATCTGTACAAAAGGAAAGAAATAAAATCCTAATTATCCAAGATCTCTCAACAATCTCCCTCTAATCCAAGCGTAGCAAATAGCTCTGCTTGCACAGCTTTCCATCAACATACTAAAACTGAATAATCTTGACTACTATCGTATCAAAGACCATCAGAAATTGGGGCCCGTTTGGTTCAAGGAGTCAATAGTACAAGTAGTTAAGTGGTTACAAGAATAGATACTTCAACGTAAATTTACAGAAATATGTGAACAACGAAAAAAGGAATGCAAGAACCAGGCTTCTTTCTTTTTTGGAACATTGGCATGTGATCTAGTTCATCATCTAGCCTAATCCTAACCCTAACCCTTTTCCATATTCCCTTACTAACTGGGCTAGCCCCAAACCTTATGAACCGGTTCAACTTTTACTATGTAAACTATTGCAATGAACAGGAGTTCAAACAAACTGAGCTTTTTTTTTTGGTTCTCTATGAGCTCCTACTCATTACATCTAACAAATAATGTTAAAAAAACATAGACATTCTTATCTAAAGTTGGCTAGGAGACAACTGAATTAGATTTAGCATAGACTAAATAGAGAGCCTAGAGTTTTAACTTTTTAATATATGGGTGCCATCCTCTTTCAGTTACATCAGAATTTAATTCGGGAAAATGCAGTCCTTCAAACAATGAACCATGATGGCTACATAAAACGTTCCCACTCATCAGAAAGCAAACAGTACAATTACTTTAGTAGATTATGAGACCTTCATAAATCATTCATTAGGTTATTCGATGCATTTTGAGTAGCACGTCAGTTGAATGGTATGAAATTATTAAAGAGGATTGTTAGAAAGTACGCTACTTGATTATGTTATTTAAAGGTATCCAAACAATAATAGATACTCATGTTACTAAGTATTGTGTCAAATGACACCATAACTCCTAGACTGGAACATATGGACTCAAAATCATACAATTATTGCATCCTTAATAGGCTCTGCTAGAGTTCTATCAAATTCAAATCATATTAGCTCCCGAAAGTAATCTCATTTGGGAATTTGACATCCAGTAAAAGATAATACGACATATACTATTCGAGAACAATTGGTGCATCTATATTATCACCATCGAGCTTGTCTACAAATTCATATGGGATGTCACCTCTAAGAATTTGGACCCTGAATACTAGCCTAGTACTGCTGCACTCTAGTTTCTCAAACACACTTGCATCTCCAACCTTCAAATTGTTGTCAATGGCAAATGCTCTCAAGTTATCAAGCCTTTTATGACTGGATGGTCCATGATATATCATCTCTCAGTTCTTGCCTCGAAATGTGAGAACCGTAGGGATTGAACAGGAAGGTAGTGTTGCCCTACATTTGCCTGGGACCACATGCTCGAACAAATTATTGTTTCAAAGAATTAGACTAATTAAAGAGAAGAAAATGATAACCCAAATTAGAGAATTAGCAATGCACATTATTGCCTACGATTGCAAAGAAAAAGAAAGTTTTAGCAGTAGGCATATTATTTTTCGCTTGAACATTGGAAATTACAGGATAATTACCAGTTGGTACATGGGTTTGATAGTTGTTTTCGTGAGAACCATATCAAAAAAGGGTTCCCAGAAAGTGGCCAAAATTCATCCCCTTCCAGTTCAATCACAGGATTTGATGTGGGTAGGTCTCCCATTTGAGGTTCTCCCATTTCATCAACCGGAAATTAATAAAGAAATTATATACAAAAACTATTATAATATTGATGAAAAGATACCCAACAATACAAACAAAACACAAAAAACATCTTATGATGAAGAAGAGATCATGAATTTTAAAGGTTATGGAAAGTTGCAAAGAATTTCACAAAACTTCAGAATTATGCTAATTTGTATAATTTGTGAGAAGAAGAGAGCCAACCAGAAAAAAAAGAAAAAAAAAAGAATCTAAGCTCGGTTTAAGAACTTTGCTAATTTGTTTTTGGTAAGACAATAGGGTCATATATTCCTAATTTATATATGTATTTCCTAAAATTTGAAAATTGAAAATTGAAAATTGAAATAGCATAGTCTAATTTTGCCTCCAAATCTTTCTGGCAATTTTGCTTCCTTTTTGCTGAGAAGTCTTCGTTTCTTTCTTTATTGACCTGTGTTGTTAATTTGCATATTTTGTAACCGCTGGTCTGACAAACTAATCCCATGTGGATTATGATATCTATAGTTCTATAATATAGATATCAATTTCTAGTTTTTCATTCTTCTTGTTTATTTGGTGTTTGGCACAAGTGATATTGGAAAGGTGAAATTCGAACACAGGACCTTTGGTGTAGGAAAAACTGCTATTCGCTACTTGAGCTGCATGTCTCTTGCTTCCACTCTCCTTGTTTAATTCATCAAAAAATTCCAATAGTGCCACATCTATGATGACCTTTCCCCAAGTTAAAGAAAAATATGAATTTATGAATTGTGAGGGTCATTAAAGATGTGGCACACTCTTTAACTAATAAATAAAAAATCTGATAAGAGTACCCAAATTCGTATACCAAGAAATAACAAGCACGCAAAAAGAATAGGTAACTGATGAGCTAATATGGTGGTTGAAAAAGAATCCTCTTTAATATAGTAAAGCAAGACAACATGCATTTTTTTAAAGTATTTTCAATTGCATTTATTGAAAAAGACAAACTGAATTTATAAAAAATGAAAGAGTTCACTTAAAAGTCACGTGCACAAGGGTGGGTTCGAACTCCTCTCCATCCAAATATACGTTGCCCCTTAACCACCACACTAGTCATCAACTTGTCATTCTTACTTATGAAATCTCAAATTTATAACTGTTGCGAGCTGTTTTTCAAAATAGAAATTAACATAATTACTTATTGTTTTATATTGTTGATCAGTTACTTAATTACTTAATATAATTTATTTCTTTCCTATTTAATCAACTTAAATCACTCAAACCCACTATGCAATGCATTTCTTACCAATTTTTTGTGTCAAAATAATAGATGATTGACTAAATAAACTTCTTCTAAAGTTTCATTACAAACTTCCATGTATTTATCACAATTTTTGTGATTTTTATCCAATTTTTATTGATATCGATATTTCTCAATATTTCCATATTTTTGAACCACTGATATTTCCGTCTTTTCGAACCACCGATATTAACGAAACTTTCGATATTTAAGACCTTGTGTGTAACCAAAAAGAACTTTGCACTTAGCTTCTTAGGTATGTAGGCACAAATAAACACACAAACTAAACAATTCAAACAAAACTTAGCAAGCAACAAGCATATAACAAGTGAAATAGGGAGAAGAAAGGCCTAATCAATCCTAATGAAATTTACCGTTAATACACAGAGAAATGAAGATAAATATCAAAGAGAAGATCTCATGAAATAAAACCTTGGACATTAGTAAAACTTGATAGCTATTAGCTGTGGAATAAACCAGAGCAAATCACAAATTTTACCAGATCAAAGAATAATACACTTGAAGCAGACCAAGTAAAAACTATGTTCAATTCTTCTTTTCACCGCCCTTTTGCTTTTTAGATGCTGTTGCCTGTGAATACAGGAAAGTCCCAAATATCGCAAGGGCGGATCCAAGGGCATTAAGAGGTCTAACTGGATTTCTGAACACCAACACAGTAGATACAATTACCACCACTCTCTTCATTGTGTTTCCAACTGAAAATGTCAAGGGGCTAATTTCATCAAGAGCCTGATAAGATGACTGGTTATAGAGATGGTAAAACACGCCAGATAACAACACCCATATATAAAATGTGGATGGTTTTCCTACAGTTGCAATAGCTCTGTGATACCCTTGAACCCATTGAGACCCTTCAACAAAAATAGCCACAGGAAACAGATAGAGGAGTGAAAGTATAGTGATCCAACCATACAAATTCAACCCATCTACCTCCTTGAAGTTCTGTAAACTGCGTTTTGAGTAAATATTCCTCAACACAAACCCAACATTGCTAATCAACGCACCCCACAGGCCTTGGAAATTGAATGACACCTCAGTAATTGCAGCTAGAGAACAACCCAAGACAATAGGGAGGATTGAAAGCCAGACCTGTAAAGGGTTGGAATCGCCTAGGAACGACGAAAAGACAACCGAGAAAACAGGCCACCTTAGAGAATGAGACACATGCTGAGATGTGGCCTATTGTGTGGAACAATGCAGGTCCAAGGAGTGCAACTATGAATGGTTTTGATATTTTGGGGCATGGTTGGAGCTTCAAAGACCAGAGAACCAACATCCAAACAGACCCAGCAAAGGGCTGAAAAGAAGCAAGAAGCCATGGAAATGGGAAAATATTTAATATCTTCTTGTTGTAAATGTTAAAGACAATGTTCTGGAAGTACCAGAGCCCAAAAATAAGTGCAAGCTGGGCGGTTGTGGCCTTGGGCTTTGAAACTGCAGCTTCACTTTCTCCTCCTTCTGGATTGGCCGAGTTTGGCTCCTTGACAAATAATTAAAATTTGTATATACAATATTTGCATTAACTGGGATTTTTTTTTTTTGGATTGACTGGTGGATTTGAATTTAAAATCTCTGTGCAACATTGAGAAGAGTTATTTACACCAATACTTCCAGAGGTTTTCAGTGTTTACACAAAATCCTTTGAGGTTTCAAAAATTACAAAAAAAAAACCCCTTGAGATTTCAGATTGTTTTCACAAAACCTTTTTTTTTTTTATTGATTATTTATTCAAAAATTGATGATTTCACAAAAAAAGAACTTATGCAAATGGCAAAATTAAACTCAGTAAGTGTATGTGCAAGCTAATCTCAAAGGCTAACTTTGTCATTTGGATAAAATTTTCACCCTATTATGTGCAAGCTAATCTCAAAATAATGTCCTATTAAAAAAATGATAAATAATATTACAACTTAACTAAATGCTTCTTAACCCTATTATTAAGTCTAACTAACTCAATAACTAAAGAGTTTTTTTTATTTAAACCCCACACTTCTCTTTATTCACCCCAATACTTAAATCATTAAGATATTAAGTTTTATTATTGTGTAAAAAGATAAAAAAAAATCAACCAACGTAATATTTAACTCTAGTACATCTATATACACCCCCCTCCAGAAACAAGTTCAAGTGCATGGCTCAATATCCCACCGCGTACCACACCACCACCACCCCCCCCCCCCCCC
>NC_024130.1:10366884-10410728 GCF_000346735.1 Prunus mume
AATTCGTCTTTAGCTACTGAAACTTTATCATCGTCATCATCATTGTTACCCCTATGCATATGCACGATTGAAACCCTTGGACTCCAATTTTTTAGAACCATGGTAGTGCCCAAGCCCACTGGAAGACCTGTGCAGGCGCAAGGAGGTGCACCTGCACCTCCGGTCGCCGGAAAACTCCATTAGAGCTGCTGGAGTTGCACCTCTGCTTCAAACCAGTGACACACACCACATGTTCGATGAAATGTGCAAACCACTGGGTGATGCGCTTTGTTGGTGCGCGTTTTATTTATTTATTTATTTATTTTAATGAAGCTGGCCAAAATGACGTTGTTTTGGACTAGGCTTTTTAAAAGGCATTGTTTATATATATAAACCTGGCTAAAACGACGTCGTTTTGGTCCAGGGTTTTTTAATTTTAAAAAAACGAAAACTGCTGCTGTAATTCGTGGGCTTTTCAAGGGGCTTCTATAATTCATTACTTAATTGGGTTTTAATTGCGAGTTCTCATTATTCAATTGGGTTTTGGGAATTCCTTAATTAAGTAGGACTGAGAATTCTCTTTATAAAAGACCAATTTAACATCACCCAATTTCATCAAAGTGTGTGGGCATCACAAGAATCCTGCGTTTTTTTTTTCCTTCTTGAGTACGCCAATCCAAAGTAAGTCGAATGCATTTTTTTTTTCTTGAGCAAATGCCAATTTTGTTTATTCTTTTTTTAATAATTTTTTTTTCTTATTTAGCTCTCTATGTATTAGTAAGATCAATAGCAAACTCGAGGAGGAAGAGACTACATGACACTTCGAGGTATAATTAATTTTTATTCATTTATTTAATTGATAATTTGATATTGATTTATTTATTTAATTGATAAATTATAGTCAATTAGTCATAGTAATAGATATAAAACCCTTATTTTGTTTTAATTGTACAGTTATGGAATGGTACTTTCAGAGAAAGAGTTTAAATCCTCCTTCAAATAATCCAGGTAGTTCAAATCCTCCTTCAAATAATCCGTCTAGTTCCAACCCTCCTTCAAATAATCTGGCTAGTTCAAATCATCCTTCAAATAATCTGCCTACTTAGCTTTTAAAAATTGCACCTCCGTTGAAAAATTTCTAGGTCCGCCGCTGCCCAAGCCACTAGAACCCAGGGGTTGTGCGAGATGATGCCATCCTTGACGATTCTCTTCCTTCTCAACATTGCTCTCGAAGCCATTTCTCACTTTTACTTTCAAATCTCCCTGCAAATTCGCCAATGACCATTGAAACACATAATCAACTGCAACAAATAAAGAAACAATGCTATGATGCCACAACGGGCTCGGGGCGTTTTGTGTTCTTCTTCGAAATGATTTCGAAGAAGAACGTCAAATTGAAACTCTTGAAAGCTTGCTGTTTAGGGGTTTAGCGTTTAGTGGGTTCCAATTCCTTTTACCAAATTTCCCAAAAATTGTGGGGTTTGTAAAGGTGTGTTCTTTTGCAATTGAATTGGGCATACTGAAAATTGAGGGTTAAGTGGGGTGTGTGTAAATTAATACTTAATCTGAGGGTAGTTTGGGAAGATAGTGGGGTTTCTTAGAAAATGTGAAAATTTGAATTAGAAGTTGGGGTGAACTTAGAACATGGGGTGAACAAAGAGACGTGTATGGTTTAAATAGAAAAACTCATAACTAAATGCTTCTTGATTCAATCTTGAATTTGAAAAGAGAGTAAATTATAAATACCTACATTGGGCCCGATTGCAATATTCCTGCATATGCTGATATCAAACTTGGTGGATATGATACTCTCTAAATTTGCTAGGTCGTGGTTTGAAATTGGATCTCACACCATGCTTCAGTGCTTAATTTGTTGTAGAGAGAGGCAGGATCCACCCTCTTCCCTAAATGCAGCAACCCCATGTTTTCAAACTCCCACTTTTTTATGCACTTTCCAAATAACCGGGCCATGATGTATGTTTTTGGTGCACCTTTTAATTGCTGCGTTTCATATGAAGGGCTATACTTTTTGCTGTCTGTATTCAATAATTGGGCATAAAGACCAAATACCCTTAGTTATCTGTTTTATTATAGTTAATTTATTTTAATTATTGTATTCATAAATTCCCCTCATTAATGTGTAATTATTGTATTCACATGCTTTTTTTCATTTACAATGGTATACATATGCTTTAACTAATTAGAATTGGGTTTGCAAAATTGCAAGAATATTTAAATTGATTTTTGTATTGTGACCTGTGCGAGCAAATAATTGGTTTCCTTAGTCTCCTAACAAGTTCAACTATAGAAAGAGACAGTTAGCAAATGGCAAGTGAAACAAACACATCCATCATTCAATCTACCAGTTTCTTAAGAAAAAAAATTTCAAACCATAAAAGAACATAAACAAATTATCTAGGATGTAACCCCAAACAACAAAATAATTGAGAAAGAAAAACCCTAGCCGCTAAGAGAGGGAGAAAGAAAAAGAGAGAGAAAACTTCATATTCAAGGGTTTTTTTTCCTCGGATCCTGTTGGATCTTCGGTGTCTCTGGCTTTAGGTAGACCTATATCGATCTACTCTTCTTTTGGAAGATCTATTGTTTCAAATCTTAGTTGGCTTCGGTTGTGCCTATTCTTTTTATACTATAATGTTCAACATCAACTTAAATCTTTTTTTTTTTCGTTTACCCCAAATTATTATTTTCTCTTGTCAAAAGAATGGATTTTTTCCATGTCGTAGGGTGTTACTTGTTTTAGAAGAAGGAGAAAGCAAACTAAATTTGTGATGTAAATAGTGTCTTTGAAAATTGATGGCATTTGCAACAATTTAGAGCCACTTAATTATATTATTTTCTCGAGAATTATATCAATGCTAGAATCAGTTTTGTTTTATTAGAAACGATGGACCAAAAGATTAGTCAAACAACATGGGGTAGATCATTTATATATTATATTTTATTCTACAAAAAAATGTATTTATAATACAAAGCTGTAAATCCTAATAGGGTTATACAAGAAAACAAGATAAAATCCTAATTACACAATATATGTACAAAAGGAAAAAAAATAAAACCCTAATTACCCAAGATCTCTCAACAATCTCACTCTAACCCAAGCGTAGCAAATAGCTCTGCTTGCTTTCCATCAACGTACTAAAACTGAATAATGTTGACTACTATCGTATCCAAGACCATCATGGAATCAATAGTACAAGTAGTTAAGTGGTTACAAGAATAGATACTTCAATGTAAATTTACAGAAATATGTGAACAATGGAAACAGGAATGCAAGAACCATGCTTTTTTTTTTTTTTTCCTGGTACATTGGCATGTGATCTAGTTCATCATCTACCCTAATCCTAACCCTAACCCTTTTCCATATTCCCTTACTACTTGGGCTAGCCCCAAACCTTATGAACCAGTTCAACTTTTACTATGTAAACTATTACAATGAACAAGAGTTCAAACAAACTGAGTTTTTTTTTTTTTTTTTTTTTTGTTCTCTATGAGCTCCTACTCATTACATCTAACTAATGTTAAAAAAACATAGACATTCTTGTCTAAAGTTGGCTGGGAGACAACTGAATTAGATTTAGCATAGACTAAAATAGAGAGCCTAGAGTTTTAACTTTTTAATATATGGGTGCCATTCTCTTTCAGTTACATCAGAATTTAATTCGGGAAAATGCAGTCTTTCAAGCAATGAACCGTGACGGCCACATAAAACGTTCCCACTCATCAGGAAACAGACAGCACAATTACTTTAGTAGATTATGAGACATTCATAAATCATTCCTCAGGTTATTCGATGCATTTTGAGTAACAAGTCAATTGAATGGTATGAAATTATTAGTCAAACAACCTGGGGTAGAGCATTTTCATATTTTTTTTTTCCACTGGTTTAAAGTGCCCTTTTCGTCCCTTTCAGCTTCAGGTACTTGCTTAGATATTTTTCTGTTCTTGCCTAAATCCCTGAACCTTTCTCCAACCCACCCAAGCCAAAACTTGCTTAGATATTTTTCTGTTCTTGCCTAAATCCCTGAACCTTTCCCCAACCCACCCAAGCCAAAACTTAAGGCTACGGCTACAAAGCCACTCCCTTTTCTTTATCTTTAGCGGGAAATCAACCCCTTCAATTGGCCGAGTTTGGCTTCTTGATCGATTAATGAATTATGAAAATGTCAAATAATTAAAATTTGTATATACAATATTTGCATTAACTGGGATTTTTTTTTTTTTTGGATTGACTAGTGGATTAAAATTTAAAATCTTTGTGCAACATTGAGAAGAGTTATTTACACCAATACTTCCCGAGATTTTCGGTGTTTACACAAAATCCTCTGAGGTTTCAAAAATTACACAAAAACCCCTTGAGATTTTAGGTTGTTTTCACAAAACCTTTTTTTTATTGATTATTTATCCAAAAATTGATGATTTCACATAAAAAGAACTTATGCAAATGGCAAAATTAACCTCAATAAGTGTATGTGCAAGCTAATCTCAAAGGCTAACTTTGTCATTTGGATAAAATTTTCATATAAAATCATCAATCTTTGGACAAAAAATCAACGGAAAGGGGTTTTGTGAAAACAATTTAAAATCTTAGGGGTGTTTATATAATTTTTGAAACCTTAGGTTTGTGAAAACACTGAAAACCTTAGGGAGTGTTTGTGTGAATAACTCTATTAAGAATATGAAAGTATCACTACTATCAAGAGTTATTTAATTGTTATAATTGTTATTGCATGAAGGTTTTAGGATACGCTCATCATTTTGATCTCTTCCAATGACGGACCCATGAATTTTTATGGGGGTCGGCTTTTTTTTTTTTTTTTTGGTTGTCATATCAATTATAACGGTGGTTATGGTTAACCATCATAACATCATCAAATAAGCCAAGCTTTAGGAAGCAAAAGTAACTTGATACAACCATAAATGAAAAGAACACAGAATAATCTCAGAGAAATTGAAAGTTCAAAAATTTAGTAAGGGCTTTCGTGCCCAAAATGCAGAACAGAGCTTCAGAAAGTAGAAATTGAAAGAAATATATGAGAAATTATAGAAGTATCGAGATGAACTTTGATACCATCATAACAATATGAATTAAGTAGAAGAAAGATTGCAGCATAAAAAGAATTATAGAGAAAAAACCAAAACCTCATGCTTATATTTGTATCTTTAATCTCCAATAAACAATTTAAAGGAAAACAATGAGTTGCAACACACAAAATGGAGCAAGATAGAGGAAATTATCATTTACCTTTATAATAAAAAATTTATTTTATTATAAAGCTCGTGGGGTTTTACTTTTGAAGGTGGTGAGACCATCATGACCACATGTCAACAACATTTAATATATAAAAAAAAGTATTTATCTTTATTATAAAAATGCATCGCACGGTCTTCAAAGTTACATCACATGGATTCCAATCAATCCAACGACTGAGATTTATACAAAGGTGAGCATATTTCTACATAGATGGGTAGGCTAAATATTTGATTGACCTAATTTGGGCTTGGACAACTTAGCCTAGGTTGTATATTCTAAAAATTCAGAACTAGGCTCGAGCGATCCGCCCGTGATTTCACCCCACTTGACCTAAAGTTAATAGGCAATAATTATGTTATTTAATATGAAACAAGTATTTCTTTTGAATTTACTCCAAAAATGATATTGGAGGAAGAAGATTCAAATACAGGACCTTCGGTGCATGGTAAGTATTCCTAACCACTTAAGCTACAAGTCTTTTGGGACTTTAGTAGATTCGACTTCGAGCTCTCTTGTTTGTGTTTTTAGTTATATATATATATTTTTTAAAGACGTTCAATATTTCTTAAAAAATTAATGTGTTACAAAAATTTCACTTCTCAATTCTTCAACTTTGATTTTATTTATTGATGGATTATCTAGGGCATATAATGATACTTTAAAGCTTGATTTAGGGTGATTTTACCAAACGATTGACATTGCTTTTTGTACTAACCGCACTTTAAAAGTATTGTTTACCGAACATTGAGCTGTTTTACTTTACAACTTTTTGTAAAAATAACAGCAATCCCAAACTGGCCCTAAATGCTTCTATAAAAAGTACTTTTATGTGGAAATATGCTCACTTGAAAAAGTTTTCCTCCCAAGCACTATAGAAGCATTTTTAACATTTCCAAAAGTAATCTCAAACACACCACGATTTTTTTTGTTATGCTGTCTGCTACTTTGGACAAAGAAAAAGTTTAAACTATTCAAAATAAAAAGATTAAAATTTTCAGTTCCATTTGTCGATTGCTTCATCACCCCAACTAAAACCCCAAAATCTAACCCACCATCCCATTCACCAAAAGCAGTGTTGGGAATTTATGATGATTTCGGATCTCAGCTGAAGTGTTTGGTTTAGTGTTTGAGTTGGAAATGGCAGCGAGACAAATGGAAGAGATACAGAGGAAGCTGGCGATGCTGAATTACTCCAAAGCCAATGCGCCTGCTCGGTCTTTTCTCTTCGCCGGAATGGAACGCTATGCTCTTCTCGAATGGCTGTTCTTCCGGTACACGACATGCCGTTTACTTCTACTTTGACTTTTCTGATTTTTCCACCGTGCCCCACTTTTGACTGCCCTGTTCTTGGTGTAATTGCAGGTTGTTGGGGGACAAGTCGCCCTTATCTCAACAGAGTCTTCAAGGGGACGCCATGGATCGTGACGCGACTGCTCGCATCCAATGTGAGGCTTCTTTTGTAGAATGTTGAATTCGTTCGTGCTGAAGTTGTTCAGAATGTGATGAAAATTAACCTGAGTGTGTTTAGATCAATCAAATGATACATGGTGGAAAACATGATATTTTCACACTGACACTGCAAGATCTGATTTTTGAATTCCATGAAATGGTGGATCCAAATTATACTTTTCCTGTTCTAATATTATTTTAAATGAAAATGTGGGCTGCAATTTTTTAGCTCAACTAGTCTTGCAAACTCTTGATATTTTCCTGATGATAATTAAGATGACAAACTGTTGTGAAGACTTGCAAAAGTAAAGAATTTCTTCAGTTTATGATGACAAACTGATAACATTAAATTTTGACGAAGAAAACTTGCATATCCATATCCTAATGTAAAAAAGATAGAGGCATGCTACAGCTATTAGTGCACAATCTTAACTCAGTATTACTTCAAAGAAAGCAAGCGCAGTTATGATATTGCTTGTACTTGGAATAACTTAATATATTATGTTGGTACCATAAGCACCCAAATGTTATATCCTTGATGGACTTTTCGAGATACTTTTGTGGAGCATCCTTCCATTCTGCTACCTTTTTGTTTACCTTTTCTTCTTCTAAACCCAGCTGATATATCCGTTGACTGTTTAAATTTCCAAATTTCTAAAGTTCTTAGTATGTCGGTTATATATGATGAACTTGCTATTTTGCACTGTTTTAGTCACTTGATGGGACAATCTGACCATGTTTCTCTTTATTGTTACTATAACAAATGATGACCTTCTGTTTTGCAGATTTGGCAGAGATTGCAAAGTTTTTGGGTATTACTACTATTATAGACGCAGAAGCCATCCAAGTTAGTTGTGGATTTATGTTGATTTAGGAGTATTTATGCTGGCTGATATGGGTGAAAAATGGTTTTTCCTCTAGTTTAGCTGTACAAATTAAGTGCATTTTTACTTATCACATTTGAATTTATTGTTTATTGGTTTTCAATTAACCTTTCGTATCTGTTGGGCAACTAATTTTTTAGGATATGATAGTATCATGAGTTGATCTAGTAAATTTTGGTAACTGGTACTCTTTTCTTAAAGGATGCCAAGCTATTTAAAATTGCTGTATTATCTGAATCCTTTTGGTTATATGATAAAGTTTAATCTTATCCACTTGTTGGAGCTTCCTTTACATCCAAAAATTCTAGATTAGTCCCCCAGATACGATCAGAGTAGTCAAATATGATTCTCCCTTGATGTACCTCCATGGAAATAGTCAATTTGAAACAAAGTTGTACTGGCAGATCATCAAAAACTTTTTATGCAATAGAAGGTAGACTAGACAGAATATAATCAAAGATGACGTAAAGATTTGTTTGCAAGATGCACATTATGCATCTAGTTGGCACTCTAGACAAGATTAACATATTTAGGAATAAAAATGTTTTATTGGACCACATGCATTCTTCTGCACTCGACGTGAAATCTAGCAACTCTTTATTCTGTGAGTTTCCAACACTCTTACTGAATGTGATACCTTTTTGTTGCAGGGACGAGGAAGCTATGAAGATCTCGTCTAATTGTAGATCTTGTGGAGGTGAGCATTTATGCTGATAATCAAGAATGGAGGTTAAGGATGATACTAAGTATTGCATTTGTGTTGGGAATTTTTTATGTTTTAATAAAGGAACTCCTAGCACTTCTATCATTTCAAATTTCATTCTATATTATGCACGTGATTTGTTTTCTTATTTCAAACACCCATGTTGGCCTGAGATCTGGTATGAACTGTGATTTCTGCAGTATCAATGAGCAGGGAGCAAGGGACATACAACTAATTGATTCCATTGCTGAGAGACAAGCTCAAATATTCTCCGAGGAGTGCAAATTTTTCCCTGATGATATATAAATTCAGTCCGTATATCCATTGTAAGAATATCTATTTCCCAGTTCAATTTCCGTTCCTCCCCTGTAGTAAAAGAACAATTGCTTCATTGAAAGTTTATTATTCCACTAAAAAGAGACCTCATAGATGCAGTGTAAGAGTATCTATTTTCGATTTGTGTTTCAACTCTGCTGAAGTAAAAAGAATAATTGCTTCATTGAAAGTTTATTGTCAAACCTTTTATCCTTTTGGAAAAAAAACCACCTCTGATAAAATCGAATCCCAATCAGTTTAGATAAAATGCTTAGACGGGTTGATTGCATAAGTTATGTTTGAACTACTAATTTCATTCGATACAATAACATTCTGTACGTTTAATCAAAGGTCACTTGCAGGCCTGATGTTTCTGAATTGGAAAAAAAACTTTCTGAACAATCAAAGATACTCTTAAGTCTTCAACAGAAGGTTGACGATTTGGCATCAAAGGTTTGTTTCTGTTCCTCAACTTAGATCTTCTTGCATTTGACAATAATTGCTTAGTTTTCTTATGATTTGTATCCTGGAACTGTTCTACTATTTGATCAGCTTCACGTAGTTCTCTTTGTGCTATATAATTATTCCAGCTATTCATATGATTATTCAAAAAGTAGAAAATAATACTTGGATCTCTTCCAACTTTGAAAAGAGAAATATCATTAGCATCTCCTTTAAATCATATTTGTACTTTTATTATTAAGGTTTCCAAGTTCCGTCATTTACAAATTCTATAAAAAATTAAACTCCCTTGTACAAACACACTGTAAAGAAATTTCAACGCCAAAATTAGTAAAATTTCCAAGAGATTTATCTGCATTTCTTATAGACTTGGAAAGTTTCAAATCATACAAAGAAATTGAATTAAAAAAAGTCTTAAGAAACACCCTTCATTGTCTCATTCAATTATCATAATAACATTGTGTTTATTGTGTATTAATAACATTGTGTTTGGTTTAGTGTTAGAGTTAGAAATGGCAGCGAGACAAATGGAAGAGATACAGAGGAAGCTGGTGATGCTGAATTGATCGAGAGCCAAGTCTCTCCTCTTTGCCGGCATGGAACACTATGCTCTTCTCGAATGGCTGTTCTTCCGGTACACGACATGCCGTTTACTTCTTTGACTTTTCTGATTCTCCGTCCATGCCCCATTTTTGACTGCCCTGGTTCTTGGTGTAATTGCAGCTTGTTGGGGGACAAGTCACCCTTTTCCCAACAGAGTCTTCAAGGGGACGCCATGGATCGTGACGAAGAGACCGCTTGCATCCAATGTAGGGCTTCTTTTCTAGAATTTTGAATTGGGTCGTGCTTAAGTTGTTCACAATGTGATGAAAATTAACCCGGGTGTGTTTAGATCATCAAATGTAGGCTATATACATGGTGGAAAACATGAGATTCTCCCCCTGCTGTGTTCTTTTTGTTTTGTTTTTCACACTGCAAGATTTGATTTTTGAATTCCATGAAATGGTGTGGATTTGGGTGGATGTGGTTGGGGTGTGGCTCAGAGATGAGGATCGAGGATAGTTGGGGCGATCGGGGAGGGTACGGAATGCTTAGGGAGACAACCAAGGAAGGCAGGAGGAAGAGACGTATATTAATAACCTCATAACCCCTATAATTCAAATGGTATTTGTACAAAATTCTGAAACATAATGCTTCTGTCTAAAAGATTCACTCAGACCTTGAAAACCGGGGAAAAAAAAAGGTGGGAGCAAAAAAAAATCAAAAATCACACAAGAAGTGCAAAAAAATTTGGACCATTTCTCGATTTATGCGTGTCATCCTTGCGCAGGGGCCATGCTAATCTTCTCTGTATCGTTCCAATTTTATCGGATGTCCTCGAAGGGACAAGCTTTGTTGTTAAACGACCATATATAAAGCTTTGATGCATAGAAGGTTTTTGCAATGTGGGACTCGTGCTATCTTTTCAATAGCGAAGCTGCTTCCCCACCTTTTGTTATCGGATCCCTAGCCCAATCTCCAACACACGGTCACGTTCTTTAATTATTATGCCTTTCTTTGTGGATTGAATTATAACCCCACTTAATTGATTCATGAGTAAAAAGGTTCACAATTTTTCATTCCAAACATCTTAAGATTTCTTGATTAACATTGATCTGAGATTTGGAGAATTTTTTTCAAGGTATTGTACAGATGTAGTCCCATGTAATGTGTCAGTACTTGAGGCATCATATTCGTGATCATAACACGGTTTCGAAGTATAGGATATTATGTAAAACATGGGTTGTAGATGATAAAAAAAATCGTACAGAAAATGTGTAAAAGCTCCACAAGTTAATGATTTTAATGTCAAAACCAGTTGCAATATCAGCTACTGAACTGATCTATAATCTTCTGCAACTAGGGAAACAAACGATAGTTGATTCTTCGCAATGTACGAAAAGTTTCATAGACTTCCTAGATTGCTGCTGCTGCATTTGTTTTCCTCCTCCTTTCCTGTTTAAAAAACTGGCATATTAACATGGTGACATACCATTGCCAAGGCCATACATACTCTCATTAATCAAGGCGATGAATATGGAAGATGAAAACTAGATAGCGGAGAATATGTATGTTGGTTTTATTGAACTAAAAGAAACAAAGTTGAATGGAGCCTATCAACACTTTGAACCAAGCAAAACTGTTATTGAATTGCATTGCATATAAACCCAGATGCTATCTTGCCTTGTGAGCATCTGAAAAAGTTTGAACTTGAACAATTTTATAAGGGCCTAGTAACAGTCATTTTATCAAACAGCTGGTAGGCGAGCTTTTGACATCGAAAAAATAGAACGAAGACTATCAGCCGCTGAACATCAAACACCTTCAAGACAGCAGGAAAATCACGCGCAAAAAAGGCCAAAAAAATTTGGATCAAAATAATGAATTTAGGATCATTTGTGACAAAAACTCTATAAAATCATGAATTTAGGATCAAAATAATTTATATATAAGTCATGGTTCTCCAATATTTGTTCGTTTATTAATTTAACCAATTACATGGATGAAATCTGTAGGAACATATATCAAGATAATTACACTATTACCCTTGAAGAAGATAGTTTATTAAACTTCCATGTTTAGATTAAATATCAATTTGGTCCCTTGTTGGAAACTTGGGTACATTTAATGTACGTTCATACGTGCATTGCATGTACATGTATGATGTATGTACCTTCGTGTATAATCATAATAATGTACCAATTTTTGGGGCGATCGGGGAGGGTACGCGTAGGGAGACAACCAAGGAGGGCAGGAGGGAGAGACGTATATTAATAACCTCATAACCCCTATACTTCAAAAGGTATTTGTACAAAATTCTGAAACATAATGCTTCAGTCTAAAAGTCTCTACATGTATTGTTCACAAAATTATGTCCACGGTAGAAGCCCATTTTAGAAATAAGAAAATGGGTGAGACAAGAATCCCCACGACCTCCCAACCAACAGGAATCTGCAACAATAAGCGGTTCATTCACTGAGATCCTGTTTCACAACACCAATTAAAGTATCAAATCATCCATTATCAATAATTGTCCCAAAAACATTACCAAAAAAAGTCTTAAACAGGCTGTCCATGCCAAAAAGGCCAATCTGACAAAAACCTTGGCACAACAAATCTTCATGGTAAATCTGATTTGTAAAGCTCAAAGCAGTTTATTCTCTTCACTCTTATCACAAAATAGTCTGAGGATTCACCCATATATTTTGATCATTTAAGACACCCAAAAGCCTGAAGATGCAAAGAAAAACTGAAATTTCCCTCTTTTATTTTTTTATATATTAACTATGGTATCCGGCAATTTTATTTATTTCTTATTGGTAAGCACAACAGCCTCATGCATTCTTTCAAGTTTTATGTAATAAAACACTGCTTTAATATGGAATCAAACAAATGAAAACAGTTACTCGTGAATCGACCTCAAGTCATATCAGCTATATACAAAATGGCTAGTTTAGGATCATGTTTACTTAATTTGGAAAACAAGAACCATAGCGAAGATGAGAATAACCAAGTAGTTTGAAGAACTCAGATATCATTTGATTGGTAGTTAACCAGTATGTCTTTCCCATAAGGCCTTAATGGGGAAGTTGTTATAGAGCTTTCCATTAGCTGTTATAGGAAGCATGGGTTACATGAAAATGGATGGAATTCTATTGAGGTTTTTGAGTTCCTGTCCTTGGAAATCTTTCCAAGGTTATGGTACTTTTCTCCTTGGTGTGAGCTTGCAGTGGGTAGTGGAGAAGTGGAGAAAGGATTAGATTTTGGATGAGTGTTGGGTTGGAAAAAATTGCCTTTGTTTTGCTCATTTCCTCAGTTGTGCAGATTGTCCAATTTTCATAATGTTCCCATTGCTAGATTTTAAGTCAATTCTTTTCGTTCTTTGAGTTGATAGATATGTTGGCTTCCAAAGAAACTTAACTGACCCTGAAATTGTGGAGGTCACTTCTGTCTTTGTTAGAGATTCTTCAATAATCTCCTTCTAGGTCCTGGTTGTTTTGGAGGTGGATTTTTTACTCTTCTGGGGTTTGTTTCATGTAAACCAAATATTGTAGTCCTATCTGGCTATCCATCTCTTCCAATTTTCCAACTTTTTTCTGTGACTTAGAAGGCTAAGGCATCTCCTAAAGTAACAATTCTTACTTGAATAGTTGCTCATAGTAAGGCCATGTGTGTCATCTGATCCAAAGCTTAACGGATCATTCCCTTTTCAGATATATGAAGTATGGGATTTCACTAAGTTGATTCTTAGGAAATCTTGCTCCGTAGTGGTGCATAATATGTAAAGGGGGTGAAGGTGTGGGTCAATTATCTATTTATTACTCTATAGTATCACAGTTGTTGAGGTTGTTTAGGGAAGTCAAACTGAGTAGGGAGGGATGAAAGTTCAGGGGGAAGAGTCAAAATTTGGTTCTCACTTTGGGTTTCTGTGTCTTATGAATTTTGGAACATTCAGTTTTCTTCTATTAATGCAGCTGTTTTCTGACAGTCTAATATGTGTATTGGTTTACATTAATTATAAGGTAGAGTATTATCAGCTTTGTTGTTTAGTCTTCACTACAAAGGGTGTACTGTATTGTGTTTTTAATAAATCTATAAAAAATAAAAAGACGAGTTGAGAGTTAATGCTGCTTTATTAAAAAGATACAAACTACTTTGTAACACAATACAATGAAAAATAATTTAGCATTTTCTCCAATATAACTCCCTAGATCCCTTAGTCAGTGAAAGGTAATTGGATGTAAGTAATGGATAAAAGAAAATAAAAAGCATCAACATGCATATGGCAAACAGACGCAGAAGTCAATGAAAGGTAACAGAAAAGAAAGTCTGCTTTGTTGGCAGGATCACAGTAAGCACTCAAGAGTATCTGATGCCAGTTGAAATATAATGATGGTAAAAGTATCACAAATCTTTGCCATTAAAATACATCACTTGGATAAGACTTATCTCTAGTGGATGTATATGCCTATTAATACAAGGGTTTTTACCTTAAAAGGCTGTAGGACTACCATCATCGTAAGCCAAGTCATATCAAGAAGAATTCAGCTTTCCTAGGCTTGCTTTAGCCAAATCAATTTGTTCTGCACAATATAAACAGTGAACAAGGAAAATTGCATCAATTCAGCTATTTAAACCCAGAGACAAATACCATAGATTCAATGCAAAACTTGTTACTTTGTTCAGATGTCATTGCTTTCTGGATTGTTGTAAGGAAAAACAAGTTCCCATTCTTCTGATAGACAGCCTGTGATCAAGAAAGAGCTGTATTTACATCTGTGTAAACTAACAAAGCACTCCAACCAAATAAGCTGATGAGAAGGGTAATTGGGCTTCTACTTGTAAAGAAAAAGATGAAAAAAAATAAAAAGACCCTGGAAGAAAACTAATACTCGGAACATTGAAACGATGAAATGAAAACAATTTGAGCTTGCTGGCTTTCTAGAATTTAGAGTTACAATTTGAAATATAATGACAACACTGTAGGCGAAAAGTATTAGTTTAATGACTATTACTATTATTGTCATATCTACCTAGAATTTTCCACGAACAGAATCATACAACTTTGAAATGTGTAAAACAAAATTTGTGGAACTAACAAACATTTACTCTCAAAGAAAATAAATTCTTAGCATTGATGATAGGCAGGGCAAAGAGGTTAACAAAAGTGTATTCCATATCAAATTTGCAACAATTACATACGCAATGCTAGAGATACAACAAATGTTCATCTTATTACTCCAATGCACAAACAAACAACTAAAAACTGAAATAGATTTCAAATAGATATCAGTTTTTAGTTTTTGTTTTCATTTTTGTTACGCCTCCCTCCCATCCTCCCCTCTCATCTTCTCTCTCAATCTCACACTCACCCATTCTCGCTCTCATTTTCCTCTATAATCTAGCACAAAAAATGAAAACTAAAAACTAAGATAGAAATAGTTATCAAACGGGCCCTAAAAGACTGGATGCTAAGAAAAACATGAATTTCTCAACTGAACCATGTAAACCTAAATCATCTAGGCTTATGGGAAGAACCCAAACAACTAAACCATCTACCGGTGTTTGCCTTAAACAACGACGTAGGAAGGTTGATGAGTCGATTTTATATTATATATTTAACCTCATTCTTACAAATTACCACAACCAACTTCACTTTTTGTTTCAAAACGAAGAACCCAATTCAGAAAATTCTACACGAACACGATTCAAGTACTCTTCAACTCAATTGATTGCAACAAAATGAAATATAACTTTTTGGTTTTTGTTTTGACATAAATAAAATATACCCGAGACGGTGAAAGAGCATTGAGCTCTGCAATTGCAACCTCGTGGCTCCGTATCTGCTTTGTGAGACCGAGTTTGGGGTCTTCTGCGGCGGCACTACCGGTGTTTGCCTTAAACGACGACGTAGGAAGGCCGGCCATCTTTCAGTCTCTTTCGGTTTTATTCAGTCTTCACCGTCACTGGTTAGTCCTAAAAAATAACTCGACGCTTCTATTTTATCACCCGGAAAAGAAAAATATATTGTGGAAAATGTAGCAATGCCAACTCTCAATTGGTCGTGTTAATATCTTGAAAAAGCAAATTCATTTTCTCGTGCGAATCAAGTTTCATTAATAGAAAGCTAATGATACGCAATAAAGATGGGTCAACAATAATAAAACGCCTTTCTTGAATCTTGACTACTCCTAATAAAAATTATCAAAGAGAGTTTTAGAGCCAGCCAGCCCTCACCTGAGAAACGAAAACAAAGAACACCAAGGAACAAAAATGGAAGCAGTAATGGGATTGATGCGGAGAATGCCTCCCAAGACACCGAGATGGCTCTCTCTGCCCTTCTCTCCCTTCTGCCCCAACACTCGTCCGATCTCCTCTCTCAAGTCGATCAGCCCCTTCCAACGCAGGTGCCGTGATGGCTTTAGATTTGGATGGTGGATAGGGTGTGTGTGGGTGGGTATGTATGACTGGTGGTGAGTTTGGGTGGTTGGATGATGGTGGGGTGGTTAGTGGCGGAGAGAGGAGAGAGGAGAAAGGAGGAAGGAGGAAGGAGGAAGGATTTGGGGATAGGGGATGGTGGATGAGGTGGGAGAAACGGCTAGGTGGTTATTATTATTATTTTTCATTTTTTATTATTAATTATTTAAATGGTGGAAATACATTTGCCCTTGCACACATTTAGTACATGCAATTAAACTGACAGGATTGAGAGATATGACCTAATTTGTTAACGACTGCAACTACAGTGACGAAATCGGGAAAATTGAAATCAAGGTGACTAAAATTGATTTCAAGCCAAATCTCAGGGATCAAAATTGTAATTAACCTAGAACATAAAGTCCACATAAAGACAAAAAGCTTCCAAACAGCAAATGCCCGTAATAGACAAAAGTCCACAAAACACAACACTGCCTTAAGAAACCCCAAGAACAATAATAAATATGTCCCACACAATCCAGCAGCCACAAGTCACCACCAAACTAAGCCAACAACAACCAAAGAGGAACCGGTAACCAAAGAAAAATGGTGGTGGGCAAGGCACCCGACTATAACAAGTACAACGAGCAATGCTACAATAATCCAAGCAATAAGTGCTATTTGCACTTTAAAGGCATCTCAAACTCCGTAAGTGCCATCGAGGGAAACCGACAGGAGAGACATCTATGGATTCAAAGAGACGATGATAGTGGTTGAGACCCAATAATAACATGCAGTCTTCGGCGATGAGGAGAGAAAAATCATAACAAATACTTGTAAACACACCACCGAAGAAAAAACTAATAATTTCCCCTAAAAAAGAAACAACCAAGTTAACAGAAAAAAAAAAAAATTAGAAAACGACTCTTCTAAAACAGAGCAGCACCCCAAAATGTGGAAGAGAAAGAAAAGGAAAGAAAATGGGGAAGTTGGAGGAAATTGGTGGAGGGGGAACTAGGGCAAAAGAAAAAACGAAAATCAAAAAAAAAAAAAAAAAAAAAAAAAAAAAAAACATAAGGGCTCACCAAAGAGGGAGCAACAACCCTAGGGTGAAGGACTCGTCTCATTATAATTTGTTCATTAAACGGAAAAAAAAAAAAAAAAAAAAATCAATATGTGCATTTGCTACTAATTTAATTTCTACCATTTTAATGATCTTGAACAATTTAAAGAAGAATAGTTAAAAATTTTGCACATCAACTACCGTTGTTTTTCGCGTAAAAAAAACATCGTATCTCATTAAGTGTGTCTATTCCTTAGCCCTTTTTTCCCCTGAAAATGAACTTTTTTTTTTTGTTGGAAATCTTTTTTTGTTTAATTTTATTGGATCATATAGTATAATGACTATAACTATTATCACGTCTATTTTTGTCTTTTTCGTTATCACTCTCATTATTTTTATCTTTTTCATCTTACTGGTTTTCATATTGAAGATCATAAACATCCAACCAATACATCATGAACAAAAGAAAGTTGGACTATATTTGCATAATTTTGTTCATATACGATAAATGAACATATTGTAAATAGATAATCAAATTCAAATCTTAACTCAATATAAATAAAGTTTCGCTTCATCCATGCTAGACATTTACAAGTACATACTCAAAATCGTGAAAAACTTACAATTTACCAATTCTGTTAGCGAGATTGTCAAGAAAGTCGTTATTTGCCCACGTGGCACCTACGTTTACAATTTTTAGAGGACATTTTTGGCATCTCAGTGCAGGCTCATGTTTTTAGAATTTTCACGCCCATAACATTACATGTGGCACCCAAAACCAACCATAATTCCTAATTCCCAAATCCCAAATCAACATATTCTCATACCTTAAGCCCTAAATCGACAAAATTCGCGCCCTATGTTTCAAATTGCAAAAAGCAAAGACGATGATGTCTGCAAATTCGAAGTGGGCCCGCCTATTTGTCGATGTGGCAATCAATGTCATCTGACAAAGTTGTGGACTGACGATGACCCTGGGACAAGATTTTGGGGCTGCATCGATTATGAGATAATAAGATGTTGCTCATTCTTTGATTGGTATGATCCACATGTATATGAAAGGTCGAAGATTGTGATACGTGGACTGTTCAAAAGATTAAACAAAGAGGAAGAGGAAAATTAAAAATTGAAAATGGAGATTAGAGCTGCCTCGAAAGCACAAAGGAGTCAGATTATTGTGATTGTATTTTTGGGAATGCAAGTATTGGAATAGAGAGAGATTGGATCATCCAAGAACGTGAAACTAGCACTTTAATTTTAGGGATTGAATTTTAGGAGGTTTGGGTGATGTTTTTAGTGGCATTGATGGAGTCCTTTGGAGAATCAAATTGGTTTATATAGTCTGACTATTTATATGAAAGTGATTTGTGTAATCTGAACTGTCAACTTATATGAAAGTGGTTTATGTATGAAATGTTAGCCAATTTCTAAATGCGTAGGCTGATTTTGTATTTGTGTCTCAAGTTGTATACATACTCATCCATTTCCAAATATATGTAGCTCACAAGACATAAATCCATTTCCACAATATCTTAATGGACATACACCTAAAAAAACCAAACACAGATTAGCCTATTTTTTATATTAAATGGACATACACCTCTCACACACCGATACAAATGGACCATCAATATCATGTTCTCACAAACCCAATGACAAACAACTTCAATATATAAGCTCAACTCCAGTTCAGAGCAAATAAAAAGTTACAACAACTAAACCTTAATAGTGCGTTTGGATGAGGAAATTTAAAAGTAAAAAGGATTTCATAAATGACGGAATTTAAAATGACGAAAATTAATGTTCTAGAATTTGTAAATTTTCTTGTTTAGGTGACGGATTTAAAACACGGAATTTAACCTTTATTTGTAAAGTTATCTTTTTTAAAAACTCAATCTCTCTTTGGATTTTAAAAATAACGACTTTTAGATAGAATTTAAAGTTGAGATTTATGATCTCCAAATTCCATGTTTTTTCTCACGCGGAATTTCTAAATTTCTATGTTTTTTTTATCCAAACACGGGAATCGGTTCATGTCAATTTAGAAATTCTGAGTTTTGTCAAAATCCCAAGTTTATTTAGAAAATAAACAGGGTTGTAGTGTAAAGCTAAAGAAATTACTTTAATGAGTACCATGACTCCCACAACGATGAACACCCAGAGCCATCTCAACGGACAATCCACACTCGATTTCCTCCTTTGTGGTCTTTGATGGATGTGATGTGGAGAACATGTTTCGATTTGGGGATTAAGTTTCTATTTGGGGATTAGGTTTTCGATTTTGTTTCATTTGTTTGGTTTGCAATTTGGGAATAAAACTTCGATTTGGGGATTAGTTTCCGATTAGGGTGAATAATTAAGAGCCACATGTAATATAGTGGGAGGTACAATTCTCCAAACATGAGCCTCCAATGAGATGCCAAAAATGCCCTCTAAAAATTATACACATAGGCAGATAACGACTTTCCTGACGATCTCGCTAATGAAGTGGGTAAATTGTAGGTTTTCTGCACTTTGTATATACGTGTTAATTCTCCTAAAATAGGCATGAACTAGAAAATGACCCTATAGTTTGGGGGTTGGTCTTTTGTAGTTTGTCCAATAAAAAATGAATTACTTAATTAAACTAGTGCCTTTCTTATTGTGGTACAAAAACGTTATTCATAACAAATGTTTTTAACTTGCGTATAAACCATTGATGTCGTACAATTAGTAGGTTCAGTCATAAATGATTCTAGGTAGGCAATGTTTTGTAACTTAACTAAGTTGAAGAAAGTCTTTAATATCGAGATGAATTAAATCGGTTGTGTATTTATGAGGTGCTATGACGTTTTCATATTCAAAATCACATGGACCCTTAACAGAAACCTTAAAAATAAACAAATGCTTAAAACTTTCTCCATCGAAGAGTTCTTTCCATTTCCCATAGAAAATAAAAACTGATTTGATACTACAAAGCACTGTGGCCGCACTCAATATGTATGCATTATTGGTCACTTTGCTTTTGGTGAGTCCATCTGGAATGATTTTTTCATGTTTTGGAATTCCAACCTTAGAGGCATCCTTGGATGAATATAAAAAACATATCTCCATTAAGTGTGTTCGGGAAGTTGGTGCAAGTATTTTTGAAGGCAAGGCTAGCATAACTGATGCTTGTTGTCATGATCTTGCATTTGTAGGCAAAACTTGCCATGATCTATTCTTCAACTTTGCTCTTGCGCCTAAACCCAATGTCGACAAATTTAGAGCCTTGGCAAAGAGCGAACAAGTTTGGAGTCCATGTGTTACAATTACAGTTTCTCCTACATATTCTATCACAATTCCAACCTCAGAGGTATTAAATTTGAAGATCTTGTATGAATGTATAAAACATATCTCCATTAGGTGCGCTCGGGAAGTTGGTGCAAGTATTTTTGAAGGCGGGACTAGTGTAACTAATGCTTGTTGCCATGATCTTGTGTCTATAGGCAAAACATGTCATGATCGATTCTTCAACTATGTTCTTGCGTCTAAACCCAATGTTGCCAAATTTAGCGCTTTGGTAAAGAGTGCACAAGTTTGGAGTCGATGTGTTGCAACTTGCAATTACAGTTTCCCCTAACTCTTCTGTCACTTAATTGGAGAACAAAATTGATCATAAATTGATGTAGGACGAGAAATGGGTCATTTATGGTGGGAAATATTAATTAAAATAAAGTGGCTCAAAGTTGGAAGTAAATCGTGCAAGAAAGGAAAATTCTGGTTAAGCATCAATTATGGCGCTTGGAAAAGAAGGAATGTGTATTGTTGGGATTTTTGGGTTGCTTGATTTCTTGAGAAGATTTATATTATATTTATATTTTTGAGAATAATTTATCAATCAAGATATTATTTTAATTAGTTTTCTTATTAGTTAAATTTTAGGAATATTCTAGAACCTAAGATTTCCTACGGTTTTAGGATTTTTTTGGTTTTATATTTAAGCCAACTCGTAGCATTGTATTAATAAATTTTATCATATTATTAATCAAATTTATAGATTTTCTCTATTTTCTAGTGGATTTCAGTTTATCTTTTCGGGTTCAGACGTTTGTCGATCCGTAAACCCATGCTTCCGTGCTGTATCATAAATTATGTATGAGAGTGTAACATTTTAACTTAATTAATGTTCATTGAAAGGAAAAAAAGAGAGAAAAGATATTTCAATATGTGCATTTGCTATTAGTTTAATTTCTACCGTTACTTAATGATCTTAAACAATTTAAAAGAAGAATAGTTAACAATTTTGCCTTTCAACCAATTCCTCCAAACCGTTGTTGTGACAATTAAAAATTGAGAGATTAACTAAAAAAAATAGAGTTTTTAAGTGTGTTTATTCTTTAGCCCTTTTTTTTTCCCTCAAAATAAACTTAGTCTTAAATCTATTTTGTTTAATTTTATTGGATCGGATAGTATAATTACTTCACTATTATCATGGGTATGTTTGTCTTTTCCATTCTCACCCTCATTATTTTAATCTTTTTCAACTTACTCGTTTTTACATTGAAGATTAGAAACACCCAATCAATTACTCGTCTTCAAAAACGTTTTCACATTCATGCTGTTGCTCTCTTGATGGTTAGTTATGCCAATTATTTTGTCAAATTGAGTGTCGTTTGCATCCATTTAATTTGGGGTCACTCGACTATCACCAAAACCCAAAATTGGGGTCAATGCCTCTAAATTTTAGTCATGTATGTTGCACGTGATGGTAACTAATGAAAAATTATGACAGATTCAACGTTGGTCTTTTAGGGTAGCTGTTGCGTTTTTGCTAGTGTGGTTACATAGACAATTTTGAAACACATTCGAGATTTTCTTAGGAATAATGAGGACTTAAATTAAAACGTGGGGTGCAAGGTAACTCAAACGAATACCGGGTTCAAACATAAAAACTCTTCGGAGAATTACCTGGACGCTTTAATTTATCATTTTAGCTTTATAGTAACTTCAAAGATCATCAATGATCTTTCATAACTCAAACTAAATGACATATCAGCTACTAAAGGATCCATGAACCAACCTATCTGAACTGGAACCACAAAGATATCCACTCAAAATGAAAATTGCTTCAACAAACTAATAAATAACTAAATCAAAACACCCATAAAAAAATTTACATTACAAACCATTTCACTCCGGAAGAAGTCAAACACAACATTTAGTCCATATTTTACAATGCTCCCCCCAATGTACTTCTTGGCACCAGCACTTAACCTGCAACAGTCTGTTCCAATCCTGTGTGAACACCAAAAGATATGAGAGCATTAGAGAGAGCTTTTAGTTGGCTTAAAATCAAGACAACGGCGATGGATAGAGGAGAGAGTTGAAAAACACGTCTTAAATAATCAGATAAACTTATACAGGAGCCCTTAATTGTAGCTTTACCTGATTTGTTCATACTGCCAATTTCGGGTCCACTGTTCCTGCTGCATTGCCTTCTCCTGTAAGAACGTGGTCTGGATCCTGGAAAAGAAATTCACTTACTGGTTAAACCAAAAAGCAAAAGAGGGGTAAAATTAGGCAAGTGTGAAAATTACCTCCATTCCCCATTTGATGTAATCTGGGGACTCACAGGCCTTATATTCCTCAACCAAACTCTCAAGTATCTCTCTTGATTCGTCAAATTCCGAAAGGTCATTCTCCTGTCCACGTTTTATGTCATACTTATATGAGACACAAAAATTACAAACATCCCATAAAGTTGGAACACTCTAAAAGATTTCTCATCCATCACCAAGATGCTAACTGATTAAAACGAAAAGAAGGAAAAAACAGGAGGCAAAAAGAAAGGCATGCTTCTTCGTTAATTAGTTAACTACATGGAATATGCATATGACAACTGAAGCACATCAATTTGCACTCATTAAGTCAAAAACTTCTCGCCAAGCATTTTAATTGTTATTTTTTATTTTTTAAAAATTCCAAGACTGCATAGTGGCATCAAGAAATTGAGAAACCATATCTCAAGAAATACTAACAGTTGTAGGGATGGTAACTTACAGCAAACATTGGGAACTTCCGATAGTTGTCAAGAAAGGCTTGCTTCTTTCTTAACATCATATACTGGCTCAAACACTTACTGAAAAGGTGGCGAATACTAGTATGGCTTGCCAGCATAAGACCACTGACCTAAAAAGAAGCAACATACACAATTCATTATTATAAAATAGGGTGTTATTTTAACTAAAAACATAAATCCGCAAAATTTTGCTTAAATTAACTTTCAAGTGCAAGTATAACAATGAAAGAGAGTTTACAGTGCAGACTTTCTGCACTTGATTATCAAAATAAAAATCTGACAAAGGAGAGAATCTCAGATAAGAATTGGATCCCTACCCTATGGGCCGTTTGCACATATGGAGACTTTCTAGACAAAGCAACCTACACAAACAAGCAGAAAGTAAAAGATCAAATATCCAGATAACGTCCAAAAAATTAGATTGATCACAAATTTACTTTCTTGTATTGTGTTAAAACACCTGAATGCTTGCAGGGCCCCATTCAATAAAGTTAACGAGCTTTCTTTCACGTATCCTCTGCAAACTTTCATGAACCTGATTGCATAGAAAAAGGCACAATAAACCACTGTCAAGACAAAAGAAAATAGTAGAAGAGGAACTAAGGTGCTTAACATTCTATAACAAGGAAATTCTGGGTCACATTTCCACAAAAATTCAAGACATTACTATTATAATAAGAGAATCTAGCCAACATTTAGCAGCTATATAGGATAATTGACACAATTTCATTTCAATATTTTCATCAATATAGATTTTGCTGATTTATAAATTACAATAATATTATTATTACAACCTGAGTAGGGTCAACTTCTCCCTGAATGATGTTTAATATTGAGATGTACTTCGCTTGACTAGCTTCTTTTGTTCGAGCATATGAGGAAACCATTATATTTTTTGTCTGCAAAATGAGAATAATGTCAAGGAATTGTTTAATTTTGCTTTGTCGAAGATAAAAAAAAAGTAAATCAAAACTTCTTACCTGCAGAAGTCTTCTCATAACATCAAGTACAGTGGTTTTGCGAATCACATTGGCCTGCCAAGAGGAGATATACATGAATCAAAAAGCTAAAATTATAGTTTAGAAGCATAAAATAAACAAGTAATGTTTGCAACAATATTAGATGCCAAATCAATTCCCCTCTATTTAGACACTTACTCAAGGCATGTGCCTTCACACACATAAGTACTTGGATGTATCAATAAACACACAAATAGACAATATAAGGTTATCAACTGACACACATGAGTGAATCATACCTGGCGCTCAACTGTGAGGGGTGTATACCCTGTCATTAGAAAATGGCATCTTGGTGTTGGAATCAAAGATGCAAGAAGACCAACCAAATCATTGTTCATGTACCCTGGATATCTCAGAGTGGTTGTGCTGGCAGACATTACAGTAGAAACCAAAGAATTTGTTTGAGCAAAGGTTGGATTTGTTAAATGAAGACGCTCAACAGCAATTCTATTCAAGGCGGTGTTATCAAGGACCACAACACAATCAGCATTAAGCGTTAGTCGTTTAAGCGTCAAAAGTGAGTTATAGGGCTGGACCACCACATCACTTGTTTCCATCTGGTTAGGAAATACACTGTATGTCTGAACCAGTTTTTTGCTGTATCGATCATTCAAAGTCTCCAACAGATAGGAACCCATGCCTGCATCATATGTTGTGAATATACTCAAAATATATTCAAGCAATAAAGTCCTTAAAGTACTTCAGAAATCATAAAGAAGGGAACTTGTATAATACTACAAAGCACACCGCAGCCATCAAAGCTAGATTTTGCCTCAAATTTGACCAAATTTTGCCATTGAAGCACATCACATCATATGTAGTAGCTAATTCCCTATATGAATGATCACACTTCCAAATGAAGGTGGCTTTATATAGCACCGGCGTAAATTATATGCTATCTAAAGTTAAAAAGATTGAAATGTTATATTTTACTTGTTTAACCCAGCATTGTAGTCAAAAGGAGGTATTTTGACCAATCCAACCGATAAAAAAGAGAAGAAAGTATTTGGACCAAATCGTTATTTACAAGATGATTGAAAAATATAAAAATATAAACACTAAACAGAAGAAAAGAAACCTGAGCCTGTTCCTCCAGCAATAGAATGGCACAGAACAAATCCTTCTAGACTATCACTCCCATCAGCTTCTCTATCAATCATGTCCATTATAGCCTCTTCAACACCCTTTCCCTGAACAGAATTTACAACAACCCCATTTCACTTACAAGGAAACCAAGCACAAAGCTTTGATATCATAAAATTAACAGTATCTACAGAGATTGTCTCTAAACACCTGACTACATACAAACCTGATCATATCCACTGGCCCAATTATTTCCTGCTCCACCTCCATGATCTGAAACAAAGATGTTTTCATGATTATAGAGATTTCGATATTCGCTGTTTTGAATACCGTTAATTACTCTAGGCTCCAGGTCGATCAGCAAAGCTCGCGGTATGTAGTGCTGATCATCAGCTTGATAGAAAAACACATCTTTCCGGTCACCACCCTGTAGATCAATCAAAAGATAATACATATATGTCAAGAGCAGGACTGAAGAATAACTATTTTCAAATATATATTTCCTGATCAGCACTTGATAATATTGCTATGGTGCCTACTGCCTGATGACCCTTACAACCACAATTCAGATCAATAATGCACAGCACCTGATTGATTTCCTCAATTGAACCCAAAATTATTCATTGTAATTGTTTATTATACTACCTGAGAACAAAATTCATCAATTGGGCAACTTTAAATTCATTAATTCTTCAATTCATAACAGAACAAAATCACACTTAAACTAAGCCTAGCTCGCTACTCGGCTCCATTTCCCCAACTTCAAATTCCATTTCCTTTCCCAAACAAGAATTTTCTCAGTAACCAAACATAGAGACAAGCTCTTAAGTGAGTGAAGAACCACCTGAGTGGCGAAGTCCTCGAGAATTCCATCTTTGCTGATTCCATGCTCGAGGCAGAGCTGCTTCCAGAACTCCATGCCGATCTGGTTCCCGCATTGTCCGACCTGCAATGTGATTATCTCTCTCGGCATTTTCCCGCAGTTTCTCCGAAAAAAACCTAGGGTTTGTTTGGACCGATGGAAAACGAAAACACAAAAAAGAAACAGAAGAAAATGTGCGGAATACACAACGGCTGTAGTCTGAAGAATGCTAATGAGCGCTTTCGGTCCGGCCGGTTATTTCGCCGAAGCCTGCCACCAAACCGAAGCCGCGACCATTAGTTGTGACGAGATGAAGATGGACAGATTGAAAGATTTAGAGAGTGAGAGAGAGATGTAACTCGAAATTGGGTGAAATTGGCGACTGGCAGAGTGAAAGAGTGGAAGAGGAAGGAGGCCGAGAGGGATAGAGCTGAACTGAGACTGAATTTTTTTAAACACAATTTGTAGCAGGGCTTCCCGGTTTGATTTCCCATTGGACTGGTTCGAGAATTTTTTATTTATTTATTTATAAATTTATCAACCTGATCCAAGACTTTTAAAACCAAACCCATTTTTAACCGATTTAATATGGTTCCGGTCTGGCTTTCTGTCAAAATTGAAGTATATTTGGTTCGGCTAGTTGGCTAAGATAGTAGGTCCACTCCCTGCTTGTAAGTTCGATCTCTCTCCATGTACATTAGAGTAATTTAGAATATTACTATTGTCAAAACAAAATTAATGAAAATCAAACCTAATTCGATCGGAGTTTCCGATTCAATTGATTTCTAGATTTTTCAGTAGCATTGTCCAGATTAGTGCTGCTTATGTACGATTAGTTGGGTACACATGTTCTGAGCTTCATATCAAATGAGATACTGGTTGAATTTAGGATTCTTTGTTGGATAATAAAGGGATATCTTACTACTAGTGAACATCTACGATTAAAATTCTACCAACTTAGAACAAAATAGAGCATAATAATAATAAGGTTAAAGTATACGTTTGCATTGGGATAGGGGATCGTCATATGATTAAACGACCCTTAATTATTGGGTCACTAATTCTTAGTGACGAAAATGACTTAACTTTATGTTATGAGCATTTGGGCTGAGGATAACCTTATTGGGCTTATCATCTGTTTTCTCTGCTTTTGGGCTTTGTAAGGTGTGTAAGCCCAATCACGTGGCTGATGAGCGCAAACGACTTTGCATGCTTCTAATCAATACACAATTAGAAGTGATATACTTCCCTTGTATAGGACCAAGAACAAATCGCGCTTTGCAAGGCGTGTAGGCCCAATCACGTTGGTGACATACATAAAATGACTGTTTTCCCCTAGATTTGATGAAAAATATAACTGATTATGACATTGGATCAATGGTGTGAGATAAAGTGAAGTTGAGGAATAATATTGGACTTGGAGGACTAAAATTTAAGTCGGTAATAAATTCAGGGATCATTGTTCGTAAAAGCTTTTGAGGCTAAACTTGAAATGATCATTGTACCCCTAAATTTAACAGAAGTAACAGAGGACCAACCGTCTTAAAGAAAGTAGAATTGAAGGACTACAACATCCATGTTTAAAGTTCAAGACCGAAAATGCGAATTGAGCACAAATTCAAGTACTCTGCTCTTATAAACCCTTACATTTATTTATATTTATTATTTATCTCACACCTATGATTTTTATATGAACACCATATATATGCTATGGCTATTAATATATGGTAATTATAGTCATAAGTTTTGACGCAAATTTTTTTTAAGAGAAAGGCGATCAATTGCATTCATCGGAGCAAATTTTTTAGATTACCAGGGTGTGTTAAATTGGGTTCAAGCAATGACCAAAACTCCACCTCACATCACATCGCTAATTGCAGTACATAACTTGTACTTTAATGACTGGTAAATGAAAAAAAGAAGGAAAAATAATCAATCAAAAATACAATCAACCCAAGCCCCTTATCTAATGATCCTAAGAGGGTATCGTCAGCCTCCCATTGCTTGCGTTCAATTGTGTGAGATTTACCTCTTGAGGAAGAAGATGATATTCGATGCCAAGGTTTTGGAAAATCTTCTTCAATTCAAACACAAGTTCTGATCTTCGAGCACTCTTTTCTCCATAGTTTTGATGGTTCATGGTGTGTTGAACACATAGCGTCATTTTCATCTTGTCCACATTCTCAATCTCCTTCACTATCACCGAGTGTTTTGGGTTCCAATACTTTGACTTACTCTCAATGTATCTGCATGCGCACATTCCATGCAACACTTGTCACCACAAACAAATCTTTAACAAAATTTAAATTTAACATTTAATCGTTTGAGAAAGTTTCTGTAGGAAGCACTTATGTTCATAAACGATTTTTTAGAAGTGCTTCTAAAAGAATAATGTCAAAAAATTTATTAAAAATCCAAATGCTTATCCATAAAGCACAAAAATATTTTTTAAGTTTTTCTCCTAAACGCTATTAGAAGCGTATTTGGTTGTCAGTAAAAGCTTTTAGCCATTTCAGAAGCACTTTGAAACAGACCTTAGTGGGTTATAGATGATTATGTTGAGACTAATAAAAAACAATATAATAAGCCCTAGTGTAGACTAGGAATAACTTTTATTAGTAGTAAATTTTATTTAAATATTCCAAGGTTATGTCGAGCCATTTAACAAGTGAATTATATATAATATGGAAGGTAGATGAGGAGATATGTTACTTACGATTGTATAGACTTCTTGAGTGCAGAAACATCATCAACCGGAGTAGAAACATCAATGGTGAAATCAACAGTGTCAGCCATGTCTGGACTTCTTCTGAAATTACTGATAGGCTTTGTAAGTAGCACAGAATTAGGGTAGTATATTTTCTCATTATCGTATCGTAAGAAAACTGTAGATAAAATGTTCATCTCTTCTACAATCATCTGCAACATATATAAATAAGAACATTAATTTCATCAGAAAGTAACAAACAATAAAATGTGACACACAATTTTTCTTTATCCAAATAAATTTAGGCTCACTTATTTGGGGCATTTAGATTTTATCTTTTGATAAAATAGTTTTTTAAAAATCTAAAATCATGGTTTATTTTAAAAAATCATATTATTTAAGGATAATGATCTAATTTTTTTATTTATCATGTTTATAAAGTAAAATATGAAACGTATATAGTGAGACATATTGGTGAAGAAAATAATCCCAACATTACTTAGACGGTTTACATCATTGAAATAAAATTGGTAGTGGATATCCTATAAGGTGTTTCTTAATAGATGGGGACTGTTACTATATATATAGTGCACATCATTGGTGAAGAAAATAATTGAGTATATAATATATCTGACCTGCACACCCTCGACCACACAACGATCACCGACATCAAATGGGTGCATCACGAACACAAAAATGATGGACTCGAACACAGTTTTGCACATGTTTTGGAACATGAAGCCTACAAGCAGCAGTTGAGAGGTCACCACAAAGATCACCTTGGTTGTGGCCAAACCCATCACCAAAAGGCTCACCACACTTATGATCACAATCACGATTCCACTTGCCAACTTGTGGAGTTGATGCACTGCAGTCTTGGTATCATTCAAGGAGTGAGCCAATGCTTTGCGCTCAATATAGGCATGCACCTTTGAAACCATTGTGTCAAAAGATGATCGATGAATTAAGACATGCAAATTAAAGGGTCAAATGATTGTGACTCACCACCCAGTTTCTGAAGGAAGATTTTGTAATTCTTCCAGTTTCAATTGCTCCTTCAAACAGAGGAAATGTGGTGTGAATTACATCCCTTCTCAAGAACCGTAGTAAATCTTCCTCTTCTATATATCTGTAACAAGGATACAGAAGAAAACTTGATTATGGTATTGTTGACGGCTGATAGGTCCCAGCTCTGATTGCTACATATAAACAAAACTTCCAATTGCATGTACCCAAAAAAGAATACAAGTTCTAATTTGATGTATGTCGATAGTTTTATGCTCAAAAACCAAAACTAAAAACTAAAAATAAAAGTCACCACTAGTACCATTGCAACACCAAATTTTATTTATTTATTTAGTTGAGAGTAGCCAAAAAATATATTTTTTTTAAAGAAAAAGAATCATATATCCTTGGTTGATAGTTATGATATTAACATTGAATGTAGGTTTATCATTCAATTTAATTAATGTTAAGAGGAAGATATTACTTTAATATAATCTAAATTGCGCTGACGTCAACTTTAAAAAAATGTTAAAAAATTGAAAAAAATTCTGAAATATTTTTTTATACATACCTAGCAATTTTTTAATTATTATTAATCTCATACATATAAATAAAATTAGTCCCTTATGAATAGTAACTGCCCTTGGGTTATCATGACAAGAGGTGGAAAAGCAAAATAAAAAAAGGTAGAGCAATCACTATTTATGTGAATAGTGTCTGCCCGACACCATTGTGGAAGTGGTCTTAGAAACCTTTTTCTCCATCCAAAGCCACCAACCACCCTTGGGCCATCCTTAAAGCACCTCTCAAATAGCATTTATGTTTTCATACCAAAATTTAATTGTTTTTCCCTAAGGATGGAAGTGAACACATATGAAAAGCGTTGCGAAACAAAACATATATGTGTGCAGTGGCGGATCTACAGTGGGATAAAGAGTGTCACTTGATCTCTCGAAAACAAAGTTGCTCGAGGATACTTTTCTTCATTTACTTAAAAACCTTATATAGTAAACCATACGTTTATCAATTGCATCATTTGAACAGGAGGACAAAAAGGAAAGAAAAGGTAATTAAAATAACAATCTTAGTATATACAAGAAAGTTTGCTAATTTTTATCAGATATATATGTTTGTTTTTTGTCACAAAAATTTCAAGAAATGAAAGAAAAATAGCATTTTACCCTCAATCTTCATGTGTGTTTTAAGCAAAGAGTGCTATAGGGTGGGCAGGTGGTCCAGGTCAGTAGTGTCGGTGTGAGGGGGGTCGGTTTCTTGCCAAAAAAATTACGACACAAACAAAATACAATGGCCATTCTCATAGAAGCACTATCTTCATGGTGGTCATGCTCATGGGCATATATGCATACGTTGGAATGATTGAATATATGCAGATGCAAGGACAGCCATTGGTAGTTATACTGAATCATATGAAATACAGTGAGTGCCCTCTTATGTGTACCACTACATCCTGCAATCCCTTTTTATTTATATTTTATATATATATATATATATATATATATATAAATGATTTTTAGCCATAATTGTTGATTAATGAAATATGTAAAGAAGCTCGCAATTAGGAGACACTAAGATTGCTCAATATCATTACTCCTATTATAATATTAATGTACTCATTAAGCATGTCTTAGGTAATTGTTTTTGGCATATATGATATATACTATCTTACGTTTTGACACAAAAATAAGAATTCATTTAATTTCTTTCTCATGTTGGAAGAGATCCTAAGTTCGGATATTACTCGTTTCTTATCGATATAAACAGAATTGTTTGTTCATATTGAAGATCTAACATAAACACCTTCTAACTCAACTAGTTAAAGACACCCAATATCACTCGTATAGAATAACACGTGCTAATCATATGGTAGCTAGAAGAGCTTTAAGTACAAAAAATTTCTTCTTTCTTTTGTTGCCCGCAGTAACATATATTATTATTTGGGTGCGTTGGATAGATGACACTACGATGCACCCACACCTGTCAGGCATGGAGTAGGAGTAAAAATTAAACGGGTCGGGGGTTCAAATTTGAAAATATAGTCCATCATATTAATCATGACAACTACTCATGGTAAGAATTTAAAGAAAAAAAAAGTAATTTTGAAAAGAAAAAGTAAGAATGGAACCGACTTTTAGGATGCTAATGTATGATGAACCATAAGTGTCTTACGCACTTACTAATTTAATTAACATAAATTAATAGAAGGTTGGCATCATGATGATGCATACAGTATGGTTTCGTTATTTGAAAATCATCTAGTGAAAGTGATAGAAATTAATAAAAAAGTAGTGAATGTGAGAAAATTACTTACTTGGCACCAGGCTTGGCAACATTCTTGAATATCCTTTGAGCACTGTTCCTGGCCTCCCATTCACTTGTGATCTCCGACTCTGCGTTTCCAAAATCATCTATGGTTCTTGTAATCGTCGACAGCCCCGAAGACCTCACATAATTCACAAGCTTCTTCACGCTCCATGCCGTTGCCCTCCTCGTCATGCTCAACCTTCTAAGCTTCTTCATGTCAATCCTCCTAGACTCGTAACCTTGCCTACTAGACCTCGACATGGCATGAGACTTGTCCCTCAACCTCGCAGGCAACGACTTCGACGCCTGGAAAGGGCGTCGTGGAAGCTCCTCCCTCTCGTCCTCGTCTAGAGGTGGCCCGGAGAGGGCTTCCAAAATGTAGTGGTGGAAAACGCTCTCTTTCATGCGGTCAAAGAATGTAGATACATGAAATGAGGAGGCTAAGACTTTAACAAACAAGATCTTTAGCAACCATATTGTGGCTCCAATTAGCACAGCTATTAGAGCACGAAACACTTTCTTGAGGACCTTGCTGTGCTTGTGAACATTGGGGAACATGATCATCCAAGCAGCTAAAACTAGGCCTAACCAAGCACAGTTTTGGAAACTCCTCCTCAAACCAAACACAAAGTATAGTACCTTTTCTCTAAGCATGAAGTTTCTCTCTATGAGAAATACAAGAAACCCAACAACCCAACCAGAGACTAGGCGCCCACAAAACATAACCATGACCATTAGACACCATTTCCATATCTCCAAACCCCACTTCAATTTGTTTATGAGGAAATCTAGGGTTAGGGAGCATACCAAGCAAGTCATGATTATGAGAAACAAAGTCCATTCAATAACAGCTCGCTTGTTTATCTTTCTCTTCCTTTTCTTTCGGTGCTTTCCGTGTTTTCCATCTTCTTCTTCATCATCTTCTTCATTTTCGTACCAGTCTTCATCGTCATCGTCGTCTGTAGATGAGTTGTTGTTTTCGTAAGGGTTGAAGGGTTGGAGTTCTTCTGATTCGAGAATCGTTCTTGTTGGCAAAGGTTGCTTAATCTCCTCGAACCGTGAGCGGGGCTTGGAGAAGTTTAGGCGTCTAAAAGTTTTCGTTCTTGATTGTGAGATTGCAGTATTAGGATCTGCTTGGGGTGATTGTTTTAGTTTGGGGTTTGATTGGTCTATGGTGACTACCACATGGTCTGTGTTGCTCTTCTGAACATCCATGGCTTGCCTTCAACTCTCAAAGAAGCCAAAAAGAATGGAAGCATCCGAGGGGGAGAGAGAAAAATGAGCCAGGTTTGCCTTTCTAGGAGAACACACAGTATTATTTATTTAATTAAGAAGGAAGGAAACCATCAAGTATCAAACGAAGCTTTTGCCCTCACTCTCACTTTCACTCTCACTCTCACTCTCTCTCTCTCTCTCTCTCTCTCTCTCTCTCTCCATGTCCTATTCAACTTTAAGATTGGGAATTCTCACGTTATAGTTATGGGTCCTTACTTTATGTTCGTGGTGAAGAGTTTTTCATGATTGTGATGTGTATAATGCTTGTTATCTTTATGTTAATTCTATACGTAAGCTATAATTAATTGTCGTGAAACTAATTAATGTTAGGATCAATTCAGAGATTAAGAATGGGGCAGTAGGGGCACCGCCACTATAGAGGATGAATTGGGTTGCACAATCTAAAAGCAACAATCAAGTACTCTTGGTTGAATGTGACAGGAAGAGATTTAAAAGATTGTAACATATGCCAAATATCTTCAACTGTAAATGGCATGGTCCATTGAAGTTGGATTCTTTTGGCTAAGAACCCATTACATGATTCTTAATAGTACTTTGGTCATTGTTTTTCTTTTTTTAGTGGTTTGAACAATTAAATGATTGTTGTTCGCCCGGAAAAAAAAGACAAAAACTTATCTTTCACAGGTTGGAATGCTTTTTGACATTCGACACCTCCAATATTAACCAGATAAAAAAGGAGACACGTTAGTGTTAGTGTCCACTGTCCACAACACTTTTTCACAATGGGCTGGAAAAACCAACACTTGAAAGTTCAATAAGAGCATTTTCACTCCATTATGCCATGGTAAAGAGCAAAGTATCGATAATGTCTCTGAGTACCATCTTTAGGGAGGTCAGGGGTTTGAGTCTTGTAAAGATCCTCTTGGGGAGAGCTTTCCGTAAACAACGACCCGACTCAGAGTGGTAGCCCACTAACTACCATTTTGGTTTTGGTTTTTTTATAAAGCAAGACAAGTAAGGGGCAAACACTATTCAAGTGAATAGTGATTGTCATCGCCATTTTTTGATGCATTCCCACTCATTACCATGGCAACCACTATTTACCTGAGATATGAGAGAGGAATTTGTATGAATTATGGTGTGGGAAGTGAAGAACATGGCTAGGTATTTTTTAAAAAATGATTTTTTATATATAATTTTTTTTGGTATGTAAATTAGTTGATGATGTCACACTCAATGTCAGCATGCCCAGGCAAGCCTTGTCTTCGGGCATGCCCGGTTTTGCTGGCCCATTTCTTGTCATGGCAACTTTTCCTCTGTGGAGGTCTTTTTGGAGCCTAGACCCTCTTTTGCTATGACAAAAGGAGATGGGTGGAAGAAGTGTTCTAAGAAATAAAAAGAAATGCGATAAATGCTTTCTTTTAAGGTCATTAAAATTAGATACCATATTGTTCCTGCTCATGTCAAAGTTGTTGTCCGATCGAGCGTGATGGGTTTTAAAGTGGTTTGTTTGTTATATCAAAGTCATTGCCTTGTTGTTGCTGAGTGCGCCTGGCTGATCAGTTTCTTGTATTTTGTTTCAATGTCGTCCAAGTATACTATAATACAATTGCTAGAGTAGCTCACGAGCTTGCTCAATTTCCTTACTCTTAGTTCGTATTGGAAAAGGTTGAGAAAATCTTTTTCATTATTTTTCGGCTCATTCTTCTCTTAATCTAGATCAGGGTATGAATGCTTTAGAGTTGTGTGTGGCACCTAGTGAAGGGACCTCTTTAGTTATAGATATGCATTTGTCAACTGTCTTGCTCATTAAGAAACACATAAAATAACGATAAGGAACCGTATTTAGCCCTTGAATTATGCTAAAACACCACTTATTCGAAGACAACAAGGTCTGGCTGCAGTTGACTCTCAATTGACACCGAGCTCTTACATTTCTTAATGTCTTAGTCTCCTGCTTGGTCGAATAATCATTAAGAACTAGATGTCGATTACGTTAATAAATGAAGAGCAATATCGAATTATAGGACAACTCGAGTATACAATACTTAAAAGCCCTTATAACCACACATATTTACCTCAAAACCACATAAGCAAGGGTGGTGTTAGAATTGTAAGATTGTTGGGAGGCTGAGATAGAAAACACAAGTATATCAAATACATATAAGTGTTCAAAACACATGTTTGAACTAAAATCTTCAAAATTAGTCATGTCTAATTATTCTTAAAGGGGCCATTAATGTAAATTACAAGTTGTCTATTAGTAAGTTGTATATATTATATAATATAATATATGAGAGAGGTAAAAAAATTGGGGCTAAAAGAGGGGGAAGGCCTGCCACTGCACATAAGGATTCCGTCAAGATTAGAACAACATAATTATCATGACAAGACGGTAATTGTTGGCCAAATTTTTTAGGATAATGACACCTTATGAGCTCAAGTATATGTTGAAATTGTCATTATTTGGGAACAACTTTTAAGATTCCTATGTTGCTTTGCAATGATTTGTAATGTTTCATATTTGTGTTCTCAACATCCGCCATAGTAGTGGCCTTTATGAGTATTTTGGTGTTTGAAGAAAAGGTACGTAGTGCCCATTAAAATAAACAAAGGCAGGACATGGGGCATAACTTCCTCAGATAGGCCCATATTCTAAGAAAGAATTGTAGGAAAATTGATATGCTATAATAATAATATAAAAAAGTACAACAGACAAACATATATATCTATATGAAATTAAACAGTGAGTTTTATAAGAACCTCAATTGAGGCGAGGTAGTGTTGGACACTCTGGTGTATATGGTTCGTATGATATAGCTTCACCTCTCTTTGGGAGAAAAAAGCACTGGCAGGAATAATAATTCTTAAAGACTATCTGGTTCATATGATGTACTAGTCTTTTGGTTGACAATTGGTTTTTTTTTTTTCCTTTAGAATTAAAAAGGGTAATGGGTAGTTGTGTTTCATAAAAATAGGACCAATTATTTGATTAATTTTTTAATTTTTTAATTCTTATTGAATATGAAAAAGTAGAATTTACCATATTATTCTCATTTAAATAATAAATTCAATTCTTAATGTTTGCATTAACCAAAGATATTTTCTGGTATTTTGAATGTTTCACAATTCTCTGCCTTTTGCTTTATATATACTAGCCACCAATTGGTTTTTTTATTTATTTAAATTTTTTATTTTATTTTAGAATTTAAAAAATAATGGGTAGTTGTGTTCCAAAAAAAATAGAACTCATTATCTGATTTTGCTTTTAATTTTTTATTTTTATTAAATATTAAAAAGTGGAATTTACCATATTATCCTCATTTAATTAATAATTTTAATTCTTAATGTTTACATTAACAAATGGCATTTTCTGGTATTTTGAATGTTTTACCATTCTCCGCTTTTTGTTTATATATAGAAGATAGATGCATATCATAAATTGTATGAATTGATTGCAGAAGGACTAAAAGCTCATTCCAAATAAGTGTGTCCTAATATGGGTTGCAGACAGCGAAAATTCTAATGTACTTTGAAGTATCAATACATCAAAGTTTTCAACAGTTAGATTTTAATGTTTTAATCCTGTGGTTGGGAATCAATGACTTGGAAACTTGGTAAGGATGTTATGAACTTGTAAATATTAATCATGTGAGAGAGAGGTAGGGTCTTGAAGAAAAAAACCAGGTGTGCACCATTTGGATCTCCTCCTTCGTCTGGGTCTCATTCGTCTCCTCATAAACCCTAAACTAAATTTATCGACGACGTGAACGAAGAAGACACTTTGAGACATTTAACCGCTTTCAAGTTTGGACATTTTTTGAATGTTTGCCTAAGGTAGAAGCGGTGAAGTACTGACTTCGAAGGATGAAGGCGTCGTAATGGAGTTTGAAAGATGGAGGCGTCGAACCATTCGAAAGTAAAAGGTACGAATTGTAAGCATATCGTGTTATGAGTTATGTAATTACATTGTACACCCCATGTGCAATAGCAGCATGACCTCATGCAATTACATGTTTAGATTACCCAATAGCTTGTTGATGCTATGAAATTGCTTCTTTACATTATGTAATGTTAGGACATATGGTATAATTGTAGTTAGTAGATGAGTTAAGCATAAACTCTTAATGTAGGTATGGAATGCACTGGTAAGACGGCGAAGGGCTTAGAGGCATCAAATCTTGCTTCCATTGATGAAGGCGAGTCACGATGCATGGGTAGTGGACAGTGGGAAAATGTCAACCGAACAATCGATGAGTCAAAGTAGACAGTATAATGGGCTTAATTGGAAGCAATTGAGGAAAGAAGATGTTATAGCGTTAGAGTTTAAAACGTTAGAGTTAGCAGAGGAATATTACTTAAGTTATGCAAAGGCTATTGGATTCAACGTAAGGAAAGATACATTGATTTATAATTAGGAAGGAAAATTAACAAGGAAATGGTGATGTTGTTCAAAGGCAGGTGTGAAAGTACAATGACCTACCAAATAAGGTGCAATCACCTAGGTGGTTGACAAGAGAGAATTATCCGTACTTTTTAGTGGTGAATTATGACAAGAAACGTTAGGTTTACATCGTAAAAAACTTTGGACCAGATCACAGTCATGAATTAGCTACGCCATACGAATTGCCTTATCTTCGATTGAATTGGGATGTTGCGAAGTCAGATTTAGCCCAAGCAATGACAATGCGTAGAGTTTTGGTGTGACATGTCATATTTATGAGTATATAGTAGACCAAGTAGGCGGGTATTTGAATGTGGGCTTCCAAATAAAGGATCTATATAATAAGTTGGATGCATCACATAGGGAAATCTTGTTGGACAGTGAAACTGGCACTGCACTAGCCTACATGAAAGCAAAAGGATTAGTGGATCCTGAACTTTTTTGTAAGTTCAATGTGGATGAGGAGAATAGGCTTGTTAACTTGTTTTGGAAAGACTCCACTTTTCGATTATGTTGCCTTTGGAGATGTCCTCACATTCAATAGAACATACAAAATCAATATGTACGACAAACATCTAGTGTTGTTTTTTGGTTCTAACAACCACTGAGCTAGTGTAATATTTGCTTGTGTCCTATTGCTTGACGAGACCTTTGAAACGTACAAGTGGTTGTTAGAGTCATTCATATCTTTCATGAAAGGCAAGAAGTCTATATCAATTCAATACTAACGGATGGGGATGAGGCGAGGTGCAAAGCAATTGAGTATGTGTTGCCCATGTGTAATCATAGGTTGTGTGCATGACACGTGGCAAGCAATGCACAAAATAACTTCCAGGATGAAGAATTGGTATGAGCATTTAAGCATGTCTTTAGGAACCAATTGCACTTAATGAGTTTGAAAGGAAATGAGAGTTTTTGAATAAAAAAAGTTACTACATAAACAAAAGGAATGACTTGAAATGATGTATGCAGAAATGATGTATGCAAAACGAGATGCGTAGATGGAACGCGTGGAGTGTATGAACAAGTTTGTGAAAGATTACTTGAGGAAATGAGTTAAGTTGTTTAAATGCATTCGGGCAATTGATAGGACCATAACATGTATGAGGAATACTATGGCGAATGATGATTTCAACACAAAATAGTCAAATAAAGTGCTTACAACAACATTGAAAATTCTTGAGCAACATGTTTTCTAAATTTAAACTCATAGGTGATTTTTATTGGTACGTAATAAGATCAATGCTTCAGTAGTGCTCATCCATGAAAAAATAATTCATAATTTGAAAGGCGGTTGTATATTTTATTGAAATATGGTGACCACAAAGTAATTGGAGTTATGTGTACCATGGTGGGGAAGATGTTCGAATAGAGTGCAACTGTTACAAATATAAAAACAAAGATATCCCCTGTTGCCATTTGTTTTATGTGATGAAGTGGGAGCATGTTATAGAAATTCTCTCGTCACTCATAATGAAGCGATGGACAAAGAGTGTCAAAATAGACATTGGACATGCATTTATGTTAAAAAGTGGTAGCAAGGAGGTTGTAAAAACCGCGAGATACATAAGTTTTGTATGGACAACAAAGTGTATTTTTATGCATCGAAGAGTAGAGATGGGTATGGGCTTTGAAGAATGAACTCATTCGATTGGAGGGAATAGTAGAAGGTTTATGGTATATAGAAGATGAGATGAGCTTTCAATTGAGTAGTCATGGTCAATTTCCTGCAAACATTGTGAAAGATCCAACCCTAGCAGGCACAAAAGGCACCCAAGTACGAGCCAATAGAACATTCAAGCAATGAAAATGCATGTTGTGCTGCGAAAATGGACACATAATGTGTAATTGCTCTCAAAGAAACATCCATTTGAGTGGAAATGAAGTCATGAATTTGCTTTATGGTAGTCAAAGCTATGCGTATAGTAAGTACATTGGGCCATCACAGGATATAACCAGTTAAACGATTTCACAATCAACATCTAACTGCTTTGGTGATTTTGCCAGAAATGATGTCGAATCTACTATAAGCCCAAGTGGCTCTAGCTGTAACAGTGATGACGGTTTCTTATTTGGCACTCATGAATTGATGCAATTGTCCAGTGATTCAATCTATAGTATTCAAAGTTATGGTTCTTTGTTTACATGGAAAAATCAACATTAGAAGTAGATGATGCATTGATGGTGTATAATTCTAGATCACAATCTATCTTTTTTAGACTTTGTATCAACATTTTTAAATAATGAGTATTTGCAGTTCTATGAAGTATATAAATTGACTTGTTTGGAAGTATTTGTAGTATTACATATATGCAATTGCGTGACTGGCCTATGGAAATACAAACGGTCTATGTGCAAAAGTATTTGTTCACCCAGTTATATGAATTAATATGAAATTGCAAGAATAAAAATGGAATTACATGGAAAGTTATGCAAATACACATGGTATGTGCACTAAAATGGAAGCAAATTCAAAGATCCACATGAAGTAAATATAAAATCATGAAAGCCAAATTCAAACGTGTGCATGTGCTCAATTCAAATATCAACATTAGAAAGATGAATTTAAGCAAATTCCATTGTAGTCAAATTCAAAAGTGTGATTGTGCTCACTTTAAACATCAACATGAAATATATGAATTTAAGCACATCGCATTTAAGCCAAATTGAGAATGAGTTTTCATTTTGGCCATAACAAAATATAAACGGAGTATGAAATGTGAAAAAGAAAAGAAAAAATTCCAAACAATTCCACTCAATGTATAAGCGGAAGAGATACAAGAACTGATGAATTTTATTTGTTCTTCTGCCTCTTAGCTCCTGAGCAAGGAATCAAATCGTTTGTCATGCATTTCGATTACTTAAGAGTAGGCTCCTCGACTGTCCATGTGTTTGTCCCATCCTCATAACTATTCTCTCCAAGTTTGGAAGGCCTATCATCCTATTCATTTTTGTCTTCTCCCTTTTCCTTTTATCCCTCTTCATCATCTTCCTCATCCTCTTCTTCTTGCTCGTCATCTTAACCTTCTTCCTCTTTGCCATCTTCCCATTCAAGCATTGGTGCATTTCCCTATCCAAGTGGGTCATGTTTATTTTTGAATCATTGTTCCTACATATAATGTAACAACAAACATGAAAAACCTTTAACAAGCACTTAATTGCACTTAATTTCATGTCTAGTTGTTAGAATAATTTGTGAAATTAGTTAAAATAATTTTATGGTTATGGTGTGTTTATCAAATTATGATATGAGTATTAGGTATAAATCTAATCAAAAAATTGTAGATATGGGTATGTTGGGCACGTTATTAGTTTTTTTTATTTTATGTACAAATTTTCAAGTTTATGAATTTCTTGTAATAGTGAAGTGTCCAATAATTAACTAGCATAATAATTTATGGTTTTTATGTTTTGTTTCTAATTTATTGATTATATAATTTATTGTTTGATCATGTGTGTTTGATCCAACTTCTTATCTTGTGCCTTGTTCTAGTAGCTATCGGCTAACGACTTCTATGGTTGTTCGTCGACATTCTATAATGGAAGGAAAATCATAAGGCATGAGGAGATTCTAACTGTTGGAAAATTTAATATTAACTAATATTGATTTTCCTATTTGAATAGAAATTAATAAAATCCATTGGGTTAAAGACATGACCCTTGGGTTAAAGACATCTTCACATGGGGGGTGACAACTCTTCAAACCAAAGGATGCATTGTTTGGGGTGACAACTATTCAAACCAAGTGATGCATTGTTTGCCTTTTCAGATAAGGATACCTTTTTGGAAAGGGTATTTCATCATCTATAAATAAATCAATCTTCCTGCATTTTTTTTTAAAAAAAATTGAGTTTAATTCTCTACATACAGACTTTCACATATAGAAAGCATTAGAGTTTTCATAAAGAGAAGTTCCTGCATAATTTGGTTCAAAGTTCCTTGTGAATTGCAGTACTTCTTTCACAAGGAGGGGAGTCGTTGTATCCAGGGAGGCGAACGCTAGTGAACCATAAGCACCAGTGTGGGGCGTAATCGTCTTAAGGTCAGAGTGTCCAACACTTGCTTCGACTCAATTAAGGTTCTTCTAATTCAATTCTCCTTTTGTAAAAATCTGTTTTATGTGCAGTATTTATTTTATAGCAATTTAGCACTCATATTTCCAACACTAACGACGTCATTCTCTCTTGAGTATGGGAATATCGCACCATATGGTACTCAATGATCCAGCTCTACCCAAACAGCACCCCGAATGCCAAATGCTTTACGTGTATAGTCTAACTTTGGGGAGAGCGAGAACGAGCAACAATTATATGAAACAAATAAGAAATATATAATGAAGAGCCTGCAACAATTAGAGATTTCCCAAAAAAATTGAAACAAAAGAGAAAATACATACATTAGCAATAGCAGGAGTAAGTGGTGGTACAAGTGCAGGCGCAACGATTATTTCAACCGTGCGAGCAACAATAGCTAGCAGAAGGAACCACTTGAACGAATCCATTTTCTTTTGTTTTTGCTTCACTTTTGAACAAGTATAGTGCACAACATAGAATGAATTAAGATACAATATTTATATACCAAACTTTGTTGCTATAGACCAACATAATTCATTAAAAAAATTGCACAGCTATATGAGGCCTCAAAATGGAAAAAAAAAAAATATTGGTATAGATAAAGAGACTATTGGGGTACTATAATTATCTCAAACTTTCCAAAATAGAACGTTAAGCAACATAAGAACAAATATATTATCCGACGTTTCCACATGTTGGAAAAAATAGAGTCTAAACCAAATCATTCCTGGATGAAAGAGTACCATCCATGCTATGAATAACCCATATAAATTAAGCAATAAGTCTTAGTATTTATACTTATAGTAAACCAGAAAATAATTAAATTACGAATAATATCAAAGTCTTGCCACAATATGGACAAGACACATATAAATGACAATCGGGATATCCACATTTAGGGCAGCTTAGGACACGTGGAGGACTTGAGATAGAGGTGTTGTTGGTGTTGACATGGGTCCATGAGTAGCAGATGGTGAGGGTGCGATATTCCCATAATCCACATAAAAATGCGTCCTTGGAATCTCCCCATGCTTTCTCATTCGCCATTAACTATATAGTGCGTGCAATCTGGGCAAGATCAGAGAAAAAAATGCCCTGATTACTACCATAACGAGGCAAAGTAGAACAAGTTGGATCTTGGTCTTGCTTCTTGGCGGTGAGCAAGTTTGAACAAAACACATAAGTAATTTTTTTTATGTAAAATAATAATAATTGTGTTCATGTACAATTGGATATATATTTGAAAAGGTCCAAGGAAAGATAAGACATATAACACTTGGTTATTGAAAATGTAATGTAGGTGTTTCTTCAAGGAGTAATTGCAACAGTTATAGATTTCCCAGAAACTTGAATGAAACAAACAATAAAGCAACCAAAATTACACAATCTGCTACTAAGATCTGACTTCAAATCTAACTTCGGGGACAGCGAGAGCGAGCAACAATTATATGAAACAAATGATAAATATACGATGAAAAGCATGCAACAATTAGAGATTTCCCAGAAAATTGAAACAAAAAAGAAAATACATACATCAGCAACAGCAGGGGTAGGTGGCGGTACACTGACACAGATATTTTGCACAACTGCAATCTTAATATTTGGTAAACGAAAACACATGCATGAAGTGAGTATGTGTCTTTTCACCGGTTCTTGGGAATGACATTTTCCCACTTAGCACATCCCAAATGATTTGGTTACACGTTTCTTAAGCAAAACTTGAACATTGAAAGACTTTGAATAATTATTTCCTGATGTTGTAGAATGGATGGCTTGTATATTTCCATTTCATGTTTGAAAACATCCCTTAAACCTAAAAAAAGAAAAAACATTAACAAATTGAAGAAGAGAGAAACTGAATAGCACCAGAAATGGTCTATTCGCACGGAAAATAAAAATAAAAATAAAAATTTGGAGTAAATATAATTAACAAATGTACAAGCTAAAAAGTAATATAACAATAATAATA
>NC_024130.1:10445944-10459416 GCF_000346735.1 Prunus mume
GGGACCACGAGTGGTTTGGTTGCGTAGGTGGTACTGAGATGAAACCGTAGACATGCGGTAGGCTTGAATCGGAGTTGTAATGAAGTTTTGGGGAGCAAATTAAGTTCGATGGCGGAACCGTAATTATTTCAAAGTAAATTGGTGTAAAAATCAGATTTTCAGTTTTTACCCCTCACTTTCTCTCTCTCTCTTTCTCTCCCGCGTCTCCTCCCTCTGTGCGAACTCCCCCCCCCCCCCCCCGGCCTTCTCTAGCTTTCCTCACACAATGCACCACCACCCCACACCTGTCTCCCCCGTCCGACGAGACCGGTCCCATTCGAACCGCCACCTCCTCCTTGTCTCTTCCCGACCCATCTCCACCCCGGGAACCGTCGCAACCCACCGAAAAGTGTAGAGAAACAGACCGATTCTTGGACAGATTTTCCCATCTTCGTTCTCTTTCGATTCTTCACCAATTCAGTCGAGTAAGGTATGGATTCTCAGCTATTTTATCTGCTTTAGCTGTTTATGGGGTTGGATTGGAACGATTTTGAAGTTTGGAAGTTGATTTTGGAAGCTAGGTTTTGGCCGGTTTTCAATTTGAAATTCCGGCCAGTTCCCGTACGAATTGGACCTTGTGGTAGTTGAAGAAAGTGATCCTGACCTTGAGAAGAAGCTAGGGTAGGAAGGGTGAGCATTGGTGTGGAGATTTTCCGTCGCCGGAAATTTCTCTACACACCCACGCGCTGCGGGCGTGTGTGGCGGTGCGTGGGCAAGGCTGGTGAAGTTGCTTTTTATCTTGATGAGATCCTTAGGTCATCACGAGTGCGTTGGATTTTACGGATCCTAATTTGGATGTCGTTTGACTATCGAACGGATTTCACATATTGTGCGTTATCCAGGTTCGATAAGTTCTAACCGTGGGATCGTTTCCAAATTGAAGTATGTTGATCTAGGTACTCTTAGAACCCTATAGGAATTTGCGGATCGTGAATCATGAATCGGAGCCCCGGATGTTCTGATTCAATAATTTGAAGTTTGGGGATTAGCGATAACCGTACGATTGGAAGCGATTCCCAAACCTGTAACCGGACCTTAGGATATTCCATTGGACGTACATGCACCGGGAACTTGGGGACTTAAGTATTTCCTTTTGTGAATTTCCGTTTTAAAGTGCGTTATATTAATCAAGAGTTCGTATCTCGAAATAGGTACTTCGGTCGATCATTCGCAGCATGCAGGACCCTCTCGGGGCCGGGCAGCTTGGGATTATCTGTGAGTGGATTTGTTTTAAGCATATGCATGGTTTTATTGATAAAAGATTTGTGCATATATTTTAAATGGTGATTATGATTTAATAATTATTTGGTTGAAAGATTTGAATATTCTTATGCGTATTGGCAATATATTTTGAATATGGATATATTTGAGTATGATGAATATGTTTATATGAATTTTGGGATGTCTATCTATACTGCCTATGTATAGAGTATGAGGGGTTGTTGTATTGAGATGTGGAAAGATATGAGTTTGAAGGATGGTGGTGAGATGTATGAGTATGTTAGGTGAGTACCATTCCCTAGTTACTAGGCTTCCCACACACGTCGTTGGCAGTGCCGGTGGGGTGGGCAGGCCATGAGATTGTGGGTCTCACACATGTCGTTGGCAGTGCCGGTGTGTGAGACACTTCCCATACGTGTCGTTGGCAGTGCCGGCGTATGGGAAGAGTATGTATATTGCTTAGTATTATCACACACGTCATTGGCAGTGCCGGTGGGGTGATGATACTGTCTGCGCACGTAGGACTTGTTATGAGATATGTGAGCTACTTGTGTCGTTGGCAGTGCCGGCGTGTGAGCTATGGAGTTCCGTCCCCTGGTTGGACTACTCATCCCTAGACGAGGGTTAGTGCTCGGAAATCCTGCATACCAGCCAAACAATCCCCCAGTTGGATTGTTTCCCCGGTACATTAGTATGGAGAGAAGTGTATATTATATTATAGTTATAGTGATAGATATTTATATATATATATATATATGTGTTTACGGGTTGATGAGAGTTGCATATCTTTGGGAGTAGAGTTGTGGTTTTGAGATTTGGAGATTTATTGGACTTTGGGATGATGTGTTTTGAGTATTTGGTTTATGAATTGTGAAACTGCATGCTAGAGCATTATTTTTACACGGTGGGGCTATTATGTTGTTTTAGAATGCAAACTTTAATTTTGTCCACTCACATATTTCCGTTTTGCGCCCCCCAGGCAGTAGTTGCTCTTGGAAGCGTTCGAGCAGGTTGCGAGCTCAAAACGTTTCATCCGTAGATAGGACTTGTGTAAATTCCTTTTACTCAACTGTTTGTTGTAAACAAATTCTGTTAGATGCTCTGTTATCGCCCATGTTAGGTTGTTACTTGTGGCCGGAGGCCATTTTACTTTGGAATGTTGTATGTTGAAAGCATGCTGGCAATTGGGATTTATATTATGTAAATTATGCAGGTTGAATGTTGTTGGGTTTGAGCATTTTACAGGGGAGACTCTGTCAAAATTTTGGTAGGATGTCTTGGGTTTTTAGTAAGTGGGCCCGGCATCGGTGTGATGTCGGCACTAAGACGGGGTCCGCCCCGGTTTCAGGGGAAATTCTGGGGCGGGTCCTGTCACTTGAGCTCCTAAATTATTATTTGTGTATTGAATTCATTCGCCATCCAAAAATTATTATTTGCGTATTGGTAAATTTCCAGCTTCAAAACAGAACAAATCTCAATTTATTATTTTGAGTTTAACTCTATTGCAATCCATTGAGTAACTTGGCCAATTTGCAAACTTGGGAAGAACCAATTAAAAAGTCATTAAGTTGTTAACATAATTGGTTAATTCTGTTCATTAATCTTTTACGTAACATAATTGGTTAATTAAGATCGTCATTAACTTTGTTCCTGCATATTTTTTCGTCGTACGTCTTCTTCAGTTGCATACTAAACTGAGACAGAACCAAAACCAGCCACCAATTTGAAGAATTTATGCCACCCCTTGCAAAATCTATTTCTGACAATGCCACCCCTATTCTACTTGTAATATAGGGGTGACATTTTAAACCGAAAAATCGAAAAACAGCAAAAACCAACCGACAATTTACCGCAATGAAACCGCAATCGTGGTTAACCGAACCGCATTTGCGGTATTAAGAACCGAACCGCATTTGCGATTGCGGTTGCGGTATTTAATTTTCAAAACTTGTGGTTACCGCAAACCGCAAAGTATAGCCGCACGGATGATAAAGTTGAATTATACAAGGAAATAGAACATATGACAACTTGTAAGTAATTAGTTTATTTAGGCTAATGTTATTTATGCTTCTTCTTATTATAAAATGTCCTAAACTATGTTGTTTTATGTGTAGATACGATTGGTGCTCAAACAATACAACGGTGTTCTTCAAATCCACTCACCACCAACACTTGAGTTTGTAACATTGGTGCATTGCATTTTCCTTTTAGTTTGTAACTTTAATTAACTTTGAATTGAATTTTCTTTTTGGTTGTAACTTTAATTCATTTTGCTTTGCATTTTCCTTTTGGTTTGTAACTTTAAAAGATTTGGAATTGGAATGCTTGAGAAGTTTAACTTTAATTGGAATGCTTGGAATTGTAACTTTAATTTTCTTAGGTTGTGAATGCTTGAGAAGTTGAGGAGATTGTGAATTTATATATGCTGAAGAAATTGAGGTTGTGTATTTATTTATTTAGGTTGTGAATTTATATTTTTGTGAATGCTTGAGAACTTGCGGTTTTAAACCGCTAATTCGCGGTAACCGACATTTGATGTGTACTCCAAGATCGAATTTCCAATTGCCGCAAAGAAAAACTATGGCAATTCACATCTTCGTGTGGTTGGCTTGGCACTTGTGATGGGCTAGTTTGTTTTGCGGATGATATCCCCTCTTATGCTTACAACTTCATTATATGGAAGTTTGGAACCCAGCCATTAAAAAGTCAGTGACCCTTCCCAAGCCTGGTATTACCTATCAGACACATGGTCGGTACGATGCTTCTATTGGGTTCGGTTTTGATGCTACAACCAATGACTATAAGGTTGTGCGAGTTGTGACTTTATTGGATGAAGATGAGAAGCCAACTCTAGCTGAGGTTTATTCCCTAGCCACCGACACATGGAGCACCCTTGGTTGTGTTTTTCCTGCATGTCTAATAGATAAAGCTGCATCCAATGCTTTTGTTAATGGGGTTCTTCATTGGCCTGTAGTCTGTCAGACAGATGTTGATTCTTACTATATTATATTGACATTTGACCTGGGCAAGGAGGTGTTCAGTAAGATACCTATGCCGAAGATTATTCAATGGAATTTCAAGTTGGGATTGCAATTGTCTGTTTCAGATAACAGAAAATCTATTGCTTTGTGCATGACGCTCAACAATCGTGAAGATTTCATAACGGATTATAGGCCTGAAGATTTTGTTATTGATATATGGGTGATGAAAGAGTATATCAGAGAGGAATCATGGACCAAATTGAATGCTCTCTGTCCACAAGGTCCAGAAACAATTTTCCTTGGCACCTTATGTTTTAGGAAGAGTGGGGAAGTACCATTACTGCTCAAAGAAGAAGAGAGACAGGAACTAGTATCAATAGACCTTGTCAGCAAACAGTATAAAATTCTTGGGATTTCTGGATATAAATATTGTACTGGTCATTTTTATAGAGAGCCTCCTCTTACTCGACAAGAGCGATGCAAAGTCTTACTAAAGAGAAAGAACAGGTAACGTGACTATAGTGCTGAGAGCAGAACATTTCAATTCTTTGTTTGCCAGGTTTTTATGTTCATTAAAAGCATGATTGGTGACTAAATTGCTGTGGGATCTTTATTATATCGACTTGTTCTTTTAGCTGATTGTCTTTCTCACTTTTGTTGCTAGAACACAACTTGTGACTAAAGTCAACACAGCTCTCATGGAGACTCAATTTGGATATCAAAAAGTTAAAACATTGTAATTATAATAATATGAACTCAGCTCTCATGTAAACACGATTAGACTGGTCTTTTACATGCTCTTAGTTTTTTACATATATAATATCAACTTGGTATGACTTTAGACGGTGAACTGATTGCTGCTACTGTAGTGAAGTCTGTGATTCAATTTACATGGTTTTGTTTGCTGCTGTAATATATTGTGCAATAGTTCATGCTTTAATCCCTTTTCCAATGTTTTCATTTGTACAATAGTTTTTCCAATTTAGCTTTCATTTTTGTAAGCATGAAGAGGAAGTTTGATTTGCACTCCTGAAGAAGTACTGGGAAAAGTTTTGACAAGTGATGTCAACTCTAATGCTTAACAATTGATTAATGCAGCACTTTTCTTGTTTTCTTTTGTTGCAAATTTGTAGTGCAGTAACGTTGTTTGCCGAAAGTGCTTGATGTGCGTCAACGTCTGTTTCTTGTTATCTATCGTTTTCTTGTTCATTTTTTTGCCGATTTGTATGGCAATAGTGTTTTATGCCTGAAGTGCCTGATGTTTCTGTGTATTTACTTGGCATGGAACTTGTTATCTAGTAGTTCTTGCACTATTTATTCTTCAGCTTTTGAGAAACTTTAATGGAATTATCTAGTTACAAATTTCATTTGCCTTTGCAGTTCTCTGCACCAGTTTCCATGAAATGCTTTTGCAATTTTCATTTTCATTTTTATTGCATAGTTTTCCCTGAGCTGAACATTTGACAGCAGAATTCACTTTTAATTAAGTCATGAAGGTGATTTGAAATTGTACTTGTTTTAGTTAACTGCATGCCTGCAACATATGATGGTTGTCCATTTTTGCAATTGCATTTGTTTAAAGACCATTTTTGCAACTTTAAACTCAACCCCCCATTCAACATTCGAGTCAATAATAATGAAGGGAACTCTCTTTGATTTTTAAATTTCATTAAAATTCCCAGAAGCTCCGACAAAGCACCTGGTTTCAGAGGCTAGAGTAGTTTCAGCATTTGAATTAAGAACTAATTTGTTAATCATAGCAGTGAGTAAAAGCATATTTTAGCACTAGACTTTAAACAAATGCAAATTTCAGCACTAGTCTGTAAGAACATTTTGATTAGGAGTTGAAATCACTGTTGCAGTTTTCTATTGAATGGTTTTTCTTTAGGGATTTAGATTAATCACCTCTTTGATTTGATTATATTTGATTTATAATCCAAATTTCATCAAAGCAATTTCCATTGGAGTAGCCTGAAGAAAATAGATTTATGGATGGAATCAAATATGCAGTATTTACAGACAAAAGTATTCGGTTATTGGGGAAAAATCAATATACTTCTAATGTCGAATCAGGATCAACTAGGACAGAAATAAAGCATTGGTTCGAACTCTTCTTTGGTGTCAAGGTAATAGCTATGAATAGTCATCCCGAAATCCGGTAGAAGAAAGAATATAAACAAACAAAAAAATTTTGATTATACATAATTACATAACATAATTGCCAACAAAAATTTGTTTATTTTTAGAGCTTGATGTTGATAAATCCGCGGATCTCTTGAATTCCATATAAGATTTGACGTGCATGCCATCTTTGACTCTTTAGAGGTTGTAAAGGTCAATACATTGACCAAAAGATGCAAATTTTGAAACATATTTCTCAAATGAGTTAATATATAAAGGGTAAGAAACCAAAGTCCAAGGCCAAAACTTTCGAAACCAAGGTGTTGTGTCAAAAGTTGGGCAGTGATTCATGATACAACCTCTCTTCTCTGACCCGCAAGCCCAGTATCTCGAAGGCCCACTTGGTTATGGGACCAGTGTCCTCTGTTTTTCCTTAGCATTAAGAGAATAATACATCTACCTTGGAATTGTCTCCACCTGTCCCCACTCATCTAAGGTTTCCTTGTTAAGCCAGACCCCATCATGTCATTATAGAAACACGTCTTTCACTTCTAGCTTATATAAAGGGTGTCTACGGCCGAGACTTTCGAAACCAAGGGTCTTTTACTTCTAGCTTTTGCTTCTTCCATCTTCTCTGCATAACTTTTATAGTCTCAGAATATCGATGCAAGCCTTGAGAAGACTTTTTGTCTGCTCCTTGTTAATCTCCTGCATAAGAATCTCAACTACAACCGCATTAGACACAATCACTCCAAGTCGATCGATGAGAGATGGTGAAACTCTAGTTTCAGCAGGTGGAAGCTTCGAACTGGGATTCTTTAGCCCTGGTGCATCAAAGGGCCGATACTTGGGAATATGGTACTCTTTTGATACTGATACAGTTGTATCGTATGGGTAGCCAACAGAGAAACACCACTTGGCGATTCTTCAGGAGTTTTGAAGGTCACCGAGCAAGGAGTTCTAGTCCTTCTCAATAGCTCAAACAGCATGAAATGGACATCCAATTCATCTAGAACTGCAGGGAATCCAGTATCACAACTCATGGATTCAGGAAACCTTGTTTTGAAAGATGGAAATGAAACTAACCCTGATAGCTTCTTGTGGCAGAGTTTTGATTATCCTTGTGACACATTCCTACCAGAAATGAAGCTTGGTTGGGACTTAGTTACTGGTTTAGATAGGTACGCCTCGTCTTGGAAGAGCACAGACGATCCTGCTCCTGCAGAGTTTTCAGTAGGGATGGATCGCCGTGGTTTGCCACAAGTTTTTATTATGAAAGGAGCTAAGATAATGGCTAGAGGAGGGTCATGGAACGGCCTTTATTTTACAGCATATCCATATCCTCCACAAAACACAGCATTGGAGTATGAATTTGTGTTGAACAAGGATGAGGTCTATTATGAGTACAGGCTTCTAAACACGTCCATGTTCTCCAGATATATGTTGACTCCATCAGGCATTGTGCAGCGATTCAGATGGGTGTACCAAACACATAGTTGGGAACTTTCCTCTGCATTCCAAGCAGACCAGTGTGAGAATTATGCCTTGTGTGGTGCATATTCTAGTTGCAGTATCAATGTCTCTCCCATATGTGCATGCTTGAAGGGATTTGTACCAAAATCTCCAAAAGATTGGAATTTAGGATATTGGTCTGACGGGTGTGTTAGAAAGATTCCATTGGCTTGCAGCTCTGGAGATCGCTTCCTAACGTACACTGGGGTTAAATTGCCAGACACATCTTCCTCGTGGTTTGACAAAAGCATGAGCCTCAAGGAATGCAATGGATTATGTTTGAACAACTGCTCATGTACGGCATATGCAAATTTAGATATCAGGGGAACTGGCTGCTTGCTGTGGTTTGGTAGCCTCATTGACATAAAGGAATTCACTGCCGGTGGCGGTCAAGACCTCTACATACGGATTGAAGCTTCAGAACTTGGTAAGTCTTAGACTTTTATTTGATCTTTTTTCAAGACAATAGTGGAAAACATTTTGACAATATATTTAGAGGTTAAGGGAAAATGATTTTTTGTCTGCTTGTTGTGTTTTGCTTTTGTAAGGGGGTTTGATGGGGCAGCAGTGAGAAGCAGCATGAAAACCCGAATTACATGTTCTTCTACCCAGTGGCGAAGCTAGGATTTCATGTGTGTGGGGGTCTCTTACAAAATATAAAGAATCAAAAATTCGAACTCATAATACATACAAAAAATAGTGTATATATATATATATATCACATATGTCAAGAATTATATCACTTATTGGTTGCAATCATAATTGTTCTCGACAAATGGATAGACAAATACATTCTAAGCAAGAAAAATTGCAAGGGATAAACAAAGAGTAGAGATTTAGCAAATATCTTTAAAGCTTTTTCCCCATTAAATCCAATAGAAAGGAAAAAAAAAATCAAAATTTCCCAAATTAAAAACAACCTTAGGCCTCTTTATGCATTCATATCATACATGAAAAAATATTGACTAAGTATGAAAAATGGTTTTTCGGAATAATCATTTTCTCAAGATAATTTTTGGCGGCTTTTATTCCTTACACATGAAATAAGAAAACTTGATTTTATGGGATTTTAGTATAAAGTATATATTGACTTAATGAGCCATCATTTTTAGCCTAAATCGTATTTTACACTAAAACCGATTTTTCATATTTTGACTTGGTGAGAATTTGATTTTCTAGTATTTTTATTTGAATTCAAATAGGGGGTACTTCCTTATTTACATTGTAAATTTAAGTAAATTGAGTAATATAAAAATAAATTAAAGTCAAAGGACAAAGACATTTACTTAAGTGTGGAAAATGGAAATAAGGTAATCTGTACACCTGGAGTGCATCACCACTAGCTGAGCAAGGGCGCAATTTGAACTACCTCCTTGTGCCTTAATAACTCCGCCACAATACATGTTGGTACATATCAAAACATAAAGTATTTGAAATAATATACATATACAAATACATAATAGTATATTACTTTTAAAATATAAAAAAAACTTGAGTGGAGGCCCGGACCACACTGGTCCCAGTGTGGCTCCACCCCTGCTTCTACCTAATGGTAATAGCATGAAAACCACAAATGGTGGAGATTTCCTGGGTTGGCCTTGCTGCTTCATCTGCAGTTATGCAAAGTATAGCTAAAATAAGTTGGTTTTAGATTCACCACTACTTTAACATGAGAAAATTGCATGAAGCTTCTGTTTTGATTATAATATTTCAGATAGAATTGAGAGAAAGAGCACTTTCAAGAAGAAAAAGCTACCCAGAATACTCATCGGCTCTGCAGTTTTTCTTGTGTTTACAATTGCATTGATATTGTATATACGAAAGAGGAAACTCAGAAATCAAGGTAAATATCTCAACCTGGAAAGTATCTCGACTATGAAATATGCATTAGATTATTAGTATTTAATTTAGATAGTGTGATTTTCTTGTGTTCCAAGATTTGGTTTAGGGTAAAGCATTGAACCAATTAAATGGTGACACATGGCATATGGTGATTTGACCAATTGATTAACCAATATAATTCTTACACATCTATTTATCCATGCTGAGGAGATCTCCTTGTCATTTCAGGAGTTAGAAGCATAGATTGCACAAAAGATTACCTTGGAGAAGACAGGGAAGACATGGAGTTAACACCACTATTTGATTTGAGCACCGTAGCTAAAGCCACCAATGACTTTTCAAGCAGCAACAAGCTGGGAGAAGGTGGTTTTGGAAATGTGTACAAGGTAACATAAATTTATGCAACTAAAATGAGCTAATCTGTGATACAAGTTTTAAGACTTTATAAATGATGATCCGTAGGGTACATTGATTGGAGGGAAAGAAATTGCAGTAAAAAGGCTTTCGAAGAATTCCGGGCAAGGAATGATAGAGTTCAAAAATGAAGTTATACTGATAGCAAGACTTCAACATCGCAATCTCGTAAAGCTCTTGGGTTGTTGCGTTCAAGAAGAGGAAAAAATCTTGATATATGAATTCATGCCCAACAAAAGCTTGGACTTCTTTATTTTTAGTATGGTGCTCTCTAATGCCAACCATATGGCTTTTAAGTCATACTATGCTTCACCTTTAATCTTATATATACAAGGATTCAATGTTGCATTGAGTTAACAGTCTCAAGTTTTCTTCAGATCAAGAAGGACAAAGATTGCTCGACTGGCCTACGTGCTTTCACATCATTGGTGGAATTGCTAGAGGGCTTCTTTATCTTCACCAAGACTCTAGATTAAGGATTATCCATAGAGATTTGAAAGCTAGCAATATCTTGCTTGATAATAGTATGAACCCTAAGATTTCAGACTTCGGCCTCGCTAAAACATTTGGAAGTGATCAAAGTCGGGGTAATACAAATAGAGTAGTTGGAACATTGTAAGTATACTTGTATGATTTACATTTTACGTTGTGTTGTTTTTGTTGAAATTCTTACTGATTGAAACTTGATTGTATAGTGGTTACATGTCTCCCGAATATGCAGTAGATGGAATTTTCTCAATGAAATCTGATGTCTTTAGCTTTGGAGTTATACTGCTAGAGATCTTGAGTAGGAAAAAGAACAGGGGATTTTCACATCCAGATCACCACCTTAACCTTCTTGGACATGTGAGTATAAAGCATTAAGTACCATCATTTTACTTTGAAAAGACTAGCGAATTAGACAGTGCAATGTTCTAAGCAGTTTCTCCAATGACATGCCATATACCAGTATAGAATGTAGCAATGCTCTAATTACATGTCATCCTACTAACATCTCATTTATTTTTCAATTTGTTCAAGGCATGGACATTATGGATTCAAGATAAACAACGGGAATTGATAGATACGACGTTATATGATTCGTGCAACATATCTGAAGTGTTAAGGTGTCTTCATGTGGGGCTGTTATGTGTGCAAAGAATACCAGAAGATAGACCAAACATGTCATATGTGGTTCTAATGTTGAGCAGTGATATTACTTTGCCTCCACCAAAGCAGCCTGGTTTTTACACTGAACGAAGTGTCCCTGAATCGCCATCAAGGAAGCGCCCGTTTTCAGTGAATTATTGCAGCACTACAGTGATCGAGGCTCGGTAGATTTTTGTTCTGGGTGCTTTGTTGATGGTTCTGTCTATCATCACGGAATGTGTTTGGCAAATTGACTTGATGCTTGTTGTCTTAGGGGGTGTATTCAATTAAGATTTTAAAAGAGTTAAATGGAGTCATAAAGTTTGTAGATTTCAATGAAGTTCAATTGATTTCTATCAACTCCACATAGAGTTTGATTGAATTCCTAGATTGATTTTGATGTTGTTTGTTAGAGTTTTATCGTAGATTTTAAAAGAGTTTATTAGAGTTCTAATATATATATATATATATATATATATATATATATTTTGGGCTGTTTATCGTTTTTCTAGATTTTCAAAAGAGAAAAGTACCTTTACAAAAACATTTGAGCTATTGAACTTCCAAATCAATACATCCAAAGAAATTTTTTAAAAAAGGGCATCTAATTTGTTCAAATGTGCAACCAAATAAGGACTTATGTCTGCATGTTTATGACAAATGCGCAAAAGTAAAAACATAAAAGTAATTTCATGACAAAAAAATGATAAGTAAACTATAATTCTAAATGCATAAAAACAAATAAGTATCTGCTTCATTGCTCATCTTTGACTCCCGTCATTCATAGCATCTCTCCACATATTTGAAGATATCCCAACCCTCCATTGGTTAGCATTCTCGCGTTGTTGTTCTTGGGTTTGAAAAACTTGGTCATAATTATTTCCCTCATTTTCCAGTGATGATGACGATGCTGAATGCTCGTTGTTTTCTTCAATAGGAAATTCATCAGAACGGCACTCCTTGCGGAGAAAATTGTGCAACCTTGCACAAGCTAAGACCAACTCTGCTTGTGTCTCATATGGAAATGGAGGGGCAGACTTAAAAATTGTGAATCGTGATTTAAATATACCGAATATTCTCTCGATTACGTTTCTTAAGAAAGGATGTCTAAGATTGAACAACTCAACTGCATTTTCAGGATCACGACCTTGACCGGCAAAATCTTGAAGATGATATCAAACACCTCAAAATGGAGCTAAAAATTGATGCCGATTTGGGAATCCACAATCCACTAAGAAATATTTACCTAAATATACGACACAAATCCAATTAATATTTACAATACTACCTAATATAGACATAAATAAATAAATATATACTTTGTGGCACTTTAAGTCCGTTCCTCCTTGATAAAGAATCATTTAACACTTTGGAATCATGAGTTGAACCCTCCCATCCACTAAAAACGTATATGAATTCCAAATCAAAGTTACAAGCAGCTAGCACATTTTGTGATATTTTACCATGACGATCACGATAACTACTTACTTCACGCCCTGTCACCATTGCTGGTATATGTGTGCCATCAATAGCTCCAATACAACCCTAAATTTACTAATAAATTAAGGCATTAGATGTTATGTATTTTGAATAATAACAGTACTAAAACTAATACAAAAACTACAATAATAATAATAATATTTACTATAACGAATGAAGTAGTCATTACTTACCTTAAAATACCACATAGCTTCATAAACACAACAGGGTACATCCTATATAGTTGTCGAAAGTGTTGAGGATCCTTATTTAGTACCTTATTTATATAATTGTACCCAATTGTAGAAATTGGGCGTCGAGCTAACGAAAGTTCAATATGACCATCATGTATGAGAGCCATTAAAGCATTGAGCACTTGAGCTATTGCTTCTGTTGCCATCAACAGTATCTTAATGGTTTCATAATCATGTTTCTCTAATTCTACATCGTCCATTTCCTCTTCTTCTTTTTCTTCCCGATTTCTTCATTCCATAGTACTTCATCTACTTCTTCCATCTCCATTAATAATGTTACTAGATAATACATGCAATCTTTAATTAGTTCATAAGAAAAAAATATATATATGAAGATAATTTTTTCCCTTTTTGTTTTGTTTTGGCATGGACTATATATATATATATATATACCAAAAGGGGTCTAGAACCAAGAAGGATTAGAATAGATATCTCAGAACATACCAAAAGGGGTCTAGAACCAAGAAGGATTAGAATAGAC
>NC_024130.1:10475484-10492638 GCF_000346735.1 Prunus mume
CCCTAAACCCTATATATATATATATAGTACATTGATAAAGAAGGGAAACGCAGAACAAGAAAAAAGGATGATTGTAGATGAAGAAGGCTATTGACATTTGATGAACAGCAACAACAACAAAAAAGGATGATGTAGAAAAGTACATAAACAAAAAAAAAAAAAAACAGCAACCGAAAACCTATTTAAAAAAAACAGTAACCAAAAATAGAAGAAGGGAAAAGTAGAAACAGCAATTGCTTGGGAAACGCAGAACCAAAAAAAAAAAAAAAAGGGGATGATGCAGAAAAAGTACAGAAACAAAAAAAAAAACAGCAACCAAAAAATTATCCCAGAAAAAAAAAATAGCAACCAAAAAAAAAAGAAAAATAAGGAAAAGTAGAAACAGCAATTGCTTGGATATATGATGACAACAATAACTAGTCAAGTATTCATACATGATGTGCATCAAATACAAGCAACAGCAATTGCTTGGATATATGATGATGTATAGCAACATCAATTATTCAAGCACTGGAAAGCTAGAAAAAGAGAAGAGATTTTTTACCTCCACTGGACAAGCACACATGTTCAAGGACTGGAAAGCGTAGAGCACGTTCAAAGTTTCTAGGGTTCACATAAGATTTGTCAAAGCCTTTTGTGTTTATACTTACCACTTTATTTTTTAACGAAATCGGGCAACTTATTAATTCCTTCAAAATAAATTACTTTTTGAATACACCTAAATTTTGTTTGACTTTTTAAAAGTCATAATTGAATACACCTAGATTTCGATGTATTTTTTTAATATCAATTGAAATCTGAATTGAATACACCCAAACTTTTACAAACTCTTTTAAAATCTAAATTGAATACACCCAAACTTTTAAACTCTTTTAAATTCTTTTAAAATCTTAATTGAATGGGAGACAATGACATGAGACATTATCATTATTCATGTTATGAAAGAAAAATGTGTTGAATTAGAAGTTGGTTTCGAGCTTTGCCATTCATTTTATTTTACTCTGTTCTACTCCCCCAAGGTATGCTGTAAGTAATGATATTTAACAACCAGAAAATGTGTGAATTGTGAATAAGTGTGAGACTTCATCCATTTAGGTAATTTTACGTTTGTTGAAATTCACATCGCAGCCCAATTGGTGTTTTTTTTTTTTTTTTCATTAGTTATTTCCTGATGCACAAATCTTAGAATGAACACTGATAACAGTAAAAGATGAAAACATAGTGTTTCTTTTCTTTTCATTCCTTTGAGAATAAGATTGAATTTCAGCGGGAAGGAAAGCAGTTAATACATCAGCGCATAGGAGAGAGGAGACCCGAGGGACCTTCATCTAAAGAAATGCCATATTTGGCGCCACACACGCTTTAACAACCAATGGAAGTAGAAGATTATGGTAACAATTTTCCCAACTCTCAATGAAGTGTAAAGCTTTTTGGATTCTCTTAGGAAAATGCTAAAATATAAATATGTTTTGAATGTATTAGGTTAATTTTATTTTTCTCCATAAGGAGGTATATTTAAGAGTTTACAGGGTGCTTTACAAGGAATTAGATACAATAAAGAATTAGAAAAGTATCTCCTAATTACACAGTGATTTGTCAACTATATAAAAATAGAAAAGTAAATCCCTTAATTAATCAATGAAGTAAATCTCCTTGATTAATTAGGAGACTCACGTCAACAGAAAACTCATGTCGTGTTTGGGACGATATTAACATAGGTATGGCACGCAGGTCTGATTCGGGAACTTGATCGAACAAGTGGGGCGCATTAATCGCCTGAATCAAAGTAAATATTGAAGAACCGGCCCAGGTGATCTTATTTATTATTATTGTTCTAATGGCTTTTGCATCTTGTCACTCATTTGTATTGTTATGTAACATACGCAAGATGAATTGAAGGTGCACCACTATATTTACCATTGCATACCCCATTTCTCCCCAGTTGAATTTAAGTAGAGGCTGAGTTGTGCTAATCCTTGAATTCCATTTAAGATTTGACATGCATGCATGATCGCTATTTTGGGCTCTTTTTGAGGTTGTAAAAGTCAAATATGTTAACCAAAAGTGAAGCTTCATGGCTTCTGGGTAATTGTCATGTGGGTTTATATGAGAATTCTACAATAAATTTGTTTGGCAATCTACACTGGAGATGACACACACACACGTGGTCAATTATCAGCTGTCAACTTGGTCGAGTCTTTTTCCTCCTGTGAAATGGCCTTGTATTGCATGTCCTAATTGCCCGAAGTCCATGACTTTATTCAACAGAGACCAACTTTCCAAACCAAGGTGCTGTGTAAAATAAGAAAACCAAGTCTAACAAATATAGGCTTACTTGCATCCCAAGAAATGCAAAATCATATCCAAACTCCACTCTATATAAAAGACAGAGATTCACTATTCTCGCGAATCTCAAAAATCATTTTATGATGCCATGTGGATTAATTCTCACAACAATTTGATATTTGAAGTAGAAACACACGAGGAACACTACAACAAGCCAAAATATTTTTAACAAGAATGGAAGGTTCCAGAGCCAGATACTTGCAAGTTCTCAAAATTATAAATGAAAATTAGCCAATTTGAGTTCGGGTTTTAGCAATGGAATTATTTACAAAAAGGTAAAAACAAGTAGAACAGATTAGAAGTATGACTTTGTCATCATAAATAGCAAGAGAGAAATGCAAACGTCAATGGAAAATGTGGAGTTCAATTATAGGACTCAAAGCAAGTGGAGAGATTTTGCAAAGCCCAGAAAGAATAGGGCCACTGAGGAGACATGCGGCCTTACTAAGATGTCCCAGGGAGGTGAAAGTGAAACTGACTAGCTGAAGCCCTACTTATCCAAGGATGAATAGATCGACTCAGTTAAGTTCTTCATATAGGGGAAACCAAAATCCCATGGTGGGTTTTTTGCTCCACAGAAGGCCAAAATAAGTCCCAGTTGCAATGTCTTAGGTTCTCAAAACTGCATACTCTAAATTCACGGTAACCTATTTTTGTAACACGACGTTGATGTGGGAACAAACCAAAAAGGTAACCAAAACAAAAAAAACAAAAATAAATGCATAAAAACATAGAGATGACGACGTTGGCCATTGACTCTGGTACTGTTAACTATGGACTGTTAACTACGACTCGAAGACAAGACGGCATTGGTCGGAGGTTGTTACGCCGTTTCGCCTCATCTGCTATTACTCAATTCCGAGAGGTCGTGAACTGCATGAACAAAAGCCACAGTCGAATACGCATTTACAATAATATTACTGACAATTCCACAGGTATATACTTTTCAGAAAAAAGGCCATTAGCTTAGCTTCACAGAATTCACTGCGCCATTTCATAAAAAACTACTCATAACTGAAGAGGGAAACATGAAAAGTTTCCTCATTGTATTTAATATTTTCAGCTGACTAAATCATGAAGTAGCAAAATATGTCAACACAATACAAACACACAAAAAGTAACCAAAAGCAGAACCAAAAGTCGCCACGTTTTGTGAAACCGATACAAAGTAAAACATATAAAAATGATACTCAGACAGTTCAAAATCTAGTTAATGTTCAATGAAAGTATTAGAAGAACTAGCATATAACAGACTTCAAGGACTGACCTCTATTTTGATTTTGAATTTAGTACGAACATTCTCAATTATTCTCCCAGGTCGTGATCTAAACACAATAGACATGAAATTAATCACAGTTCTATAAACAATAGCGAACAATGGACAAAGAATAGGACTAAACATTAGCATTGACTATTGAGGATAGTACAATAGCAAGAATCCAACATGAAGAGTACATAAAAGGGAGACCAGTTACAACACGACACAGAGGAAGGTGCTCTCACTCAAAACCGCCCCTCTCTCTTCTCTCTCATTGATCTCCCTCCCTTCGAGCAAGAGGGCTTGGGGCTGATCGGAGAAGAAGATTGGGGTTGTTTTAATTCTGTTCAGCTTTCATCGTCTCCCAGTCTTTGATTCTTCTCTTTTTATTTGTAAATATTTAAATTTAGTATTGCTCTGTCTTTCGTTCTGAAATAATTACTACTTAACCACAAAACTCTTTCGATGTCAAGAAAGAACAAGGAGTATCTTTCACTGGCTTTGACATGAAAAGAAATATGGCAGAAGAAATAAGTTACTGACCCCCCGAGTGGCAAATTGCTCTCGATCATCCAAAATCAAGATCACTTGATATGCATCTTCAAATGTCTCCCCAAAACTTAGAAGCAGCAAGGAAAAGACATTTGAACTTGCTTTGAAACCATCTGATCTAGACTTGGGCACAGGATGACACTAAGAAAATCAACGAGTCAATGAGCAACAACATATAACAGTACACTCTGCAGTGTTCAACACAACTCGAAAAGGTGACTTTCAAATCTAATAAGGAAGTGCTATAGAGGTTCCTACTTCGGTGTTACAAATCTACAGCTAAAATTAGCATGTGACTCTTAAAGTATGATTTTTAGTAAAACTCCGTATGGAACTATTTTGACACTTTTCAATTTGACATGATATTTTCAGATATATAACAATTCAAAAGAAGGTGTCAAACTTATTAACAAGGATCCAAAGAATCTAAGCCTAATATACGATTCATTGTTCTACCCCATAGATAAGCGTTGAGGAAGCCTCAACTGAAATTTCACAAACAAACAAATGTAGGCAGTCAAATAAAATGAAATCATACAAAGGTTGTGCATAAGAAAACAAGATCTGGATTCTATACAAAGGTTGTGCATAAGAGAACCCACGCTGAACTATACAAAGGTTCCAACAGACGATAGCTTAATTTTTCATTGCCACACTCAAGTGAACACTTTAAACTGACATTTACAGGCAACCTGCCTTCGTGGTATTAGGTCATAACTACCTTCATGGTCTTTGGACATGCATATCCTCTACCAACTGAAAGATATTCACAGAGTTCCAATCCATTTGCCCATTCCTTTGAAGGAAAATCCTTCAGAAGCCTAGGTTTGTTTTAATACACTTAAATCTCCTTCTATCTCTTTTTATAAAGAAAACATAAGGAAAAAGATAAATGCAACATTCAAGGGCCTTCAACAATGCTTATCAACAATAGGAGAATATTAAAAAGAAAATTAGCAAATTATCATATGGACCTGCTTGAGCTTTTAGGCTTGAGGTGTGAAAAGGCACTAGATTTTACGTCAACAGATTCACCAACTGCCACTGACAAAGCAAAAGGAAACTGTGGCTGTGCAACTTTGTCATCACTCTAAGAGACATAGTTAACCGCAGGAGAAGCTGCATCAGAATCCTTCATTGAAGTAACTTTACTCCCAAAGCTCAACATGGGAGTACCAGCATTTGATTCTTCTGCTGGGTATAGCCAAAAACTTTCATAATACAAAATGTAAAATGAAAGTACATAAGAGAACTTGGGTCATAAAGATATTTCTTTCCATTGGGTCATCAAGATACTTCTTCCGGAAACAAAAAATCAAGATACTTCTTCCCATTGATGTCATAAAGATAGCCACCTTGAAATCAAGAAAAAAAAAAAAAGCTTTCAAAATAAGAAAGCAAATACAATGATTGTACACAAGAGTTATTTGTATTTTCACAAAGACAATGTTAGGCCAATTCAAGGACACAACTAAGAAGTTTACTTCAGACACTTTTATAATCAAAGGATGCAAATCGACACTCTGCCACCCAACTGTGAAGGTTTGCTTCAAGATCTAACAGTCATTACATTCATGGGTTCTTGTAACTAGTAGGAAGGAATTCAAGGAGACAAAAACATATGGATAAACAGTAAATAGTGTGACAGAATTACTTTTCACAGTGGAATAGTCAAGACTCAGGGAATATGTAAAAAGGCTACAAGGATACAAGAATACAAGACGACTCATAATAAGCTTTCATGAGAAGAGAAATGCTAATTACTACAGACGAAACCAAAACTTGGTCCCTTTATCTAATGAAGCCACAAGGAAATGAAAGGGGAAAGGATAGAAAATACATATTACTTAGTACCTCATGTATGTAAAGCGTAGGAAACCATTTCAATATTGTCTTCATATCAAATACCAATACCTCTACACTAGTCCAGGACGTACGATATATCTAATTTCTAAATACATCCAAAATATTGGTAAAGATTAGTGCCAAAAGAAATACTTCCACACCTTATCAGCATTGGTATTAGTAGCATTGCAGTTATCAGCTGCTAAGCCCCATCTCAACAGAAAAGCAGCAGTAAGAACATTTTCTAGATCCAGTAAGAACTTAAAGTTGAAAACAATGGCACAAGCAAAGACTCATATTTAGCCCCAGATTCCAAGTGAGAGAGTCGTCCTACTCTTTTCTAATAGATTTTAAACCTCAAACCACAGCTTTCCAATACCTTAGCCTCAATTAAGCCATAAGGAATAACAGTTAATTGCCTGATTATTAATGCTGCCAGAAGACAGCTAGTGGCAGCTCATTATAGATCAAAGGCCATTTGATCCTTGTCATCATCTTCAAGAAGAGCACAAGCATCAGTGTAAAGTTGAATAGCTTCATCAGGTACAGAATCTTCCAGAGCTCTGTAATAAGGTCATCATTTCAAATATATTTGCAAAACACAATAAGAAAACAAAATAAATCACGAAGGTATATTTGCAATACACACTAAACAAGAGCACTAGTGACTCCATTTCCAAACTAGATCTCTATAAATACTGTAACAAACACCTTTTATGTTTTTGTTTTCTTGTTTTAAGTACATTTGAGTATTTCAGGTTGCAGATAGAGTTTGAAAGACAACCCCCAATGCAGAATGGTAGAGAGAACTTACTGTCCCTTCAAATCCCAAAACACCTAAGGAAGTTAAAAGGCCGTAAACTTTTGGGTTCAAAACAATCATCACCAAAATTGAATAAAAAATTTATCAACAAATTCTCATATTGTTTTGCAGTGGTTTCAACCCAGTCATCTCCAAAACCAATTAATACAATTTGCAGTTAGCTTGAAAGTGCATGAATCATGAAAAGTTCTTTTATGAACTAATTCCGGCAAAGGACTTAAAAATTCTATCGAGGGTTAAACAATCTAGGACATTCCTTGTAAACCCGATTGAATTGAAATCAGAAAAACCCACCAAAGCACCAAACCCAAACGCAATTTATACAAAAACCCAGATATCAGAATCGAACATGCTGTCTGTGGTTGACATGGGTGATGAGCACTAGGGCTGAAAGGACTGCAAAAATCGGAAATTTAAAGCAAAAAACCTGAAAAAGACACGCCTCCGGTTGAAACTTGAAGATACTTCTTTAGTGTTGCATGCACACCTTCAGCTCTTGAAGTAGCCCGATTACCTAAGTGTGCAACAGACTTTACTTACCCGCTTGTCTGTGCTAAGTCAAAAGTCAAATGGCAGCTTCTTATCAACAAATGTTTTATGGAGGCGGCGCGACGGCTGAGAGAGAGAAGAGCGACAGAACGACGGAGACTTTACTTACCCGCTTGTCTGTGCTAAGTCAAAAGTCAAATGGCAGCTTCTTATCAACAAATGTTTTATGGAACTATAATATCATAATCCACATGGGATTAGTTTGTCAGACCAGCCGTTACAAAATATACCAATTAACAACACACGTCAATGAAGAAAGAAACGAAGACTTCTTCATTGACAGCAAAAGTGCCAGAAAGAATTGGAGGGAAAATTAGTTTCAAATTTCAAATTTTAAGAAATTCATATGTAAAATAGGAATATATGAACGTACAGTCTTACCAAAAACAAATTAGCACAGTTCTTAAACCGAGCTGAGCCTTTTTTGGCTGATTGGCTCTCTTCTTCTTTCTCTCGCCGTTGGCTCTGTCAATCGGCTACTTCCACCAGATCTTCATGCTCTCTTCTTCACCACACCAAGCCACTTCCACCAGATCTTAAAAGGTAGTTTCTTTTTCAAAATGGGTTTCAAATTTCTTGGCTTTAGGCATTGTTGTGAATGTAGTAAGCCTAAGAGCTGCCGATTATATAAGAAAATGCCTAAATTTTTCATGTCTTAAGGCCTACCCAACAGATGGGTTTACTGCTTTTGTCTATTGACAAACGTTATGTTTAGTCTCTTCAGTTTCTATATGTCTCATGCACTTGTTTCATTGTGTTTCACCCTTTCGGATTATTTATTTCTAATAAGTTTTTGCCTACAAGTGCATATAATTCTGAAGTTCTCTGAAATTCTTTGCAACTTTCCATAACCTTTAAAATTCATGATCTCTTTTTCATCATAAGATGTTTTTGGTGTTTTGTTTGTACTGTTGAGTATGTTTTCATCAGTATTATGATTACTTTTGCAGATAATTTCATTGTTAATTTCTAGTTGATGAAATGGGAGAACCTCAAATGGGAGATCTACCCCCATCAAATCCCGTGATTGAACTGGAAGGGGATGAATTTTGGCCACTTTCTGAGAAACCCTTTTTTGATGTGGTTTTGACGAAAACAACTGTCAAACCCATATACCAACTGGTAAATTATCCCATAATTTTCCATGTTTAAATGATGGTGAGACTTCCTCCTATGTCAATTTCTTAACTATTGGTGCCAGTCTACATGATTGACCATTGCAATGAAGTAACAATTTATTTGATGAGCATGATGTATGGGCAATTTGTACATACGTTTTAGTTTTAAATAAAGGGTTGCCTTGTTCAAGCGAAAAATAATATGGCTACTACTGAAACTTTCTTTTTCTTTGCAATTGTAGGTAATAATGTTGTGCATTGCTAATTCTCTAATTTGGGATTATCATTTTCTTCGCTTTAATTAGTCTAATTTGTTGAAACAATCATTTGTTTGAGCAGGTGGTCCCAGGCAAATTTAGTGCAACACTACCTTCCTGTACAATCCCCACGTTTCTCACATTTCGGGGCAAGAACTGGGAGATGATATATCATGGATCATCTAGTTATAAAAGACTTGATAATTGGAAAGTATTTGCCATTGACAACAATTTGAAGGTTGGAGATGCTTGTGTGTTTGAACAATTGGAGTGCAGCAGTACTAGGCTAGTATTCAGAGTCCAAATTCTCAGAGGTGACATCCCATCTGAATTTCTAGACAAGCTCGATGGTGATAATGTAGATGCACCAATTGTTCTCGAATAGTATATGTCATATTGTCTTTTACTGGATGTTGTTAATTTCCCGAATGAGATTACTTTTGTTAGCTAATATGATTTGAATTTGATGGAACTCTAGCATAGCCTATTAAGGATGTGATAATTGTATGATTTTGAGCCCATGTGTTCCAATCTAGGAGCTATGGTGTCATTTGACACGATACTTTAGTAACATAAGCATCTATTATTGTTCAGATAACTTTAAAGAATGTAATTTAGTAGCGTACTTTCTAACAAACATCCTCTTTAATAATTTCGTACCATTCAACTGTCATGCTGCTCAAAATGCATCAAATAACTTGAGGAATGATTTCTGAAGGTCTCATAATCTACGATAATAATTGTACTGTCTGTTTTCTGATGAGTGGGATTTAAAGTAAAAAACCAGAAAAAGATAGAGACTTTACTTACTCGTTTGTCTGATGTGGGAGCCAGAGATGGAGAAACAAGCAAGGGAAGGCGATAAGGATAAGGATAAGTCCAATACATTTGCAAAACACAATAAGGAAGGATGATATGGCAGAGTACAATAATATGCAATATGCAGAACTCAAATCCCAAATTTCTTCACAAATGTGTTAGTTTAACAATTCTTGACAAGAGCAAATGAGCAGAGTAAAGTTGTCTCTTGAGGTTTGAATATGTTAAGTCAGGCTAAATCCATGAGATAATAATTCCAGTATCTTCATATCTAAATAAATTCTATTTAAGCATCCCAATAGAATCAGAAATGCAAAATCATGTCCAAACTCCAATCTATATAAAAGACAAATTTAACTGACAATCATTTCACCATACCTTGATTAATAAAAATTCAAATAAAGAAAATATACATTATCATGTCCAAATTAATAAGTTTCCTGGCGAGCCTGATGATCTGCACCTATTTCACTTGCATATTCTACAAGGAAATAAACCAAATTAATAGGTTTACATTTACCTCTCTGCTCATTGTCCACTCTAAGACTTGGAAATCATCAGATGGGTAGTGCAATAAAATCAAACCAAATTCCCGATTGAATCTCTTCCTCCCCAAAAAAGTAATTCTTCAATCCAAATATCTTAACAATACATCTTCACTGCAAGTTTCATATTTAAACGATGAACCAAACTTAAATGTGATGCGATCAATGACAACATATAAATAATATAAGTCATGAAATCAACAAGTTATAAGTTATAACTGTAACTAATGGTATAGGGCTTGTTTCATTCAATGAAAATTATGAGAGGGGAAGCATTCCCAATATGTCAAGTACACTCAAGTCCTATTTAGTCTTATTCAAGCCTCTACACTTGAAGTCCCAATACAAAGTTTTTTTTTTCTTTTATGAAAGGATGTTTGTATATCGACTTTCACACTATAAGGGCGATAGCCCTCTCTATTGGAAGTCAGTGTGCACCTACTCTAATAATAACTTTCACACAGTCCCTATTGGGTAGCCCTCTCCATGTTACTAAATTGGTTTACTAGCTTCACAATATGGGAAGCCGTTAATGTGGTAGCTTTCACTCTATTAGGGTGGTAGCCATCTATGTTAGAAATGAAGCATATACATCTACCTACCTCAACATTAGCTTTCACTCTACCCTAATAGGTAGCATTCTCCTAATTTATTGTGTACACCTATTTTGTATAGGTAGCTTTCACACCATTAAGGTGGTAGCCCTATCCATTAGAGATTAAGTGCGCACTCACACCTCCATGGCAGCTTCACACGTCCCCTACATGTAGTCATCTCTATACATAAACTATCCTTAAAACGTAACACTAGTGGTCAATCTAGAGTCATCATTTTACAAGTTTTGGAAGAGTTTACTCCATTGGTCAATCTATGCAGTCTTTTACAAGACTAAAAAGAACTAAATAGGACTTGAGTGTACAGTAAATATATGTATCAATGTTAGGAAAACAATATCTGCATATTTGAATTCAAGAGTATGATTATGTCTATTGACCCTTCTTACTTAAGCTGGATATAGAGAATGATACATCATCTGGAGACAACTAGCCAAATCTTCTCCACACACATACTTATACCTGCAATGCAAGTTGCAACTTAGGATATTCAATTAATTTAAATTTATATTTAAAAAAAATAGGGCCGTACATAATACCTCAATTAATCTTCCAATGATAAGATAAGGTTGGACCATATTCTAGTATATAAAAAAAGATTTTCTATTTAAACCCCGCACTTCTCTTTGTTCACCCCACTACTTAAATCATTAAACTGTAAGTTTTATTATCGTGTAAAAAGACAAAAAATGTCATCCAACTTAATAATTAACCTTAATACATCTATACACACATCTCACACACCCCACCACTCTTCATATTAAGTTTTAGAAACCTCCTTCCAACTTCAAGTTTACAAACTCTCTCTCTCTCTCTCTCTCAACAATACCCAAGTGTTAGAATTTCAGTTACAGTTCTTGGAGATAGGTAAAGTTGTTCTCTTTCTCTAGAAGTATTAAATTTTGGATTTGGGGTTTCATTTGTTTATGTTTTTTTTTTGCTGGAAACAAAGAAAAATATGGGGTTTAAATAATCTCTTTTAGTTCTTATTTTTTTAGTTTGGGGTGTATTTAAGGGTAGTTTGGGAAGATAGTGAGGTTTTCTTAGAAATTGTGAAAATTTAAATTAAAAGTTAGGATGAACTTAGAACATGAGGTGAACTAAGAGAAGTGTGGGGTTTAAATAAAAAATCTCTATAAAAAGAACATTATTTGGCTCATTATTTAGAAAGAACAATCCCTAAACTTACTCGAAAAAACATATGTTTTCGTCTACGTATCAACGATAAATTTAACAAGGAGTAACGACTCATTTCACATAATATTTCTTTACGTAAATGAATTTGGTGGTAGGAGCTTTAGTTGTGGCCGGCTTATTTTTTATTTAGTTTTAATTTTGTACTATATACTTTCTATTATCCATGATTTGGCCTTTTTTTTTTTTTTTTCGGTCTGAACCATGATTTGGCCTTATATCACTAGCTAGTAGTGCATCGCATGTTAAGCTAATATAACTAAACAATTTAATAATAAATAAAAGGCGGGCTTGGAACATTGCAATTGACCTGTTGACGTGTGGCAACAAGGCAACAAGGCGTCGCTTTTTCCTGAGTTGCGAAGGGTTATCGAGCTCACCGTATCCACCGTAGTAACTGTCACTGGAGTAGTTTTCCACTGACATACAGCAATGCCTCTCTCAGCGACAGATTGAGGAAATGAAAACGCTCTCGAACTTTCTCGCTCTTTCTCTCTCACTTTCCCGGGAAAATTGATGTCAACTAATCTGCTGCTGAATCTGATAGCTAGCTGGCTAGCTAATTAGAAGAAGGATATAAAAGAGAGGCGGTGGGGTTGAGAAGGGCGGAGCTGCAGAGGTTACAATAAAGACAAAGGAGGTATGGAGTGGAGCGATAGGAGCTTCCACTTGTAAGAGACGTCGTTCTGCTGATCTCTAAACTCTGTCGGTCCTTTATGGCCACGTCACTCCGCTAGCTAACTCCGTGGTGACCTCAACCTTGTAAGGGAAGTCAACTCTTCTTACATCAAATATTCCCCCTTCTTTGACGTATTGAATCCATAATTGATTGTGTTTCTGGTCTGACTTTATTCTTACCTAATAGGTTTTGGTTTCCTTGTAGTATGTACTGATGTAATTTAGCACTAGTTTACGTCTTTCCCTTATTGAGTCAACGGAATTATTCACACAGCCTTCTATATTCTTTATGTTTGACCAATGGTTGTCAATGTCATGAGGGTTTTCCCATCCCAACCAAGCTACCTGCATGAAAAAGGAAAAAAAACTTTCCCTTTCCTCTTTGTTAGAGAGGCCATCAGCCAACTTTCTTTTCCTAGTAACAAGAGATTTCCTAAAACGAGAAAAAAATATATAGAAAATATTTCTCTCCTCCTTTTCCTGCATCGACAAGGTGGTAGCATTATAGGCTATAAAATCAATCCAAAGTCTCTCAACCTTTGCAACTCAAATCACTCAAACCCTCCAACTTCCAAAGCAAAAAAAAAAAAAACACTCTCCCAAACCCAAGTTCCTCTTGCTCATCCCCATGGCCTCCTTCCTTTTCCTCCCTTTCCTGTCCCTCACTCTCTTCCTCTCTCTCACCTCCGCCGCCCGTAATCTTCAACCCCGCATGCACGTCACCGCCTCTATCCCTCTGATCCAGCAAGTCTGCAAAGCCACGCGATTTCCCGACACTTGTCAGGCCTCCTTAGCCGGGCTCGTCACTGACCCAAACACCACCCCAATCCAAGCCATCCAATCCGCTATCCAGGTCTCCACCGATGGCCTCCACACGGCGCAGAAGTTGGTGAAGGCTATCCTAGACTCGTCCGCAGGCAACCAAAACCGCACCACCGCCGCTAACAATTGCCTCGACGACCTCGGGAACTCCCAGTACCGCATTTCTCTCGCCACCGACAACCTGTCACGAGGAAGCATTAAAAACGCACGTGCCTCAATGAGCGCCGCGCTGCTCTACCAATACGGCTGCGGGGCGGGCCTCCAGTACGCCCCACAGCCCCAGATGGTCAACGAGACGATGTCGTTTCTCGACTCGCTGGTCGGAAAGTCCAGCAACACCCTCAGCATGATGTTCTCGTACGACAACTTCGGAAACGACCTCAAGTTGTGGGCCCCACCCAAGACTGAGCGCGACGGGTTCTGGGAGCGGGTCGAGGGCAGAGGGTCAGGGCAGGGGGTTCGGGGAGGAGTGCCGTCGAATTTAACGTCGGACGTGACGGTTTGCAAGGAAAAGTCTGAGAAATGCTACAGGACGGTGCAGAGGGCGGTGAACGCCGCACCGGATAACGCGGGCGAGAAGAAGTTCGTGATTCGCATAAAGGCTGGGGTGTACGACGAGAGCGGGAGGGTGCCCTGAGAGAAGCGGAACGTGGCGTTTTTGGGTGCCGTTCTGATTGTTTCTTATTATTTTTCAGGTGTTCTTGGAGATGGGTTCATGGCCAGTGGTCTCACAATCCAGAACACGGCAGGCCCTGATGTCCACCAAGCAGTAGCCTTCAGATCAGACAGTGACCTCTCTGTGATTGAGAACTGTGAATTCTTAGGCAACCAGGACACTCTCTACGCACACGGCAACCGCCAGTTCTACAAGTCATGCAACATCCAAGGCAACGTTGATTTCATCTTCGGAAACTCAGCTGCGGTTTTCCAAGACTGCAACATCCTCATCCGCCCTCGACAACTAAACCCCGGGAACGGAGAAAGTAGCACCGTCACAGCTCACGGCAGAACAGATCCTGCACAATCAACTGGTTTCGTATTTCAGAACTGCTTGATCAACGGCACAGAAGAGTTCATGAAGCTGTATCAAAACAACCCCGAAGTGCACAAGAGCTACTTGGGGAGGCCATGGAAGGAGTATTCAAGGACAGTTTTTATAAACTGTACCATGGAAGCTCTTCTTTCGCCAGATGGGTGGATGACTTGGAGTGAGGATTTTGCTTTGAGCACCCTTTTCTATGGGGAGTTTGGTAATTCTGGAGCTGGTTCTGATTTTTCCAAGAGAGTGCCCTTTAGTAGCAAGATCCCATCTGAGCATGTTAATGCATATTCTGTGCAGAATTTTATTCAGGGAAATGAGTGGATTTCAACATGAAAATTTGTAGGGATTTTGAAATCCCTTATTTAATAGCAATATTAATTAGTGAATGTACAAGGAAACTCATCTTATTGTCAAAATACTTTTTTATTTGAAGTACTAATTTGTTTTTGGTAAATACCATGAGGTGTTCTCACACCCGACCCTGTACAGAGTTTGACTTGCACCTAGCGACAAAGTGCTCTTTACTAGTTTCGAAACCCTACCACTTAGGCACTAGGCAATCTATTAGCTGGAGGTGGCAGTTTGCCAGCCACACCACACGTTGTGATTAAAGTACTAAATTTTTCAATATTTAAGTTTTAATGCTAGTTTTCTATGCATAATTTTATTAAGGGAAATGAGTGGATTTCAACATGAAAAATTTGTGGGGATTTTAAATCCTTTATTAATAACAACAAATATTAATTAGTCAACATAATTTTTCAATATTTAATGCTAGTTTTTTCAAGTACTGTTTTTAGGGATTGAAAAGGGAGCTGATTTCCCCACTCCCAAATTCTCCACTTACACTCCCTTTTGCTTTTTAATGATTTTTAATCAATTTTTTTCTTTTTTGTTCTTTCTCTTTCCTATTCTACCCTCACCCTATCTTATTTCTTTTTACTTCATTTTTATATTATTTCTTTTTCTTTACACTTAATTTTCCTAACAGTGTATATTTTTCTAGGCAAAATTATGTGGTCCGCCTGCTACAAAAACACATGCCCAAGGATAAACCTTGCAACCATAGGGATTTATTTTTATTTTTATTTTTATTTTTTGTGAATAGGCAAAATATTTCTTTAGTGATTCATTTGCATTTGGCATCTCCCATTCTTGAACTAGAAAATAGTGATCCATTCGAGAACAAAATATAAATATTTACTTAGATGCTTCATTGGACTGTTAAGATAACATGGGAAATAAAAGAAATAAAAAAACTTAGCTCCATTGGCATGTTCTTTTTTTGGTCAATAGCTGAAACTTCATTGAAAGCCAAAAAATATGGCTAAATAGAGACGACAAGAGTAACAACCAAAAAGTAAAGACAAAACCATCGTGGTTGCCAAAAAAATTTAGCTTCATTAACCAAACTATATCATTACAGACAAGAGCAGAGAAAAGCTATAACCACAAAAAAGATAATTTAGCTCCATTAACCAAACTGTATCATTCCATACAACACTTCTTCCTTGTGTTAAAAAAAAGACATGTGAAATAAGGATGAATCCATCCAACCACTTCAAAATACCTACAAGAAAGAAGACTAATTAATTAACAAACTAATTGATCTCTCATAATACTATTTACTGCTATAAAATTTGATGAGATACAATTCCCTTTAATAAGATGACATGTACAATTACTTCGAAAATTATGAAAGAATAAAAATTTGAGACTATTATGCATAAGAAGTACCTTGCTCTCTGCATATCTAAGCTCCTAATGACAGTTTGGTTAATAACATTCTTTGGTTCTTCTACCTGTAAACATGTTAGTCGAAAAAATTTATTATCTATTAACTAAAACAAAGATAAATAGCACTCACATACTTGGTATAAAAAAAAATTCAAGAATTTGGCATACAAATACTAACATTTCTATCCATTTCCAAAAGGTAGAATTAAGAGGCAACTTGAAATGGACAAGTACTTTTATTGTGGCCAACACCTTTGCAAACACTACATTTACGAGACTTTTCAACTATCTCAAATTTCGAAGGTTCACGCCTTGTAGAGCTAGATTCATTTCTCTTCTTTGACCCTAGTGGCCGTCCTTTATGAGGTTGAATCTTAGGCTCCAGAATTAAGGGAAAAGAAGTGCCAACAAATTGAGATAGTTGTCTCTTTGTATCATCTTTTTGAAGAATGGGCAGTTTTTCATACTTTTCTTTGAAGTCCAATAGAAGACTATTTATTTGATCATTTTCATCATCCAAACTTCCATGTTGATCATTGTTAAACAATCGTGCATCCATCCTCCACTGATTATGTATGGCATTTAAAGGCAATACTTGAATTTTCATATCCTTAATCATGTGTCCACAAGGAATACCCATCGTTTTGAAAAAATGGCCTGTGCATTGAGATGAAAGATTACCATATTTTGCAGCTTCATGTTGCTTGTATAACTCATCTAAAGCAAACATAGATACATGAGTAACAACTTCTTTAAAGAATGGAATCCGAAGTCTATGTGGAACACGAACCTTTTCACTTGAGAGTTGAGTTTTGATTTCTTGAAATTGATGTTCAATAGCAAGACATATTTTTTCTTTTACCTCACGAAGGCCTCCGGTTGAAACTTGAAGATACTTCTTTAGTGTTGCATGCGCACCTTCAGCTCTTGAAGTAGCCCGATTACCTAAGTGTGC
>NC_024130.1:10496147-10512000 GCF_000346735.1 Prunus mume
TTTTTTTCTCTCTTTGTCATTTTGATTTATTTACAGGGATGATGGAGGAGACTTCAGTTGTGCATCATTTGTATGTTTGGATGAGGAATGCTTGGATTAGGAGTACGTAGGTCTTGTTAGGAATTATGTTTGTTGTAGAATAAAGATTGGTTAACTATGTAATAACTATTGAAATCTTTAAGTTTTATGAAAGAAACTATTTTTGAGTGTATATATTCATTAATAAAGCATTATGGTTGGTTTTCTAGTTAAAATCGTTGTATAGCATCATAAGAAATCAAAAAGAACTAAAATGTAGCAATTTGGAAACTTATTAGACGACGGTTTTTATAATAAATCATGGTATTTATAGATAATTAACGACGGTTTTTATAAATTAAAAAAAAAGGTCGTCTATTATAGGTAAAGATGACGATTTTTATAAAAAATGGTCGTCTATTATATGTAAAGATGACAGTTTTTTAAAAAGGGTAATCCATTATATGTAAAGATGATGGTTTTTTTTTTTTAAAAGGATCATCTATTGTGAAGTAAAGATGACCTTTTTTTTCAAAAAGGGTCCTCTATTGTATGTAAAGATGACGGTTTTTTTTTTTTTTTATAAAACAACCATCGTCTTTATAAACAATCCACGACGGTTTTCTTAAAAAAATCGTCATCTTTACATACAATACACGACGGTTTTATTAAAAACAGTCGTCTTTCCTCCTATAATTAACGATCTTTACCTCTAAACAACGACGATTTTCTTTAAAAACCGTCGTCTTTAAGGATAAACAACGACGGTGAAAAGCCGTCGTAGTTTGACACCCAAATAGATGACGGTCGATTTCACGACCGGGCGAAAACCTTTTACACGACGGTGGTTTCCCCTCGTCTATTTCGATTTTTGTAGTAGTGAATGCACAAGCTCTAAATGTAGAGATTTGGAATCCAGAGTAACAGATATATTAAGAGGGTCAAAAGTTTTATTTCCTCAAATGTAACAAAAGAAAAAATTGATCCAAAATTTATAGTTAAGTAGTTAAAAATATTTATCTCTCAGTTAGAGGTCTCGTATTGAATTTTCTGTTCCCCAATATCATTTGTGTAAATAAATAAACACTTGATCGAAGCTTGTAAAGTAAGAAAATAAGCCACTCATTTAATATTGCCAACCATTAGCTAATTTAGAGGCAACAACAACTACTCCAACAACATCCACACCTTTACAAATTTAATAATGCCAACCAGTAGTTATAAAGTTATGTCATGTGAACCCTATTGTTGACCCAAAAAAGTTCTTTGAAACCTTTGTCAGAAAACTTTGGTCTTTGTTCTTTTTTGAAGATCACATAAAATAAACTGCAAGCAAGTGATTTATATTCTCAACGGCCCTTTATGCAAGAGGAGGACCACCTTTTGAAGGGCTTCAAAGTTGAAACTTGAAAGCTACCACATATATAGAATAATATATTATATATGGCTATTATATATGTATGGTACCTTAAATTTTGGGCACTTTTTATATGTCACCTTTTTTTTTTTTTTGGTTACAAAATGTTTAGGGAGAAGGGAGGCTAGGATGGGGATACTAAGGTCTCTTTGAGGATTTATAGAGAGATTCTTAGCCTATTTTTTGGTGTTTACAGATTACTCACCAAGATGGATTGTCGACATCAAGAATCGAACTTAAGCCTTATATGTCGCCTTTTTATTATATGCGACGTTGTGCTTTGCTTTTGGAATGTCAACATGAGAATAACAAGTGCTCTAATTTCTAAAGTGGAAGCATTTGTCAGCTAATTCAGCATATTGTGGGCTTTTGTTTTTGGAAAGAAGAAAATCAAAATAATGTAATATGTATGATAAACTAATAAACTTCTTATTTTATTCTTCTTATTTTATTTACACATATTATAAATTAAGTTAATTTTTTCAATGTTATATTTTATTCTTCTTTTAGTGCCCCTTTTTTGTCAAATTCAAATTTAATCGTGCAATAAAGAATTTGGAGGATTTTTTGGTACTAATTCTAATGACACAAATTGCGTTAATTTTCATGATGTCAATCCTAGTTTGGGATAGAAGTAACACATTTTCATAACCTCCTTCCCCTCCAGCCAAAAGATACCCGCCAAATTTGTCTCCTTTAGCACCTATCGGAAGCCTCCCACCATCATTGCACCAGACCAAGCACCATCACAATTACTTTTCACGTAATCCTCTTTGGGCTTTTGCCATCTAGCTGGCCACTACGCTCCATGCTGCCTAGCCTCCCCAAGAGAGCCCTTTTCCATAGGCGAGAGGTACTCCCCTTGTGGTGCTTATAGTTATTGGCCACTAATAATATGTGTTGGTTTTGTAAGGCATTGCAAACATGTTTGAGTTGAAATTAATCCCACATTGAAAAATTAGAGTTCCTTAGAGGTCTTTATAAGACTTAGTCTTGGAAATCCTCTAAACAGACGTGTATAACACGTTCAACATTGGAATTAGAGTTTATATCCTTGGATAAAGCAACTGAAGAAGGTGAATGGCTTAGAAACTTCCTTGAGGATATTCCATTATGGTCCAAGCTTGTGATTGCCATTTGTATACACTATGATAGTATGGCTGCCAAAGCAAGAGCCAAAAACTGTGTCTATAATGGCAAGTCTAGACATATAAGGTGAAGACACAATACGATTAGACAGTTGCTCTCAAATGGAGTAACATCCATTGATTATGTAAAGTCAAAGGAAAATATAGTAGATCCTTCGACAAAAGTCCTACCAAGATAGCAAACATTGTATGCATCGAGGAGAATGGGTCTAAAGACAATTCAATGAATCAATCCGGGTGGAAACCTAACCTAGTTGATTGGAGGTCTAGGTTCAATAGGCAAACTAGTTGGGGATGATTCAAAGTATGAACACACAAAATGCCAATTTATATGATATAAGTGTGTGTTGTCTGTTGATGGTTGAGGGTATGCTTATGCATTTAATGACATTAATATCTTGATATCAAGAGGAATATGGCAGACTATTCTTAATTAATGTCACCTATATAGGAGTAAATGTGGGGTCGTATTTTTGAGAGTTGATATGGCTAAAACTCTCTAAAGCTCTTAAGAAAACTGGGATTTGTTCAGGACCAAAATGAACACAAATGTATGAATTGACGTGTGTCAGATTTGATATGTGTGAGATATATTGTCTAGATTTACTAATAGTGGTGAACAATTCAAGTTCATTATATCCACTACGTCATTGAGTGGACCCGATATATTTTCACTAGGGTAAGTTCAAGTCCAAAAGACACTTCTCCTGATGCATATCATTTCTACTATCTCTTAGGTGGTCCAAGCATCATTTGCATTTAAATTTCCATTCAAATGTGGGGTATGTTAGGTGTTTGAATACAAATTTCAACTCGAATGTGGGGTATTGTTGGTTTTGCAAGGAATTGCAAATATGTTTAAGTTGAAATTAGTCCCACATTGTAAAACAGAGTTCCTTGGAGGTCTTTATAAGACTTACTCTTGGAAATATAATAGTTTGGATTGGGCTATGCAAGTGGCCCAATTGAGTGGCTTGTGGGTTTGGCCCTTTGGTCAATGCCTAATTAGTTGGGTCAACGATTAATTACTATATATTTAATTAAACTCGATTAGTTAATTAAATATGAGTTAATTAATTAATTATTTATTTGAATTATTTTAAAATTCAAATATCATATAACGTTTTTGTCTGATTGGGTTTGTCCTTATCTGATACATGTTGGAACAAGTATTAGCCACTCTATATAAACACAAGCCCTAATTATGTATTAAATACATCAAATTCATAAAGGACATTCATATCATCATTCATGTATAGCCTGAGAGAAACACACAGATTTTGCCAGAAATCAAACAAGGACGGACCTAGGATTTCAAATTGGGATGGGCTAGATTTACCTTATTAGATTGTTAGATTTTTGGCTTGGCTAAACTCTTAGGGCTCGTTCATTACGAAGGACTGTATTGACATGGACTATGATCAAGGACTGTCTTTGATTGGCTTGGCTTGGCCTAAGCTAGTTAACACTTGTGCCACATTTGGTGTATGCTTGGACAAAGACAATATTTTTCAATATTTGTTGATTTTTTAATTTTTTTTAAAAACATATTAAAGTGAATTTTTTATTATTATTTAGACTTTTCTTCTCTCTCTGCATCTAATTCTTTTCTTCTTCCTCCCTCAGCTTGCTTCTTTTTATCCAGCCTCTCTCCTTCGCCTCTTCTTCTCAATCTATTTTTCGCTTTCTTTCTTTTTTTCGAAAATTTTTCTCTTTCCTTTTTTTTTTTTGAAATTTTTTTGCTTTGCTTCTTCTCAATCTACTCCATCTTCTACTTATCCCTCTGCTTGTGCAGTCGTCGTCGTCTCATAGTTGCCATCGTTGCATAGTCGCCGTCATCCACAACCCATAGTTCAAGCTGTGAAGTTGTTGTCTCCAATCTGTGCTCGCCAAAACTAACTGGAACTAATGGTGATGCTGGATTGGGTTTACTACATGTGGTTGTGACTGTGGGGGTTGGATCGGTTGCAAGTGCTTGGGTGGTCGGTGGTTGCGGATGATGCTTGGGTTGGGTGGTCGATGGTTGTAGCAGGTGCTTGGTTGTTGCAGGCGCTTGGGTTGGGACTAGCTTATCCCCCATTTTCATCATATATGCTTAATAGTTAATATTAAAACTAACTATATGAAAAGAAAAAAAACTCACTTGGGCTATAGCCCAAGTTGTACATACCATAGGTCCGTCCTTGAAATCAAAGCCCTAGTCCTAGGACTTTGATTTAGATAGTTGTATCTTTGGTGAAGCAGATGTCTGCATAACTATAAGCATTGAGTAGGGGCGAAATTCTGTTTCAAAGACATTGCAATTCTAAAAAAACCGTCAGTTTTTATTTTATTGCCTTATTTAATTTAATTATTAAATTAAAATATTAATGTAATACTGATTGTTGTTCATCCAACAATATGCACCCGTTATTCCTCTTTCAGTGGTCCAAATGGAGTTTCCATTGAGTTAAAGAAACTTATTAAAGTTTTTAAGTGACCGTGTGAGCCGATCTCAACAACTCCAAACAGCAGTGTAACCATGTATTGTTTTCCAATTATAAAAAGAAATAATTGATGTGTTTGTTTCAACTTTCAAGTATAAAGTGTTCTCATTTCACATGACTGAAAGTGTGTGAAAGCAAGTTCTAGAAATTGAAACTAAAAAATGTTATGACTTTGTATGGTAATTGAGCTAAACCACTAAACACGAATCCCCCTCGCTCCTAAACCATCAGAACCAAACCGCCCAATAGTGATATGCCTTTGTTTAAATTCTCCCCTAGTTTTAATCCAAAATGATATTCTTAATAACGGTTGATTAGTTTTTTTATTCATTGATACGAGCGATGGTTTAAATTATAAATGAGGGAATTTCGCACACATACACTATTAAAGTGCTCTGAGAGTTCGAACATGAGACCACTGATCTGCAAATCAAAGCTCTTTCCTACTGAGCTAGATTTAATTGTCAACGTTTAATTAGTTAATCCATAAACAAAATAGCTAATTAATCAATCCAAATCGGCCTAGCACAATATCCATCGATTTCATCCTTCTGGTGGAGAGTGACGCAAGTAGCTTTTAGAGGGCTCTTGGTTCGTGAACCTTTTAGAAAGTTTGATTAATGAGCTCCTTGTCTTTATTGTTTCTAGTACTCTCCGCACAATTTTGTATATTTATTATGTTGTGTAAAAACACCCAAGACCTTATCTTTAATAAAATAAACTACGCAATCCGCATACACATAATCCAGATAAGAATAAAGCACACACCAAAGTAAAGCAAATACACGCAAAATTTATAGTTTTGCCACCTTTTTCAGCTAAAATGTATTCAAAACTTTTTGCTCGAAGTCAGGAGACTGAGAGCTTACGTGCATCAAGCTAGTTCATGTTGACTTTGTTTTGTTTCTAGACTTTTAGATGTGATTGTGCTTAATTATCCAGCCGACTATTTAATTTTGGTGGGGAGAATCACCTTCCCCATTGATATAAATAAACACAAAAAGATGGACGCTTTTAAAAATATTCTTTTACTCAAATTGTTAGTTTCTGTATGGGAGCGTATGCGATAGACTTTTATTTATTTATTTATAAACATAAGCGAATATATAAGGTTCATTTGAATGGAGTATTTCCAAATTTAGAGATTTAGATGGCAATATAGCGTTAAATTATTTGTTTAGATTACTATCATTCATGTATACCAAGATTTGAATAAAAAGGAAATGACGAAAATAAATGGATTTCAAATCCATTTCCAATACATTCAATATAATATTTTCTAGTTTTTCTTTAGTAAATTTAGTTTTGTTGTCAAATCCGAATATTTTCTTTTGAATACCCCATCTAAAATGGAACTTAAATGTATTATCATGTGTGTCAAGTCGTAGAGACTCATATTATGATGTTTTATAATGCGAAAATGATCATGTTGGAGAGACTATAATATTATTTGTACCACCGTGGTTAAAACCATTTTTTTTTTCTTATCCAGAAAGTTTAAATACAATATACAGGTGCATTAATTGCTATTGTTATCTTTGGCTACTGGGCAACCAAACGGCACCAAAAGTCCAAGTAGCAATTTGCACACGTGATCCCTATAAAGTGATGAACTCACAAGACGCATTCCAAATACCCATGTCTATATAAACACATACCAGAGAACTAAAAAAAACACCGAAACTTTCTCATCTCACACCAAACAATAATGCTTGAGTGAATCTCAATGGATCAAGAAGCCATACCAAAACCAAAACACGAAAAACACAATCAAACTCAAGCCTCTTCCAATGAGACTTCGCTGTTGCCAGGCTTACCAAACCACCTTTCACAGCTCTGCCTTGCAAATATCAACCCTTCCATTCTCTTCTCTGTTTGCCACTCATGGAGGCGCCTAATCTACTCTCCTTCCTTCACTCCTTTTTTCTCTCTCTACGCTCTTCTCTCTCCTCCACCTGATCACAACCCCAATTCCCCCATTCAGTTCTCCTCACTAGACCCAATATCAAACAAGTGGACATCTCTCCCTTCTCCTCCCTCCGACCCTCCTCTCCACCTCCTCCACCGCCACCCGGCCTTCCTGTCCCGAAAACTTCCCATCCAGACGTTGTCCGTCTCCGGCTGCCTTGTCCTCGTCGCCGCCACCACCCACAAATTCACACCCGCGCTGCCTCGTCCTCTTGTGTTCCAACCACAGTCCAAGCAGTGGTCCTTCGGCCCCCCGCTGCCCAATCCACGCCGTTTTTGTTGTGCCGGAACTGTGGAGGCCAAAGTGTATGTGGCGAGTGGGATGGGGACAACTTACAGCGGGGACGTTGCGAGATCGATGGAAGAGTGGGACATGAAGGGGAAGGAGGTTTCTGCATCATGGGTTAAGAAGGCAGGGCTTAAAGATGGGAGGTTTAGCAGGGAGGCTGTGGAGGCAATTGGGTATAGAGGGAAGCTTTGGATGGTGAATGTGAAGGGCAATGCTATCAAGGAAGGGGCTGTTTATGATGTCGAAAAGGACACGTGGCAAGACATGCCTCAAGGCATGCTTGGTGGATGGAATGGACCAACTGCTACATCCATCAATGATGATGATCATCATCATGACCATGATGCGATGTATGTGGTGGATGAGAGTAAAGGAGTGTTGAGCAAATATGTTGATGAAAATGATTGTTGGGAAGTGGTGATGGACTCGGTTGTGCTGAGAGAGGCTGAGCAAGTTTGTGCCGGGAGAGGGAGAGTTTGTGTGGTTTGTGCTAACGGGACTAGGATTGTGGTGGTGGATGTCGTGGCGCCGCTGCCAAGGATTTGGGTGGTGGAGCCGCCGCCGATGTTGGAAATTGTGGCGGTACACATATTACCTAGGATGTGTAGGCTGGATTAATTTTTTAATTGCTCTTCATGATACATATTATGACTAGGTTTTGTTATAGTTCCTATGAAATGAAATAAAGAAAAGAACAATTACATGTAGAAATCAAATATATTTGATCATCAATCAACTTTCATAAGACAAAGAATTTCAATGTTTGTGTGGCAAGCCAGAATTCCTGTTCTATATTAATCTCTATGAATTTTCTTTTTCTTAAAAAGAAAAAGAGAAGAGAAGAAGCAGTTTTACCCTATTCGTAATACATGTGGAGAACAAACCAATCTACAATTTCGAAACCAGCATTTGAAGAAGACAAGAGATAAGGTCACAATCTGAAAGCAAGTGAAAGCAAGTGAGAGCTGCAAAGGCCTAAAAAAGAAAAATTATCTCTTTGTTTTTCCTCGAAGTAAGCTTGACCAAACCTAAGGGTCTTGTAATCAATTGATTAAGAGCATTTACATTTTTAGTTAAGCGATTAAGAGCATTTATCCCTACACCAATATTACTTGTAGGCTAAATATCACAAAATGTTCCTAAGGTTTATGAAACTATCAGATTGCATTTTAATTTTTTTTTGGTCAATCGTGGTCCTCAAGGTTAGTATGTGTGTTACAAAATAGTTCATATCGTTAGGTTCCATTAAAAACTCTGTTAGTTTGCTGAAGTGACATATATATATATATATCAAAAACATCGCTAAGGTTCACCCACCTATCACAAATGGTCTCTGCAAAAATTTTTGATTTTTTATTTAAAATCCATAAAATTTTGGTTTTGTTTTTAAAATTTTATGAAGTTCAAATTATTTAAAAACATATATTGTATTTTAAATACACGTGACACTATATTGTTGGAGATGTGAGCTCTACATATATGTCACATCAACAAATTAATGTAGTTTTTAAAAAATAATTTAAAATTCAAAAAATTTTAAATTTTAAAATTATTTTTAAAAATATATATTTTATTTTAAATATACATGACACTATATTATTGGAAATGTGGGCTCCACATATATGTCACATTAGCAAATTAAGGGAGTTTTTAAAATTTACAAATGAAAAACCAAAATTTTATGCACAAAGGTTTTTTCATTTTTAAATTTTAAAAAGAAAACAAAAATTTATGAATTTTAAATGAAAAAATAAAAAAAATTCGCAAGAACCATTTATGAAACGTGCTTGAACCTCATGATGTTTTGTGATATATATATATATATATATATATGCCACGTCAACAAACTAATGGAGTTTTTAATGGAGGGACTGTTTGTGAGCACACATATTAACTTTGAAGACCACGAATGACACAAAATAAAAAATAAAAAAAAATAAGGATGCAATTTGATAGTTTCGTAATCCTCATGAAAGTTTTGTGATATTAAGTCTTCCTTGTATAAAAAATAAAAACATTGTAAAGTAAGAAAATACGAATTATAAGTTACAACCACTCCAACAACATCCACCTTTACAAATTCAATAGTGCCAACCATTAGCTATAAAGTTCTGTCCTGTGAACCCTATTGACCCAAAAAAGTTCTTTGAAACCTCGTCAGAAAACTTTGGTCTTTGTTCATGGTATTGGCAACTAGCTTTTTTTTGTTCACATAAAATAAACAGCAAGCGAGGGATTTATATTCTCAATGGCTTTATGCAGGAGGAGGAGGACCACTAGTCTTTATTTTGTTGAAGCTTGAAAGTTGGATTACTCCCCGGAGCCAAACCAAACCAGGTTAGCTCACTATGATGATAATGAAAACTTCGCCTAAGGATCGCCAATCCATCAACACATCCATGGTCCCCCACACCAAGCTTTGTACAGCAATATGACTTCCTCAGTTCACACAAAGATTTTAACAAACCAACCCTCAACAAGTTGTTGCCACAAAGTTTATTAGATTGACTTTGCAATCCACCCAGTTTCCAAGAAATATGAAATACCCATTGTTTATCTATATATCCCCAGAAAATATGAGTATTTATTTCCCCGTCTCCAAAAGTTAATTCCTTAACAACATAGACCACTTCTGTTGAAACCCATCTTGTAATGAGTTTTAAATTAGTTGAATAATGAGTCAAAATCTCCATCATATATTTCAAAAAGAAGAAATTTGTTGAAAATCAACAATTACACCAAAGAAAGAAGGTGTCAGTGGAGCGGCTGGACCCATCAAATTTGTTTTTGTATTTTTTTATATGAGTCTAATTTTTTAGTTTTCAATATGAATACATATGATTATATTGCAGTCCGTATGATTTATTGTAATATATTTTATTTTTTTGGGTATTTTTTGTTCATCTTAGTTATTTTTTTCTATGGTTGAAGGCGGCTGAACCCATCATCGTTTTCTCTCCTTCTACTGCAAGTCTTAAATAGAGTTTTGCTTTTAAGGTTTAAGTGGGTTTTAATTCTAAGAGCATTTGAATCTTTTTAGGTGACTTTTTGGCTACTTTTGAAAGTTTTCATAAAAACTAACATTTATAAAAATGAAGAGTAAATTTTGGCTATTTTTTTTTATTAAAACTCTTATTACTATGCGGACGCCATTGTAAATATAGAAAAAAGTAGGAAGGGGTAGTAGAAAACACATGGTGTCCGCACAGTAATAACATCTAGACGTCCTCATATGAGAATATATATATATATACAGTCCCCTTCTATTGAGGGATCCCTTAAATAATTTTATTTGAGGGACGCCCTTTAGGGTCCACTCCAAATTTTTTTCAACGATCCAAATCATTTATTTTTTTAGGTGTTCATTCATAGATCATCATTGCAAAAAATAGACAAATCAAAAACCATTTCAACATCTAATTGTGTCCTACAAAATCAATGAACTTGGTGCTCCAAAACAGTACTAAAATTTTAGTAATTTAATTGAATAGTAAATGATATCTTATTCAAGTGATTCAAGTGATTTTAGTAATTTAATTGAATAGTCAAATGATATCATGTTCCAATATGGGCCCTTAAAATTACTATATCCTAGACACATACCCACTTACTTTTAAATATTTACTTAAAACCCAAATTTAAAATAGGTTTGTCATGTCAGATAAATTTGTCCTAGTATTATTAACTAAATTACAATACATGTCATTTGCCTTCATATTTATTTTCAATCATACCATTAGCTGGCTTACTTATAATTAATTCTCTATATTAATAGCATATAAAATATCTCATTTCTTTTGGTTATCGGTACAGTCTTTATAGAAAAAAATAGGTACATTATTTATAATAAAAAATGTCAGTTAATTTGGTAATTGAAATTTATGTACATTTTTCATAAATTAAAATTAGGTACATAATAATTTATAGGAAATATAGATATATTATTTACAAACAAAACATATAGATACTATTTACAATATAAAAAGGTATTTTTGTCAGAAAATAGGTACGTTGTGCAATTGAAAACTTTGCACAGTTTTCTTTAATTAAAAATAAGTGCATTATTAGAGAAATTTTTCTTTCATGAAAAATGAAATAAGTAGGTACATTATATATACAATCTTTTTATTTATAAGATAAAAAGAAATTTTTCGTTCATGAAAAATTAAATGATTAGGTACATTATATTTTTGAAACCATTATTATGTTTATTTATAAAGGCAAGTAGAAAATTTTCTTAAAATCACATATAATTCACACAAATATAAAAAGTTGACATAGTTTTCATTAAAAAAAAATAGCATTTTAGTTCTTAAATTATGTATAATTGATGCAAGTATAAATATGAAATTTAATGTTTAAATAAATTAAAAAGCATTCCAAATTAATACCTACATCAATTACAACCATAAATGAGAAATGGTTACAATTAACTACTCCAACATCCACCTTTACAAATTTAATATTGCCGACCATTCGCTATAAAGTTCTGTCCGTGAACCATGTTGACCCAAAAAAGTTCTTTGAAAACCTCGTCAGAAAACTTTGGTCTTTGTTCATGGTATTGGCAACTAGCTTTTGTGAAGATTACATAAAATAAACAGCAAGCAATCAATGGCTTTATGCGGGGGAGGACGACCACCGTTTTTTGGGGTCGAATGAGGACCACCATTTAAAGCGCTTCAAAGTTATATATATAAATTCTCTTATACGGATGTCTGGATGTTATTACCGTGCAAGAGTCATGTAAACATAGAAGAAAGTACAAAGGGGTAGTAGAAAATATATGGCATCTGTACAGTAATAACGTCTGAATGTCCTCATAGGAGAAAATTTATATATATAATCCCCTTTTATTTGACCTTGTTGGATTCCCTACGAATTTTTTTTCAACAATCTAAACCATCTATTTTCTAAGCCTAAATTCACATATTATCCTTGCAACAAATTAGACAAATTGGAAACCGTTTCAACATCCAATTGTGTCCTACAAAATCAATGAACACATTGCTTCAAGAAAGCACTAAAATTTCAATAACTTAATTGAGTGCTCAAATGATATCGTATTCAAGTGATTTTTTGTAGAGATAATCTTTGAATGATTATCCAAAAAATACATAATTTAGATTAGTGAAATACAATGCAGAGTGGGTCTTACAATGGTGTCCCTCAAACTTATTTGAGGAATCCCTCAATAGAAGCTATATATACAGTTCCTTTTTATTGATAGATCTCTCAAATAACCATTTACGGCCCTTTACCAAAAAAAAATCAACGATCCAAACCATCTATTTTTCACATCTTCATTCAAAGATCATCCTTGCAAAAAATCATGCAAATTGAAAATCATTAAGGCATCTAATTAATACCAACGAAGTCAATTAACACGGTGTTTCAAGAAAGTACTTAAATTTCAATAATTTAATTGAGTAGTCAAATGATATCGGATTCAAGTGATTTTTTTTAAAAGATTATCTTTAAATGAATATCTATAAAATAGACGGTTTGGATTAGTGAAATACAACACAAAGTGGGCCCTACAAGGGTGTCCTCAAATAAGCTTATTTGATGGATCCCTCAATGGAAGCTCTGTGTGTGTGTGTGTGTGTGTGCGCGCGCGCGCGCATACACACCTACTTTTAAATTTCTACTTAAAACCCAAATTTAAAATAGGTTGCCATGTATAATAGATTTGTCCTAGTATTACTAACTAAATTACAAAACGTGCCATTTACCTTCTTTTCTTTTTTTGGATAGAAAAAAAGGACATTTACCTTCATATTTTGGGGGTGTATTCAATTTAGATTTTAAAATATTTTAAAGAATTTTAAAACTTCAAGTGTATTACATCACGATTTTATAGAAGTCTATACAATTCTGGGTGTATTCAATTCAAACTTTTTAAAATCCATTCAAATTTCAATGTATTCAATTACTACTTTAAAATATTTCATAAAAGTTTGGGTGTTGAGAGTCCACGTGGCGTGCTCTAGGTTGAGGTGATATTTTGTGCTTCCATGTATGCCCCAACTTTTGTGCTTCACGTACAATGCGGAAGACATGAATTTTCCTTGTTCAGGTACTTTGCTGGTGCATTAACTCTAGGTCTAATGTACTGCAGGTTGTTGACTCTTCAAATTCTGAGGATAGGCGGTTATAAAAAGCCATGACGCCGCATTATTCTTCCATTCGCTTTCCAAAGAGATACAATGCACTTTCCCACACCGTTCCCTTTTGTCTTCCGCATTGAGTTCCAAAGAGATACGGTTCACTTTCCTAAACCATTTTTGGTTGACCATCCACCTTTCCAGCGTCCAATTTTGGCTAACCTCCTTTCCATCTACAAATTTTGGCCATCACCACCTTTTACCAAACCTTATGCTAGCCACCACCTCCGGCACGTCCTTCATCAAAACTCCAACTGACCACCACATCCGGCAACCAACACTGGCTCCGGGCACTACCTATGTATAGGCCATATTAAATATTATGTGATGATTCATATTATGAATAGTTTATAACTTAGTAAATTTGTTGTATTGATTTGTACATCATGGATATGGCGATATAACAATCCTATAAATCAGACAGAGAGACGAAAAGCAAAGAGTGGGACTTAAAAAGAGTAGTAGCGAATGACTCAAGCCATCATCGTACAAGCTCCAGTCAATGCCATCAAATGATATCGCCACCCGTTCTCTATGACTCAATGCTGCATTGGAGCAATGCTAGTAGCCATTTCAGCTTATATATTCAACTATTCACCTCAGAATGAGATGGTAAGGCAACCAAACCATATAGGTCCTCTATTTTTTATATGAATTGAAACCCTAAAGCACCTTTGTTATTTGCCATTTCATTCTTTAGTCATTTTGATAAAGGAGATCTTATGGCATATGTGGGACCCTCCCTTCCTGTGTCGAATTTACGGTAAACTCCTCCTCCCAGAGGATTTTTCAAGTGTTTGGCTCCTCGGTTCCAATGTAAACGTTCAATTCTAGTAGAGTTTTTTAAAACTCTCCATAAAATGAAGAGGGCATGTCTTAAAAGCTGTCACAGATCTTGGTTTGTTAAAGTTGGTAAGCATAGAGATGGATTGCATTATTTTGAAGGTGGTGGTTGGAAAAAATTTGTGAAGCATCATGGCTTAAAAGTTAGAGAACTTCTGGTCATTGAGCACAAATTTTCAATGTGATAGTTTGCACCTCACATGGAATTTTGCTAACAGTAGGATGACACCCTCAACCTCAAGAAATCATTCATCCTTCATGATAGAGCTTACAGAAACTCATGTAATGCACGCCACAAAAAATTGTGAAATCAAATGGCATTGATGAAAAATCCAACATGGTTCTTATAATACCATATGAAAATTCATGACATGTTGAGTTCGGAACTTGAATGGTGCACCAAGAGGTAAACCCTTCCTTCCTCGTACAACTATTAAAACGAAAGGATGAGGTGCATTTTGTAGGGGCAACAAACTGAAGGAGGGAGTTGTTTAGTTCGGTTCTATTGAGGAGGAAGGGAGGAGATTCAGTCTTCTTAGTTTTATATTCTTCAATTCTTCATCGCATTCTTCCTCCCTTGATTTGTCTTGCAATCTTGATTCAAAGTACCTCTTTTTTTAGATACAACTCAACCAATTGCGCTAAAAGCAGATCCAGACGGTATAGTCAAGCTGGAATTGTAAGTATAGCACCAGTCATAATGGAAAGTGTAGGATATATTTGTTCATGTATTTTCAACCATATAACAAAACATTAAAAGTACTATGATTATCAACTTATATTGCTTGTCAATCTAAATAGTATTGCAAATCGAAAGTAAGGGTGGAAGAAGATGTAGGTACCTTAGTTTTTTAACACACGTTTCAGCAAAATCATTATGATCAAGAATCGAAGATCTATAGAACCAAGGCTTTGGCTTATTTATGTAGAGCTTAAACTTGTATGTGCAATCGCTACATTGCTCTTGTAGTGGTTATATAATTCAACCAATGAATCCTTTAAATTTTCAATGTCAAATCAATTGTTGATTCATTATAACCTCTAGCTTGTAACTATGATGCAATTGCAAGTAATTATATGTAGGATCCATAATAGAAGCAAAACAAAATATAGGAGGAAAAGTTTCCCAATATTTATCAAACTTTGTCTTCATTACAACTAAAGGATTTTGAATAATTTGATAATTGTAGCATAATTTAACATCAAGAATATTAATTAAACATGAAATAAGACGGCAAGATGTTGGATAATACACACCACAACATGACCCACCACTTATCGTATATGGTCTATTAAAAAAAAAAGACCATAGTAATGGAGCCATTGGAGAGGAGATGTAGTCATTGCGAGCATTGTAGTCGTTGGAGGTGTATAAGGGAGAATTGGATTACTAAATGGATTGTAGCCATTGGAAACACGTATGAAATAGAGTTATTATAGGTTTTTTTTGCTTAACAGCCTTTAGCATTTCATTAGCCCACTTGTGAATAGTTTTGCTGTATTGAGTTTGTTTCTTA
>NC_024130.1:10512010-10530885 GCF_000346735.1 Prunus mume
TTTTTTTTTTTTTTTTTTTTTTTTTTTCAATAGGCTATTACTAGACATATTTGAATATTTATATATCTATACTATTATTTTCATTATTTATTTTAATTACTGGTGGGCCAGGCTTATTAGGGGTGGGCATCAGAACCAAAGAACAGATCATTGAACCAAACCGGACCGGAAAAAACTAAAAAAAAAGGGCGTTGACCAAAAAGTCAAACTCAATCCAAAAAACTGAACCGAACTGGTTCCAATCGGTTCCAGTTCCGATTCTATATTCCCAACAAACCGAACCGGACCGAACCAAACCGGCCAAATTAAAAAATATATAATTTTAATATTTATTTATATCTAATGCTATATTTTTAATCTCATAACTAATAATTACCCAAATTCAATTTCAAAACATCTCTCTTTTCTAGCCTTAATATTTCTTTTTGTATGAAATTGAATAATTTGTTAATTTTCAAGCCAAAATAAATAAATTTTAAGTTGAAATTTGTATAAAAAATCATTTGAAAAGATAATAATAATAATCCGGTTCAAAATCAAACCGGTTCAACCCAAACCGAATGATTTTATAAATTTTTTTGTTGAAACTGAACCGAATAAATAGTACCGAATTCGATTCCAATTTGAGGCAAAACCGGTCCAAACCGAACTGTGCCCACTCCTAAGCCTTATACAAGCTTTTTTGGGCCAGGGCGAGATTTGGCCCGTCGTGCCTTGGGTTACCCACTTTGGCATGTTGCAAGCAAAATTCATGGTATGTTGAGCTAGGAACTTGGAATGACACACATAGAAGTAAACCCTTCCTTTCTCGTATGACTATGAGAACAAAAGGTAACAAACTTAATAAGGGAGTTGTTTAGTTCAATTTTATGAGAAGGAAGGGAGGAGATTTGGTTTAAAGTCAATAACATACTTAATAATGTGGAAGATAATAACATAATTTTCTTTATTCTAAATAAGTTCAATCACTAAAATATACTATCTAATTTTACAATAATGTTTTTAAAAAAACCTAAAATTACATAAAATGTCATTTATCCATATTTTAACAAGTTCTTTAGAGTTAATCATTGATGCGAGGTGTTTGACAAACATTTCTAGCCGACCAACCACCTTTAAGGAGGCAAACGTTGCCGGTCACGTTTCCATTTACAAATTTTGGCCGACCATCGCCTCTATCAACAAATTGCACCCAATGACTAACTCTAGCGCCATCCACCACCACCTCTGACCAAACTAAGGTCAGCAAACACCTCCGGCACCTTTTCCGAAATAACTCTAGTTGGCCACCACCTCCACCTTTGTCGACCAACTTTGGTGCCAACCACTACCTCTGTGTAGGCTAGATTAAATATTAAATAATGATTCTTATTATGAATAATTTATATCTTAGTAAATTTTTTGTATTTATTTGTATACTATGAATATGGTGTTATAACAATCTTATAAATTAGACATGAAGACGAAAATGGGAATTTCAGCCTATGTAAGATCCAATCAATGCCATCAAATGGTATCGCCAACCGTTCTTTGTGACCTAATGCTGCCTTGGAGCACTACTATTAGCAATTTCAGCCTATATATTTAACCATTTACCTCTGCTTGTGATAAGAGAACAAAACCATAAAGGTCCTGTGTTTTTTTTTTCCTGAACATTCCCTAAAGCACCATTGTCCTTTGCCATTGTATTGCTTCACTCATTTGATAAATGAGATCTTATGGAGTCTATAGGATACTCCCCGCATGCGTCGAATTTACGGTTAATTCCATCTCCCTGAGGATTTTTCAAGTGTTTGACTTATGGGTTCCACTGCAGACTTCCAATTCTAGTATAGTTTTCTAGAAGCCTCTATGAAATGAAGAAAGCACGTCTGAAAAGCTGTCATGGATCTTGACAGGTTAAAGTTGGTAAGCATGAGGATGGATTGCATTATTTTGAAAGTGGTGGTTGGAACAAATTTTTAAAGCATCATGGCTTAGAAATTGGAGACAATATTATTTACATACATGTAGAAATCTAAATTGTGTTGTGTTGTTTTGTTTAGCAAGTTTAAGTCACAAAAGATAGATTAATAACATGTTCTATGTGCCAAGTAGTGTGCAAAAAACTATTACAACCTTTCCTGATAAGAGATCATTTCTTAGATGGAGAGATGAACGCACAAACAAATAATAAAGACTACGACTGGTTCTCACAAACAAGATACCCTAATAAAGAATCATCGCCTCAACTGCATATGGCTAGTCTATGTAGAATTTGGAAAACAGATCCTGAGCTTTGAGTAGTTACTCAAAGATATACAGTACCATGTATTCTATGTTGATGAAATGGTTTTTCATGAGCAACAACTAGGTGGTGAAGCTAAAAATATACATGAATCGACAATACAACTTCTCCCGTCACAGCTTTTTGGTCTATCACTAGTTTTTATGTCATCTGGAAGGGGATTTTTCTTTTCTTAGCCCGGTTGTAGAGGTGGCTTCTCTTCTTTCTTCTCATGTACATGTGTTTTCACTTTGGTTTTACAAATTGGAAAAATGGCACTTGTCAGTGTAGATAACTGACAAAGTTTTAGTAAAAATAACAAAATATATATATATATATGTAGTTTGTAATATGGACTATAATAATGAAAATAAGTTTAGGAGTATTGCCTTATCTAAACAAAAAAGAAAACATAACTTTACACTCTGCACCCACCAAAGAGTATAACATAACATGCACCATAACCAAACAAAAATGGTGAGTATTATAATTCACCTGCCTCAGTTTCTCCAAAAGGTTTTCCTTATTTGATATAACTGATCATATCATCAAATTTCATTTTAAATAATCTAGAAACTAAATCAGGTATATCCTCTGGCTTGTATCAAGGTTTCCTATCAAGCTATCTTACAGTTTCAGGTCATTTGACATTCTAGGTGAAGGTTATAAACAAATAAGAATGACCATATTGTCTTCAAATTTCCATAGCATATTGATAATTATTAAGCATGTCTTCAAATCACCCTTTGAAAATGCATCATAAATACCTTTACAAACCTCACTTCTAAAAATAAAAAAATAAAAATTCTAATGTAATCCAATCAATCTTCTTTAAGTGTTGTATAAGAATCTACCAAGAATTGTTAAACAACCTTCCACCTTTTAACAAGAACGGACTGAAAGACCAAGCACTCAAACATAACAACTTAGTGGAAAAATGATCAAATGAAGACTAAAACGACAGTTCAATTCACAGTACACTACCCCAAAGCGGATCTTCAACAATGAAGCCGGATCTCCCATTCTTGTCCCCCAACCAGCCTGGTTATAAATTATGCATTTCTCTAAGCGAACGAGACAGTCGCAATCAACAGGATTCGAAGGGGAATGGGCAAAAAAGGAAAGACATAAAAGTTTTAGAGATGGGTAATTTGGTTATTTCTTTGTGCTCTAGGACAAAAAAGCGGTAAAAAGTAGTAAAATGGGGGTAATTAAGTCCTTTCACTGTGCTTAGGAATAGTGGCTGGTTTAATTAGGTTTTAGTGTTAATAAATTTTTAGTGTGAAGTGTGCGGCTCACATGACTATGTGAAGAAGTTTCCACGTATTATGAATCTTGCTAACAATAGGATGACACCCTCAACCTTAAGAAATCATTCATCCTTCATGATAGAGCTTACAGAAACTCATGTAATGCGTGCCAATTTTTATATGACTATTCCACTGAATTTGTTAAATCAAATGGCATTGATGAAAAATCCAACATGGTTCTCAAAACACCATATGGAAATTTATGTTATATTTTGCTAGGAATATGAAATGGCGCATCTAGAGGTAAATCCTTTCATCCTCGTACAACTATGAGTATAAAAGGATGATGATGTGTTCTGTAAAGGCAATAAGTTGTAGGAGGGAGTTGTTGAATTCAGATCCATTGATGAGGAAGATAGGAGATTGAATGACTAATATGCATGTAGGAAAATGATTGATGAGTGAGAATATTGCACTAGTAGGCAAAGCCCACCTCCTGGTTAGGATAAATACCAACAACAACCAGACACAACAAGAAATAACCCTTAAGATCTAGCAACTTCTAAAGTTATCAACCTTGTCAGGATCCAAGTCTACATTAACCATGCCTAACAAGAAAGGCCTTCGAGGTTTGACAAAATTTTGGGTGCAAACTTGCGCAAGGTGGAAAATGTATATTAACCAAGTAGTCACGTAGCACCATAACAACTTATGGAGCATAGTGCTCACAATTCCTAAAGCTGGTATGGGTGTTATATGTTGTAGCACCAATTATCCAACAACCTACATATGTCACTCACCTAGGCAATGCACACTACCCCGACATTTGAAGATTACACATATCGTATCATTAGCTTTATAAGAAAATAAAGATTCCCCCACATCATACACGTAAGGGGTTCTCGGTCGTCATACTCCGACACATTTGAGTATAAGTAGGGCTCAATAATTGGCGGAGGTGGATCTATCGGATCAGAAAGTGGCAGACAATTTTCTGTAGGAGGACATATCATGTCATTATTTCAGGCACAAAACGCACCACGGGAACCAACTCCCCCTACAAAACAGAATGCTTTTAGCAAAGGCATTTTTTCATAGCAAAAAGCCTTTTGTCGTAGGAAATACCCTTTTTCGACGGCAAAACTTCTAGTATTTCCGACCCTCAATTACTATTTGTGATAAATATAATTCGTTGGAATTGTGGTTTCTCGACATGGAAGTTTGTCGAAAATGTTTTTCCAACTACATTTATTTGCATTAAACGTACACAAATTTGGTCCAAAACTATGAATAACATTTCAATTGAGAAATTGTTGTTCGAAAAATAGTATCTATCATCATTAACAAAAGACAAATGTAATAAATTACAAATATTCATTACAATCCTAAGCTATGTCCTATATCACTAGTCCCAAAGCCTACTTCCAATCAAACATTAAAGAGTTCGAAAGCATGCTTCATAGCTTCGTTGGAATCATCACTAATGATGGGCTGCTTCTGCTTCCCATTAACAATAACATTGTTAATCCTACAAAAACAAGAACAGAGCTAGTTTTGTTACCAAAACAAACTTTTAGTCAATGTGTTAAATCAAATATATCAAGAAAGAAAACAATACATGACAGAGTAATGAAATAACAAAAAAATAGATACAAACTCAAGGCGACTAAAACCTGAGAGTAAATATTAGATTCATATTGAACTGAAACATATTGTTACATTACTGATTACCCCATACCATCTTTCACCACTAAGTCTCTCAACTTGCAGTCTTCCTGAATGCCCCAGTAGCATTTAATTTTATCAATAACTTTGATATTCATGAAGATGCTGCCCTCTGGGGAATTCCAACAGAAACACATTGAGAACATGCAAACTCCAGCTCAGACAAAACTAAAAACTCCACTGAGATTAAACTAAGATTATAAACATAAGAACTCCAATGTCAGGTCTCAAGTAAACCTGTAAAGACGTTACATCAACAAACTAATAGGAAGATTCTTCATTTCTCACATTTAAAAACTAAAGCATTTCAGTGGTTTCTAAGAATAAAAAAGACTTTCAAAGACAAAATGGTTGTCACAGGTCAAAGTGCAAGGAAATCAAAGAGGCTAACCAGCAGTGAGTAAAGTTGGTGACAAATTAGAAAGAAGAGTGATTTCATTTTGAGATGAGATTTACTTACTCTGAGAGTATAGTCAGTAATGAGACTACTCTCAACTCCTCCCATTGAAGTAACCTGAAAAAAAAAAAAAAAAAAAACCAGAAATTCAGATATATAAGCTTAAAAATCAATGCATTGAAGGCAGGGTTTAGTGAAATCGCATAAATATATACATTCATGAAAATGTCTACTTCTGGCTCTGAAAATATCCCAGCCTCCTTTTCTCTTCTAGCAAGCCCACAAAGTTCTATGCCACATGCATAACTTTTGTTAAAATGCTACCAAATTCATTTCCAAAGTTACATTAAAATGAAGAGAGTTACTTTGATAATGGATTATGATATGATTTGTTTTGGTTTGGCTGCAGTTACTAACCATATCACGTCCCAACCCCTTGGTACCTTGCCGAAAAGTCTAGAGTTTCTTTGACTGTCAATTCTCCCATATGAACATCATTTTGGATAATATATGCAGATGTCTTCTGTGGCACAAATTCATTTAGCATATATCCATTATAAGTGATTTCTCCTCTACCTTGTTCAACAGATCTCATGTCTAATTAAAGACCCAGATTGAAAAATTGTTTGAAAATATTTTTATATTATAGTATAACAGGTCAAGCTAATGATAATTAAATTGGTTCAAAGCACACGGTGAAGCTGAGGACTGACCTTCAAGCTTGGGTCCAACTTCCCAGCTAATGCCAGCAAAAGGGTTGTTTTGATAATCTCGATATATGGCCCCAAAAACCAAATGACTCTATTGATATAAGAAAAAAAAATAATTATATGTTTGATAAAGAATAAAAATTAAAATTCTCACCAATATCGCTGAAGCTCTAATCCTTTATCGCTAAAGCTCTCTAACTCTGGCCAAAAACTCCTGCAAAACACAACTAATTAAATAATGATAAACGAGTACACAGAGAAGAACCAAAGAAGAAATAACATGGTAATCACAGAGCCAGCAAATTTTTTAGCTTGCTCTAGTTAAGTGCTGCATGTTATGCTCCAACAATACTGAGATTGATTATGATAAATAAATAAATAAATAAAAAACCATATTACTCTATAGATGTCTGCATTGGCATTTATGAAAGTGAGAAATGGAAGCAGCAATTGTTATAAGTATGCACTTACTGCAATGTAAGTTATAAGCCCTAATTTCAATTCAGAGCAACAAAGTAGACGCTTACCAATTCACTTCAAACCCCACAATTTCATTTCAAAACTGAAAGCCCAAAAATCCTAAGGAAGAGACACTTACCAGAGAGAGAGTGAACTGCTTTGCCTCTGAGATTTAATCGGTGACACCAATTGAGAGATGAAAGAGGATGGAGATGAGAGATAGAGGCAGAGGCTGGGTATCAAACCGAGATTAGATGAGACGGGATGGAACTTACCTAAAATTGAGATATAGGCGCCGGCAACTAGATGTTGAGAGGAGACGACGATGACGACGGCGTATGGCTTCTTCGATTGGAGCAACGACGGCAAAAATGGAGCGATGGTGGGTGTGGGTTCAACTCAAAGTGAGATTGGTGAGAACTGGAGAGTTTGTAGATGGGGAGGAAGGGAAGGTTTGGGTCATGAAGGATGAGATAGAGCGAGTTAGGGTTTTGTTTTGTGTTTAGTTTAGTTTAGTTTATTTATTTTTTTTGCAGTGTTAGGCGCAATATTTGATTGAAGCAAAAAATTGGGCGGTACGCGAAAAAAATTTGGGGGAAAGAGGCGCAAAATTTAATACCGAGGATATTTAGCGTTCCTCGAACAAACCTCATAACAAATAAATTTTAAAATAAGAAAAATATACTGAAAAATCTCCTTGCGACATCCTCTTCACCTTAAAACTCTAAAAATCTAATTTTTGAATTATAAAAATATGAAGTAATAACAAAACACAACTTTGTTTATAGACAAATCAAAACATTCTATCATATAACACTCTTGTTAATTAGATCCAATGATTCTGATTAACCTAAACATGTGGAATCAATGGAGGAACCAGACATTCTTTTTAACTCAAACACTCGTTTAACACTCTTAGAGCTTGGTACCATTGATTTAATGATGTTCTAATATATTAATGTTGTATTTGAGTTTGACCAACCACAAACAATAATGGAGCACGAAAACTCAACTTTGTTCATATACAAATCAAAACATTCTATCTCATAACACTTTTATTTATTAGATCCAATGATTCTCATTAACTCAAACATGTGGAATCATGATTTTAGATCTTCATAATCAAAGGCTAATTTATAAAGAGTTTGTAGCAATTTTCGGTGCATCTTTATGCCTTTTATTTAATTTTAATGAATTGTTTAAGATAAAAGCAATAAATAGTAAAGAAATGACAAGTGTCGACATATTATAGGCCTCTTGTCAAAAACGCCGATGGAGTGCCTTTAAGAGAATGACTTGTGTCAATCCATTCTATTTCATATTATTTCTTTTAGATTTAACTTCTATAATTCATAATAAATAAATTAAAAATCAGAAAAATACACAAAAATTCCTAGGAACTCCTTGTGAATTCTCTTCACCTTAAAGCTATAAATTTTGAATTAAAAAATACAAAGAAATACTAAAAACTCAATTTTGTTCATAGACAAAATCCAATGGAAATGAGAAGCCCCCCCAAAAATAGTCAAACAATTCCGACGGAATGAGAAGCTCCTCGGAAATAATCAAACAATTCCGACGGAATGAGTAGCCCCTCAGAAATAATCATCTTATTTCCTACGAAAATGTTTTTTGTCGTTAATAAAGTTGGCGCAAAGTTTTCCCGCCAAATAAATTACATTTCCGACGATCTTAGAGACTATTTCCGAGGGTAATTCTTTTGTCGGAAATAAATTTCAGCCCCATGATGTATTTTCGACAGACATAATTTTTTGGTCGGAAAAAACACTTTTACCGAGGGAATTCGAGGCCCTCGGAAAAAATTGGTTGGTAATGACCCTTTTTTTTGTAGTGGTGTGGGCATGAAATCGTTTACCGATTGACCTTAGCAGCAGTGCGTGAAATCGTTTACCTGTTGACCAGGTCAGCAGGTTTCCCTTGTTTTTAAAAAAAAGTCACGTGATCGGCTGTACCGGTACATCTGATGCACCACAGAAGGTCTCTCGGCCCTGAAATTCTACAAGGAAATGGAACATATGACAACTTGTAAGTAATTAGTTTATTTATGATAATATTCTTATAATAAAATGTACTAAACTATGTTGTTTTATTTGTAGATAACATTGGTGCTCAAACAACACAACGGGGTTCTTCAAATCCACTCACCACCAACACTTGAGTTTGTAACTTTAGTTTGTAACATTGGTGCATTGCATTTTCTTTTTAGTTTGTAACTTTAATTAGCTTTGAATTGGATTTTTCTTTTTGGTTGTAACTTTAATTCATTTTACTTTACATTTTCCTTTTGGTTTGTAACTTTAAAGGATTTGGAATTGGAATACTTGAGAAGTTTAACTTTAATTGGAATGCTTGTAATTGTAACTTTAATTTTCTTAGGTTGTGAATGCTTGAGAAGTTGAGGAGATTGTGAATTTATATATGCTTGAGAAATTGACGTTGTGTATTTATTTATTTAAGTTGTGAATTTATATTTTTGTGAATGCTTGAGAACTTACGGTTTTAAACCGCTAATTCGCGGTAACCGACCGCATTTTGCGGTAAACCGCAATACGCGGTCGGTTTGCGGTTTCAAAAATCACTAAACCGCAAATAGTCGGTCGGTTTGCAGTTTGCAGTTTGAGTAAAAATTCGCGGTTACCGAACCGCAACCACCCATACTTTTTTTTGTAGTGTCCTTCACTTGTTCACTTGCATAGCCTTGTCTAATGGCTTTGTTCGCACCACTAAACAAACCACGTGTAGTGATTTTCATATTACTGGGTACATCACCCCTAAATCCTTTCTTCACAACACACTTATTTTTTTCCATGATTTTGGTGAAAATAGATAAGTTAGACAGTGTATGATAAGATGATCTAAATTTTTTTGGACATGAGAGGTTGTTTTATAGAAACATATAGAGGTAAAATCGTCCATTTGGAATAAAAGGGATAAGCAATTGATTTATTTAAACATTTGAAAATTAAAAGAAATACTTCCCTTAAATAACCTTTTTTTTTTTTTTTTTTTTTTTTTTGCAAATAACATTTGATAGAGTTTTTAAAAAACAAATTCAAATAAATATTTTTCCTAATTAATGGACAGTCGAAATTCCAACTGTTTGTAAAAGTATTGCTAATTTTAAAAAACTATATATACCAATTACAAACTAATTGAAACAGTTAAAAAGATTAAAACCCAAGCCTGGGGACACTTTATAACCTGAATCCAATACAATTGTAACCATAAACCATACTTTGAACCCTAAAGCCCAACTCAATTCAATTGTAACTGTAAAGCCCAACCCAATTCAATTTTAACTATAAAGACTAAACCCAATTTAATTTTAACCCTAAAAGCCAAACCGAAATTTAATGTCAACCCTAAAGCCCAATCCAATTCAATTTTAATTGCAAACCTTAAACCAGAAACCGTAAACCCTAAACCCTTGAATTTTAACCCTAAATCCCAAACCGAATTCATATGATCTTAAAAGTCCAACCGAATTTGATTTTAACCCTAAAACCCAAATAGGAATTCAATTTGAACCCTAAAGCCTAACCCAATTCTATTTTAACCATAAACCCTAAACCCTAAACCCTTGAATTTTAATCCTAAAGCCCAAACCGAATTCATACGATCCCTGAAGCCCAAACCCAATTCAATTTTAACCATAAAGCCCAACCCAATTTAATTTTAACCCTAAAGTTCAAACTCAATTCAATTTTAACCGTGAAGCCCAATCCCAATTCAAACTGAAAACCCAAACCCATTTGAATTGTACCCCTAAAGTCCAAACCCAATTCATATTTTAACCATATACCCCAAGCCCAAACACAATATTGTGGGGTGCCGTTGTTATTTTTGAAGTATTACTCCTCCTTAAAGCCCACGAACCCGTGAAGAAGAACTAGCCCGAAAATTTTCAAAATATGAAATTGGAACTACTTCAGTTTCTCACTCTTGCGCTATCTCTTACTCCTCTGTCTTTGGTTGAATTCAACTTGGCGTTTCACTCTCTCCCGCCTTCTCACTCACTCAATTCACCTGTGTCCTCCTTCACTCACAGTTCTGGCTCACTCTCACTGTCTCTGTCGACTGCCCTTCTCTCCCCCAAACCCTTGTTTGTCGGGTCGCAAAGTCCACCTCAAAGGTAAGAACTTCAATCATATTCATTCAATTATATTTCTAAATGTGCACATGAGGATTTACATGAGGAAAAATCCTAAGATGTTTGGTGATTTGTATGAGGTTTTAGGGTTCCTCAGTTTGGGGTTCCTCCTGGATATTGTAATTATTTCGTCTGAGTATATGGAATTTTGGATGCTAAACAAACGATTTGAGGGTCTTGCCATTGGCCTTGGACAGACATTTGCACTGGCTATAATTTGTTCCTCAGTTTGGACAAAACCCTAGCCTTCTTTCTTCGAGTGCGTGTGAATAATCAAACGTCATTAGCTACAAAACTCTACCCTTCTTCCTTCAAGTGCATTTTTGTTCAAGTCCAAGGTTGAAAAGGGTTTCTGTGAATGTCAACTCCTTGAGTACTGAAATATGAAAGCATAATCTTAACCTAATATTCTAAATTACTAACTTGAATGGATCATAATTTTCAAATGAAGTTAGGCAAAGTAAAAAGTGGCTTTAATCATTTCTTTAGTTCTTAGTGCTATTTTGACTATTTTTGTTCTGCTCTTCCTTTTTTTTTTAGTTTAATTTCCTCTTACTGTTATTAATTAATGAAATGACTATACTGCTTATTAATTGGGTAAATAGTTTGGAATGAGATCTCTCTGTTTCAAAATTTGAAATGGTACGCTGTGATTTTAGAATTTGTCACATTTAATCTCCAATGAAAATATTTGATGGTTTGGATGGGTAATTAGATATTGTTGCTCGATGAAACAAAGTATGCAGTGTTAGGTGTAGCTTTGTCTCTGAAAAGGAAAAAAAATTCTTTAATAATGGCATGATATATCATGTGACATACTTATCTGATATTGCTAATTCATACATAATGCCAATATACATTCATCAACAAAGTATGCTCTACTTGCCCAAAAAAAATTATACAAATTTATAAATAAACCTAATCCTATACATGTATTTATAAAAAAAACTCAAGCACTATTTAAACATAGAAACACATCCAAAATCAACCCCAAAGTCAACTTTTTGGGTGTGTTTATAAATGGGTTTTGAATGTATGTAATGATGGGTTTTTGGTGTGTTTATATGTTTAAATAGTGCTTGGGTTTTTTTTATAATTTCAACCCTCATTTTGGGTGTTTTAGTGAAACTCCCAAAAAATTATGTACCAATTGTTTCAATGATAAACTAATTTCTAGTATGAACATATTTATCAAAGTTATTGTTACTGTATTAAAGTTGAAGGATATTCCAAGCGACAAGAAGGACCAAGAACAAGTCCATTGCGGTTGAATCATCTCATGAAGGTTCTTGGTTATGGAAGACCGCACTTGCAAAGCCTACTAAAAGTAAGTCTTCAGTGGCTACCTCAAGCTCGAAAAACGGAAGCCAGCAAAACGACTCTCGAGTCCTATGGGTAGTGGGGGTGTTTGGTGTATGTGTGTTCATACCAATGGATCGAAATCCTTGTTCACTCTTGCTTCACGTGGATTGGAGGAACATATCTCCTTCAAGGTATTCTTATTTTATTTTATAATTTGCATTTCTCACTTTGGAATAAATTGTAATTAAGTGGGTCGCAATCAAATTAAAACTTATTTTAAAACAAATCAGAGGGTGTGGAAACATTGACAAAGTGTGCCACATGGTATAACACAGCAATATACGACACTATGAAAGCGAAGGTCAAACAAACTGACTTTTTGACCTTTTTGTCAATATTGAGGCATGGAAAGAAAAGGGATAGGCCATTACTTGCGGCCTTAGCTGAGAGATAATGGGACACTACCTATACATTCCATTTCGATGAAGTTAGAGAGGACGATGACCCCCATGGACTTCGCAGCAATCATAGGATTGCGTGTTGGTAGGAAGTGATTAAAGTACGACTTGTAGATTTACAAAAATAAGAACAAGCTAGTTAAATTGTTTGGGAAACCAATTGCAGACCTACTGGCAGGCGAAATGAGAGTGTATGAAAGCCTTTCTACCCCATACTGGAAGAAGATTCTGAAAGATGATAAAGAAGCCGACCAATTTACAATGACATTTATACTGTACTTGATTGACTCCTCATTCCTAAATGATAAGAGCCAATACGTGAGTATGCACTACGCCCCCCAGTCTGGAAATAGTCTCAGACATTGGTAATTACGGTTGGGGCGGTGCGGCTTTGGCTTACTTGTATAGATAAATGGATTCTTGTACTAGGGGTAGGTCCTCAAGCATAGGCGGGTATTAGAGGGCATGGGAGGTTAGTGTAATCGAATTGGATGTCCCCAAAGTGCAACAGACTTTTTTGCTTAAATTGCTAATTTATATAATTGTTTTGTGTAGGTATGGGCCTACAAGTACCTAAAACCGTTTGCTTTAACAAGGCCCAGTGGGACTTTGAACACATGTCCCCGAGCATTGAGGTGGTTTTGTACATTTTAAAGTCATGATGCATGCAACATCTAACAAATGATCAGGTATAAAGCGTTGACTCTTGAACCGAGATTTTATTACCAAAAAAATGTAACATACGCAAAGGTAACCAATTTGTATTGCAGGTAAATTGGAACCTATGGGGGGACCGATGAATCTGATATGCCGGAAGAAGTCAAAAATATCATGCTGACAACCCGTAAACGAATTGTACTGAAGGACAAGCTGGTTTTGCCTGGTATTTGGGAGAGCGAGTCGCAATGCACAGCTTAGGCAACACAGAACCTTAAGTACCCAAAATTCCATCTAGGACAATGCTTTCTGATTATAAGCTCACTAATGAGTCAGAAGTCATGGAAGCACTTAATGGGTACCCAGCTTCGAAATGGCTTGCAAATTCATCCGACGATTCCAAGTACAAAGATGAGTACATAAGTTACCGGCATTATAAGGACTTACGTGAAGCGGTAGGTTCTACACTGAACATGTGTTATGTAGTTACACTTCCTGCATAAAATTGAATTTTTTATATTCTAAAAACTAACATTATACATCAATTTCATAGGAAAAACAACATAGAACTCCCGAAGGTGCGAATATAAGGGTTGGAAACATCTTTCCTCAGGCATGGTCAGTGTGAACACCAAGCTGGGCCGCCGATAATGGAAGTAAACTTATGTGGATACCCGTAGACAAGATAGCGTTGATCTACCATTACCTGATGGTGTAACCCATGAAAGTAGTTTCCATTGCATAATTTATTCATAATTGATAGCTTCCAGTGGTGATTGTTGTAATTGCATGTGCCTGAATGTAGGTAATTGTTGAAGCTGCAACCGAGATTTTGGAGTTGAATGCTGGGTTGAATGTCCTACTATTTTCAACTTCATTGGAAGCAAGCATAGAGATCAAGCGCCTACGGCAAGAGATTGTGAGTCAGTTCAGCTTCATTTTAAAGTGATTTCATAAAATTAACGAACATCACCGATATTATATTGAAATAAGAGACCAAGAATGAACATAAACGATGTTATATTGTAATAGGAGATATTGAAGAACGCCAAGGGGACAACCATTGCAAGTGAAGATATTGGTCAAGACATCTTAGATGATGATGCAGTACATGTAAGTTTGTTACCTCCATTGCCTCATTTGATTTATAAGATGTTCAATTTTGCAATTTTTAATAATATGTTAAATTCTGCAATGCAAACCATCATCACTTGTGTGCACACAAAAATTGAACAAAATTGATTATTTATATATGTTAATGTTTCACTGTATGTAGGAGTTTCACTCAAAATTTAAACATGTTAGAAAAGCAAAAACCAAAATTGTGGTACCAGAAAAGCATGAAGAAAATGAGGAAGAGGAAGAAGAAAAGAAAGAAGACGAAGAAGAACATGAAGAGGAAGATGAAGAAGAAGAGGAAGAAGAAAAGGAAAATGAAGACGAAGATGAAGGTGAAGCTTGGATCGAAGAGAAAGAGGTTGGGGATGAGGATGAGGATACGGGGCTGCAACTAAGGGTAATCGGGATGTAGAACAACACTCCACAGACCAAAAATGCAAAGGTGATAAAAGTGTTCATTCACGTACCCCAAAGAGAAACAAAACCAATTAAATTATGGATACGATTAAATTATTGGGATCATTGCTCCGTTTTGTAATATAATATGTTCAGTTTATTGCCCCTTACCGTTTTTCATGCTGTGTATGTCAAATAATAGCGCCTATGGATATGATTAAAAAAATAGGATTAACCAATTATGGTTTACGAAATTGGGTATATTTTAGAATGTTATTCGTGCTACATAACAATTTTCTAATGCTAAGTATTTTCAGATAATTGGTCTTTATCGATTCTAATATGTTCAAATAATTGTCCCTTACCCTTTCTGATGCTATGTATTTCTAATGACTAACGCCTACGTAAAACTTCCATCGAAGCACCCCATAGAAGTCATAAAACCGTTTCTCAACAATAGATGCATAAAACAACAGTACATCAATCATATGAACATCTTGTCCATCACTAAATCTACATTTAACGTTAATTGTTATATGTAAATCAAGTTCCAAAACTACAATTGTTTTGGGTTGAACCAGTAGATAGGAAAATAGGTTCACCATTGTCGAATAAGAAACCATCGTCACTGTTGGGGGTAGAACTAGTTGGGTTTGCAATAGAAAAACTATTAGAACAAGACAAATCAACCACATAGTTGCCTCTGCATTGAGAAACCGTTTGACTAGCATAACTGTAGCTAATGTCCGGGGACGGCCCATTCTCGTTACTATACTGATATCTTTGACTACCTGAAGAGATATTCAGACTTGCATTTCTACTTAGATGCAAGTTTCTTTGAGAGCAATTATGCTTTGCATGTCCATATCTGCGACAAAATGACATTGTCGACGCTTATGCATTCCACCTTGGCTTGCTTAAGTGCCTTTTGTCCTAACGATATTTGGATCTTTGACAATATTTGGAGGACATTGCCCAGCACTAACCAATTTCAGACTTGTCTCTTCTTCCTTTTGAAGTAAGCCTTCACATATTCCCTCATATCTACTAAACTCATTCGTCAACATGACATAACTATCTGCACTCTTCGATTTATAAAAACAAACTTTGTTTGACATAACACTTAAACTTCCATACCTCGTCATTTCTACAACTTCATTGGTAGTTTCTTCACCTTTGCCGAAAAATTCGCTACGTGTTTCACTTTGGGCACTCTTTGTCCATCTCTTCATTATAAGTGATGAAGGAATTTTCATAAGGTGCTCGCACTTCATTACATAAAACAAGTGGCAACACGGGATTCTTTCACTTTCATATTTCCAGCATCCACACTTTATCCACATATTTTCCCCATCGTGGTAAACACAAGTCCAATTATTATGCGGTTCACTATATTTTGACAATACGTATACACGACCTCGAAAATTATACATCACCTGATCATGGGTGAGTGCTGAACAAGATTTGATCTTGTGAAGTACCAATAGAAAACACCTATATGTGTAAATCAGAGAAGCTTATTACTCAAGTTTTGTCAATGCAGTTTTAAGGACTGGTGTTGAGTACTTTTCTTGAAACTATCATTCGTCGTGGTATTCCTAAGACGTAACATAGCCCTATCAATTGTTGGATGCATTCAAACAACTTCATACCCTTCCTCAAGTAATCCTTCACATACTTGTTCATGGATTCCACGCATTGAGTGGTGCACATACCACCGAAAAACTTTCCTCTAAGACATGATTCAGCCCATGAATCTCTTTTTGCATACATCATTTCTTCTCAAACTCGTTCAACACAAATGGTTCCCAAATACATACCTGAATATTTCTTAGCAATTCATAATCCTTCAAGTTATTATGTGTATTCCTTGACACATGCCATGAGGACAACTGATGGTCAGACATGAGAAACACATAATCAATGACTTTACACATCGCCTCATCACCATTCATCAATATTGATATTGGCTTCTTATCTTTCATGGATGCCATGAATGTTTCCAATAAAAAATTGTAAGTTTCAAATGTCTCGTCATGTAATAATGCGCAACCAAACATTACAGTAGAACGGTAGTTGTTGGAACCGACAAACAACACTAGGGACTTATCATACATATTTGTTTTGTACGTGTTGTTGAATATGAGGAAGTTGCCATAGGCAATGTCATCCAAAAGTGAAGTGGAGTCTCTCCAAAACAAATTACCAAGCCTATTTTCCTCGTTAACACTAAACTTACAAAAGAATTTTGGATACATTGCTTCTTTCCTTTTCAAGTAAGAGAGTGTGGCTTTTGTGTCACCATTGAGCAAAATTTCCCTGCATGGTGCGTCCAACTTATTGTACAGATCCTTTATTTGAAAACCAACATTTAAATACTCACCACATTGGTCGACCATATACTCATATGTATGACATGTTCTAACCAATGTTATTCGCATTCCCACTGCTTGTGCTAAATCAGAATTTCGAACAATACGGTTACATCGGATATATGGTGATTCAAGTAGAGTAACTAATTCATGATTGTGATGTGATTCAAAATTTGTAATGATGTAAGTATCACGTTTCTTCTCATAACCCACCCAAAAATGGGCAGGACAATTCTCTCTTGTAATTGGCTTTGGTTGCCGAATCCTATCCGGTCGATCATTAAACTTCTCATTTCTCAAACCTTCTTTAGAACAACACCACTGCCTCCTACTTACTTTCCTTTCCGAATTACGAACTAATTTGTCTTTTCTCATGCTAAATCCAATGCCCTTTGCATAACTCATATAATATTGTTCCGCTAATTCTATCGTTTTAAACTTTTTCCCTATAACATTAACATATTCTTTCCTCGGTACAATAATGTCAACACCATTATCATCACTACTTTGACTTACATGATGTTTGGTCGACATATGCGAACTCTCTATTGTCGGTGCCCCGTGACTCGACCTTTCCAACCACCCAGATATCCCGAATCACTACAACCACCCTTTGATGTCTCTACACCCCTGTCCATCTTAGCAGACATCTCCATGCATGAGAAACATAAATTCAAACTAAAATTACGTTATAATCTATGTGCTAACATACTTTCTCTTCAAAACACACAAATGAATAATCTCATGCAAGTGCACATAGTCAGGTCATTACCCAAAATACATTCAACTTCAAAACCCAAAAAAGAGGGTTCTTTGAACTCTTACTTGATGTTTCCAAACTTTCAACGCCTCCTCCTTACACTTCCTTTCACCACCAACTCAAATGTCGTCGTTAACAGCCAAGGATCTTCGAAATCTTTACAACCACTTTGTTATTACAAATCCATTCCCACTGATGTCGTCAATGGTCAAAATCTTCGCCCACCCATTCTCTCTCTTTTCTCGAGTTCTAGAGTGAGTCTCGTATTGTTTGGGCCAAAAATTGACACATCCAGCCCAGCGAAAAGAAGGAAGCCCAAAAAAACCAGAAGAGTCCAGCCCAAGGCTCATCAGAGCAAACAAGGCTGATTTGGGCCTCACAGGCCCAAACATAATAGGAAGAGGGAGTCCAGAAGAAGGAACAATCCCACGTGGCAATCTCTGGGATAAAAAGTCAGCAATGGCAACTTCTGGGATTAAAAAGTCAGCAATGGCGGAAGTCAGCAATGGCAACTGCCATAGAAGAAGTGATTGAAGGGTTCATGACATCGAGTTGATTCTGAAGAACTGAAGATCAAATCCCTCTTATATATGTATATTCAGAGATTTTTCTTCTGTCTTCTCAGAGAAGGTAATTCTCCCGAGGAGATAAGCAAGTTACAATCTCAGAGAGGGATAAGCAGGAAAGCAGGGAGCTGTCCAGAAAAGGAATCAAACTAACCATCACGGTTAAAATATCACAAGGGGCAGCTGAAAAACAGGGAAGTGATCGCCTATCTGAGAGCCTATCAGCCAAAACTGAAGAAGAAGAGGAAAAGGGGGAAAATATCTTTG